>CAJQUW010008079.1:0-219904 GCA_907163375.1 Prostheceraeus crozeri | reverse complement strand
TTAAATAAATATTTTTTAAGTAAACATTTTATAATAAAAAAAATCTTATGAATATTTGTATTGCATTTTTATCCATATTCATTTTTTTCAAATGGTGACTATTTTGTATTTTTGTGCATATTCATTTTCATAATTGTATTTTGATGTAACTTTTAGGCACTGTCTATTTTTTTGTACTTTTTTATTTGTTATTTTTCAAGAGGGTCATATTTATTTCATTTTAAATTTCTTCCTAGGCATGGGATCCGGTGCTGAGCGAAGCGGTGCGCCGGATCCTGTACCCTATACTGCTTATCTCCGCGGATAACAAATTTTTATCCCAAGGAGATCCGTATCTTATAAGCGGATATGCTTGATATCCAACCGATACCTGGTTCGTTGTTTTTTGACGGATATCCGTGCTATCGACTGTGCATTCTGGTTATCCGCCTGCTTACAATGGATATGTAACAGTCGCGACTTCGATGTCAGTTTGCTATCCCTACGTTGTCATCTAGTATTTGATTTCGATATTCGTTGGTTATACATTCGATGCGTGAAGCTATCCGCCAATGATGAACAATCCAAAGACCAACTAATCCTCAGGTCGGACAGATAATTGCAATCTGTACAATCCGGGGATCCACTGGCTTCTGGCACAATTTTTGACTGAAAACTGAATAACGATTCTCATCTTACCACACGTACAAACAACTAAAAACATTCATGCAATTCATGCAATAACAGAAAAAGCAGACAGAAATGATAGAGATGCCGACAAGCCTCAAGCAACGTAATTTTTAATCCAGTGGATACAGCAACGCATCCATAAAGATTCAAAACTACGAAATTTGAGGTATACATGAATAATTACTGAAAATGCTTGTATTTTTCAACATTAGGAGGCTTGCCAAATCTGAATGTAGTTAGCCTCACAGACAGGTTTGCATGCATAGAAAATGACCTGAAGAAACTGCATATAAAAAATCATGGTTCTAGACAGTATTTTTAACTAAATTACCGGAAACATGGAAAATTGCTTCCAAAAACTGAAATCTTCGTCCTATTGCATTAAAATGTGTTTTTTCTTTGATCGTGTCTGACAAGATAAGGAACTATTTGGAATCTACTTGATACACCACGCTATCCCGAAGAAGGATTCTTCAGACGCCTTCACCGATATGCCCCCAAGCACAGTCTATTAATCAGGACTTTCGACTTTGATGCTCAGAAAAATTGATGAGCCAGTCGCTGCAGTGTCGATTTTGTCCTTCTAGATGAATTTTGATAACTATGAAGCAATGGGAAAAATTCTTCTAACAAATTATACTTTGGTGTAAATAACGAATCTTTTCTAGGAGATGAAAGAAGGAATAGAGACGGACTGATGATACCGTAGTACATGAAAAAGTAGATGCATAGGCCATACCCTCATTCAGGCTAAAATTCAAACCGCAAGCCATTTCCATTATTATAACAATGATATGAGACAAGTCATTACTCAAAATGATGTATCTTTCAATAAAGCACGAGGACCGAAAGTCTGAGTGCTTTATTGTCTTAGAGTATGATAATAAAGTATTCCATCTGATTTAAAGCATGTTTACCATTTGAAAGCAGTGCTATATTTTCTCTTAGAAAATATAGCACCGGTGAGGAAAATAAAGTTCAGTTATCCTAGATCCACATTTGTCTCAAGTTGTACATCTGTGATGTACATCTGTGATTAACGGCAACTCTAATTTCACAGTTCTAGATATATTTCAAGCATTGCACCATTTCTGTTATGAATTAAACAGTTTTGGTCGGAAATAAAGCAATAATTTGAAAAATGAAGTCTGATAATGGGAATGAAGCATTCTTTGACTCATTATTTGTATAGGCCTGCCGGTATATCATTTCAACTTGGAATTACGCAGTTGTGAAACACATCTTCTCTTTCCTTTTTGGCACAATGCTGATCAATTTAGAAACTTTATCTGTCTAGAGATGTCGGAATCCCAGGATTTGGAAAGTCATGGAGAGTGCATCACATTTTACTTATATACAAAAGCCTGTCATGTCATGCCTCATGCAAAATTCTCTTGTCATTTTATACCTTTGCGCTTCCAATTTGGTCAAATGTAATTTCGAATTAGTCTGATTCGTTTCAAGTAATTTCTATTTAGTCGGTGGAGTCTAAAGTAATTTAATTTCGTCAAAGTAAAAATGCAGTTAGTCAAAGTAAAATCGATCGGTCAAAGTAATCATTAAATTAGTCATAGATAATTTGGCTTGTTAAAGTAATTTCAATTTAATCAAAGTAAAATCATTTAATTCCAATTGTATATGTTTTATTCAATCGTATACATCATCTCTACGAATACATGCTGGAATGTACTTCATCACATGAGTCAGAAAACTATTGCACTTCTGAATAGTAACAACCGGTAAACAGTTCTCCAATTCACGCGAAACAACATGAATCCTTCGCAGGAGAAGTACGATTGTAAATTTCAGCTTGAATATGTGGCTCCGACAAACTTCATTTCACAGCCGCTTTCAAGCAGGATCCTGCCATCTCACAAGCATTTAGAAAAGGAGAATTTGTCGGCAGATGTCGAAGATAGCTTTGCTGCTGACACTTCTCTCTTCCTTTACTTGAGGTGTATTCCACTGCACCGGTGCTGCCCGAACATCTTTGAGAGTATAAAACATGCCATCAATTTGCTTACTGATGCATTGATGACTGACAGCAGGTTTATCGGGTAAGTCCACACACATTTTCTCCTTGAGCTCTTTGAGTGCGATAGTTGGCTTCTCTTCTATTTTTGATATCAAATAGGATCTCATTTCATCGTCGAACTTGTGATGTCTTGCCCCTCCTCGATTCTGCCGCTCTACTCTACCGTTCATCATGAAATTAACTATGATGTTACGAGCAGTTTGACGGACAATCTTTAAATTTCTTGCCAACTCTTGATAATCTCGACCATCATTGAAGGCGTCAACCAAACGTTCGCGATCAACATTGTTGATAGTTTGATAAGCTCCCCTCTGCATATTCAGTGATGCCAGGTTGACTGCAGATTTTCATTAGAGCCTTTGGTATATATACCTACAGAAACCAGATTGACCAGAATGACACGTTCGCTGAACACTGATCAATATGAAATCACTTTGACTAAATTGATTGTGATTTGATAAGCTCCCCTCTGCATATTCAGTGATGCCAGGTTGACTGCAGATTTTCATTAGAGCCTTTGGTATATATACCTACAGAAACCAGATTGACCAGAATGACACGTTCGCTGAACACTGATCAATATGAAATCACTTTGACTAAATTGATTGTGATTTGCAAAAGCGGAATGACGCAGTTAGTCACTTTGACGAAATCGTTGCTACTTATCAATGACCAATTTGAAGTTACTTATGTTTGCCGAAAATGGATTTACAGTGACCAATTGATCTTATTTGTACTAAATTGAAACTACTTTTGACCAAACTGAAAATGCAAAGGTATATTATACCAGTTTTTTGTGGCATAGATGCGTTTATTAGTGGCTTAAAAATTCTTGAGGTTGAAAAAATATGATCAAAATGTAGCTAGACTTGTAGATGTGTGCTTGACGACTTAAATCGTCACACACCATTGCAACTTAGTGATTACCATCATGACAAATTATAAACCCATCTTATTAATAAGAAATAGCTCGAACTTGGATTCCTTAAATTGTACTTACATGAACTTTCAAAACACGCATGAGATCGCCGAATGATTAATTAAGAGTGCAAGCGAAGGTAATTGAGTTATACTTCATATAGTACAAATAAATCACTTTTATAAACCTAAAATCGACGATGACGCTGCAGCGAGTTGTAATGATGCATAGACTGCACAGTAAAGAAAGGCGAGCGATTTTCAAACAGTATCTGATCTATGTCGACAATTACACGGCGTGTGACAGAAGAAGATAATTGACTAACAGATGATGAGCTGACTAATCGGTCGCTTATGAATCCCTAACTTAAGGTTTATCTCCAATCCGTGATCACAATTGTTACCATCCATCCACTAAGCTTAAAGAAACATAGAAATGCTATCTCTTATTGAATAGCTCAATCATTCGTGGTGTTGAGAATGTAAAATGTGCATATGTTTATGACTACACATTAGGAATTCCAAAGCATCGGAAAGTTTCAGTCCCGGATCAATGCGGAATCCCAGGATTGAACGAGTCCCGGTTGGGATTGCGTATTGAGTAAGGACTGCAGTCCTGGGTACTTTTCCAAATCCCGGGATATAGGAATTAATATAGAGATTTTGGAAACCCAATCCTGGGATTTCGCGACCCCGAAAAGTTACAATATCGAGATTACGAAACAGGTCAATTCATAATGTCTTAGGGGATGAATGTTACTTTCCAATTGTGAATTAGTATGGGTAGATCTAAGCAGCATATTTGATGTTTGTTACTTGTTGTATATATTATGCCTACAAAATAGAACATGCTACCTAAAATACACAATTACATGTACTATACTACTATTTTTTACATATTTTTTGTTATCGGAGAAATATAGTTGTCATCTTCCCTGCAGCACAGACATCCACAATAAAAAACGATTATTTTGTAGAACTGCTATCAGTATTCAATAATAGGCCATTACAAGTATTTGAAATAATTTCAGTGATAACGTGTTCGCACATTTTATATGAGCGACATGCAACCATACGTTTATTGGGCACCCACCCCCGGTATTAAAATCCCAACTCTCAATTTCAATAAGTTTTTGCCAAAGTGTGGTTTTTGCATTTGATCTTTGGTAATCTAAGGCAAGCACGTGAATTTGTGCTTTGAAATTTTAGGTTCATTCATGTAGGGACTACCATACAAAGTTTTCTAATTCTCGAAGTATTGGAGAACTTACCTTTTAAGTCATGATTTATTCACTTTCAGGAGCTTTAGGGAGGCATGAGATGGGAGAAGATAAAGCAACAAAATTATAAGTTATGTTTCCCGTGTGTGGTATTTAGCATATGTGCAGACCTACCAGCACTTGTGAGCACTTGAGCAGACTTCGTCACTTTCATTGCATTAAACCGATTCAAAATTCCTAGATGAAATCGAACTCAATTGAATATCCGATCCGTCGAAACAAATTTTGTTGCTCAACACAAGCCTATATTATCAAAATTCGTATTATTATTATATGTTAAGGCGTTCATAAATGTGGCTCATGTGAAGAAACGTATAGGCCTACGTCTGTAATAATGTGTAAATGTAGCCTATACGTATAAGTCATGAATTTGTAGTTTTCATCGTGTAATGTAATGTACCTTAAATGTCAAGACAAAAGCTATGAAGTTCCCGACAAAATAGTAAGCATAAAATGTATTAATAAAAAATAGCAAGCTTTTCTTGATATTAAACCCAAACCCGATCAGAAGTTGACAAAATTAAATGCACTTTAGTTTAAATAGGTGATCAACTGACTCGTTGCAATTATGTGAAACACTAGCAAGCAAACAATTGCAAGAAGTTATTTCTTGCTACAGTCAAACCTGTCATATTGCCAATTTAAGGGACCGGCATAAAAATTTGCATTAACACAGGTTTGCGATAATAGATGTTACAGACGAAAACACCAATTTATTACGATTTTTTATTATTACATTCATGCGTTATATCAAGGAAAAGCTTTCATGAACAATTAATTGATTAGAAAAGAAATCAGTAATCTTGGCCAGTGAAAATCTGCGACCTAAGTCACGTATGACAGCTGCCTCAAGTTCAAAAATAGATTGTAGTATATATGTAAGCCTACACTGCTTGCAGTACATGCATATGATGTTAATGGATAGAACTGTGTGCAGAACTCATGCATGCCTGTAATTTAGGCTCACATGTACAAAGCATTGCCGGTCCACTTTGTACAGTATCGGTGCGGTATACTCTTGGTGTTATTAATCGTAGGAGAAATCATGATCTCTGCAATGACGTCATCATTGAGATTAATTGAGGTTGATTTAAGGTTTAATTTCAAGTACATGTAGAAAGACGTAATCAAGCACTAGTACTATAACATAGGATACTTTCAAAATGCGTGTTTGTGACGTAATCAAGCACTAGCACTAGTAAGTAGTAAGCAAGTGACAAACACTCGACCGGCGCCCCCCCCCCTCTGGAACGGAAGAGTGTCGTGGTCGGCCGCCGTGGTGCTTCGAGTCTGACTCCCCCCCCTCTGGAACGACAGAGGTTGTAGTCTGTCGTGGTGTGCCGGCCAGGTGGGTCCACGTTCACAAAATGTTCGCTGACTCCCCCCCCCCTCTGCAACGACAGAGTGTGAGACTCGGGTGAGTTGGTCCGACCGCCTGGTTGACATAGGCGACCGTCCAGGTTGACGTGGGCGACCGTCTAGGTTGACGTGGGCGACCGTCTAGGTTGTCGTGGATGGTGAAATGGCTGCCAGATTCGGATTCAGCGTAAAATTCTGCATCTGTGGTGTGATTTCCAGCTCAATCGGCGAGAAAAAATTTTTCTTCAAAATTTTAACAGAGTTAGAATTTGGGACGTTTTGGTGTGTAGCGCCCAAACGAACCATCGGATGGGAAAACGGAGGCCAGATTCGGATTCAGCGTGAAATTCTGCATCGGTATGGTGAGTTTCAAGTCAATCGGAGAGAAAAAATTTTCGCTGACGTCCCCCCCCCTCTTGACAGCTCGCTTCGGATTTTGGCTTCCAGTGGACGGATTTTGTCGTGCCATAGCTCGTTTGAAAGCTAAGAGTGAGAAAAATTCACTGAAAGAATCGGCTTGTTCCTATCTGTCTTCGTTTAGATGTGAGACGCCATTTAAGATTTTGGGACATTGGCGAAAAACGACTGAGTTAGAATTTGGGACGTTTTGGGCTGTAGCTTCAAAACGAAGCATCGGATTGGAAAACGGATTTCAGATTTGGAATCAGCGTGAAATTCTCTATCTGTATGGTGAGTTTCAAGGCAATCGGCGAGAAAAAATTTTCAACATTTTTCGAAAAAACGACAGCACATTTTCTCTCTCTCTCTAGTTCCCTGTTCTATTATCCAACTAAAATGGTAAGTTGCTACTTTCCTCCCTCTCCTCCCTTGAACCTAAACTTAATACAATCTTTTTCATTTTCAGGCATCTACTCCATCTGCTGCACTAGTAGGACAAAATGGCAATCAAACGTTACAAGGTTCGCTACGATCAGATCATCTACAACTGAGGCCAGTGGAAGAAACAACCAAGGTACATAATCCTACACCGCTACAGCGTAAATTTAAACAAGTCTTGCGTTATGACGATCATAGCGTAGTACTCCAAACGGGAATGCTCCCTTCCACGGATGTCAAGATAATGCGCAATCAGTATGGGGACTACATACTGATCCCCGTGAGTCCGTACATTCGCCGCCAACTTGATATTATTGAAGAGTACGTGACATTAAATATGGACATTCCTACTCCTCTTGCTCAAGAGTGGAAGGCGAGAGATGACAAGGATACTCCCTATAGAAAGATTTGGGATGGTAATCACATTTGCCTACCGGTATCACATTGGTGTACTTACTATAAGAAGGATGGAGATCATTCAATACCCATCAGATGTGATGAGCTCGGAGAAGGTACTTGGGATATCCTTTTCAAAGTGAATGGGCTATATTATGGTCGACACAAGGATAATAAAATAGTCTCTCTCCATGCATATGGAATCCATCCTATATATTCCAAAACCACCCAACGTGGACGACATAATTGATCAAATCCTTAACAGCAGTGGTACGAAGCGCAAGTCGGACAAGAATGCTGCATCAAAACGCAAATCAAAGAAGGAGAATTACTAGTCCTTTCCTAACTCTACCCTATGACAATTCGCTTATGTGCTTTGAGTGTCGTGGACGTGGTCTTATTAGATACATTTTACTTCTTCGTTGCCATCATATCATTTGTGTATTTTGTCGTGAAAAGCATCGATGTAATTCTTCATTTTGTAATATGTTATAGAACGTTTCCTTAGATGTGTAAATTTCCGTTTTAGGCTTCTATCATCATTTTTATGGATTGTGAGGGTGAACCTGTACAGGAGCTCAGTGCTATTGCTATGAACAATTGGACATATCAGATTGTTAGTGTCTATCATCAACATGCCAACTGTGATCCCAATGTTGATCAATGGGCGAGAAAACACATTCATGGACTTAATCTGAAATATTTGCAAGACTATGGCTTTTCTTGTGAGAGTGCTCTTCTTATTGACTTTAAACGATGGTTAGCTGCTTTCAATGTTATACGCATCTTTTGTAATAATCCTGGTAAGGAGAGGAAAGTATTTCCCAATCTAATCATTGATGATATTTTGCTCCCGCCTTGGGATAGTAGAGTGAATCAACATTATCATGAAGTCACGAAACGTTTTAAGGATTTGTGTGTTCCTATTTTGTCTGTTCGTTGTAGTAGCTACGTTCATAACCAATGCTTCTTTCCTCCTTACCTCAACACTGCCAAAGTCCTGTATGGTTATCATTGCTCGCTGTATGATAGTTACCAGCTGTATCTATTTTATCTGTTTCAAACCATTGATTTATAATGCATGCTTGTTGCAGTTATTCAATAAATGTTACTATGAGAAGAGTTATTGTTTTCATGCAATGGATGGGTTAGATAAAGGGCGATCATGTCTTTCTCAAACGACTGCGGAACATTACGTTTTCATAGGCAAAGTTTAAAAGGAGCTGTTCAAGATTATGTGATAAATTTTCATAAAGATGAGACCGACATCGAAGCAGTGGTCGATGATGCTAGCACTCTATTTCTAGAGTTAATGAATACATTCTCTGATAGCATTATCATGGCGCGATTAGTTGCGAAAATTAAGTTTAGTCATTTTGGAAAGGAAGAGGTGGAAAGTCGCTCTTTCCATTTTGCTTCTTATTCAATGGAAGTGGTAGATCACCCCGAAGAATGTTTTAAAAGACATATGATAAAAATTGCTGAACGTCTTAACGCATTTAACCATCATGGTAGCAGTCTAGTGATTGAAGCGATTTCAGATATTCACATTCAACTTTCCATAAAGAAAAATTGAAAATGCAGTGGTACTTGATTGTGGCACAACTGGTTTTCGAGCTATGTCTGCTCACTCTCGAAGTATATTCCTTCTGTACATGTGTCTATTATTTAGAAAAGGCTAGCAAATTCATATCTTCAAAAAGACTTGCTATAGACATCAGTAACGGTGAAACTATGTGTTGCGATGTATGTAAGCGAAAGGATGGAAATGAAAAGCGCATCTTCAAGAGATGTAAGCATGCTTTTTGTCAACGCTGTTTCATACGTAATTGCATTCAACTTTTCCAATGTAACCACTGTGATATTGCCCATTTCGAGTGTCACTTATGTCGCAATAGTTAGTACCTATGCAAATGTGGTAAAGATAGGTTTTAGCAAAGACTAACACGGAAAATGGCGAAACGTAAAAGTCAAAAGTTTTCTTCAGCCATTCAAGCTCTCCGACGAATGAAAGCAAATCAGCGATACAATGCTATACGACATGCTAACGATAAATTCATTTGTGAAATTATTTCTCATGTGAGGAAGTTGAGGACGAAGAAATTAGCGCCAAAACAACGAAAGTTACTTAAGCGATATGCTACAAAATTGCGTTTCATCTCCAATCCTAAAGTCACCCTTCAAAGAAAGAGGAAAACTCTAACACAAAAGGGTGGTTTCCTTTCAGCAATACTTCCAATGATAGCTCCTGCCGTGGGCAACCTATTGGGTAATATCTTTGGCTCTAAGCGTTAATTATGCAAATGTTGAATCTCAAAGTAATAAAATGGATTTCAGACTTCAATGTGATAAAGTTCTGACTGTATCAGGTCCATCTCATGCAGGTAAAACTGTTTTCACGCTGAATTTATTGGATAAAAGAAGGGAGTTGTTTAAGGAACCTATCAATCGAGTGATTTGGTGTTATGGTATTTATCAACCGTCGCTGTTTCAGGAATTGCAAAGTCGCAACTTTATTCGACATGAAGGAATTATTCCAGTGGATAAACTTCAGTCTAATGATGTTGTTGTATTGGATGATTTATTAAAAGAAAGTAAGAATTCAAAAGATGTTACAGATACGTGTATGTTCACTCGCGCAGCACACCATAAAAGGTGCTTTATCATCTATATCACACAAAATTTATTTCCTGATGGAAAAGAAGCTCGTACACGAAACCTGAACACTATTATGCTATTTTCAAGAATCCGCGAGATAAAAGTCAATTTGAAATTTTAGCGCGACAAGTTGCACCAAGAGGATCAAAAGCCTTAATTGAAATTTTTCAAGCAGCTACTGAAAAACCATACGGTTACTTATTCATTGACTTTACGCAAGAGTGTCCGGAAGAATTTAGATTTCGAAGTGATATTTTGAAAACTCCCATGATTATCTACAAACTATGAGTTCTTATTCTCGCATGATTGTTATTCCTCAGGATGAATATGTACAATTGACTGCCATGCAGCAAGTAAAGCAACCTCTTGCAAATCAAATGTATAGGGAAGAAATAGATTATCAGCAAAATGCTCACATCAAAGATCCACATCGAATAAGATGCGTGACTCTGTATCGACTGCTACACCTTTAGCATCTCGCGCACATGCCATATCTCTTTTCAACAGTATTGAACCCCATCTCAAGGTAAATGATAGAGGAGAAATCATTACAGATGAAAATAAAGTGATTGATGCTTCACGTTATGAAGACTTGATTCAGTATGCGACACGTAGAAAGCGCCGTCAGGGCTATGTTCCACCTGGTTGGTCATACTTTCTTAAACTATTGAAAAAGCATAATGTGCCAAAATTTGCTTTAAATAATGAGACATTGAAAGAACTTGATTCAACAGTAGCTACTGCTCCAATGCTTCAGGCGATGAAAATGCCAACAAATTGGTTTAAGACGTCACCTGCTACATCCCCTCCCACACTCACTAAGCAAACAAGAGGAAGAACTCGACGTAGATCTACATCACCACTAAAACTAGTAAAAGGAAAACGCAAAACAGCTCCTCCTAGGAAATACATGTTCTCAGACTATTAATATGAAGCAGATGTGTTGCTTGCCATGTAATGAGCCGCCAGAGGTGAATGTCGTTGTCACTTGCACTTGCTGCGCCAGCTCTCATAATGAAGCCCCTAAGCAATGTGAACACGATCGCAAAACCGCTAAAGCTAAATGCTGCAGTTGTTGTAAATGTAGAAAGGCAAGAAAACAAAAAGATGAGAAGGAGGAAAAAGAGTCAGTCGTCATCGACTGAACGTTTGAAGTCAATCTATTATGATGTAAAACATCCGGCAGGATTTGCATCTATCAAGAAATTATCAAAAGCGAGTGGTCTTCCACAATCACAAGTGAAACGATGGTTAAAGGGTCAGGCTACCTATACACTCCACAAACAAGCGAAAAAGAAGTACCGCACCCGCCATTATATTGTTCATGACATCGATGAACAGTGGCAAGCAGATTTGTGCGATGTCGCCTCCATTTCAAAACATAACTCGGGTAATAATTTTATTTTAACAGTCATTGATATTTTCTCGCGTTATGCGTGGGCTCAACCTTTAAAAACTAAAGAAGGGAAAGGAGTAGCAAAAGCATTCCAAACAATTTTTCGAGAAGGTCGCATTCCAAAAAGAATTCAGAGTGATCAAGGAAAAGAGTTTGAAAATCAGCATGTGACAAGATTATTTGAGAGGCATGACATTGAGTTGTTTAGTGTAAAGAGTGCTTATAAAGCTGCACTCGTTGAACGTTTTAATCGCACATTAAAAAATCGCTTGTGGCGACATTTTACTGCCAACTTGACACAAAATTGGACAAAGGTTCTACAAGATACACTCCATGCCTACAATCACTCTATCCATCGTTCTATTGGACTCAGACCAGTAGATGTTAATGCTGACAATGTAGATAAAGTGCGCGAATCATTCCAACGTAAACCCACTCATGAGAAAAGTGATGTGAAAATTGGTGATAAAGTTCGTATCTCAAAAGTGAAAAGTTTTTTTGCTAAAGGGTACCTTCCGAATTGGACAGAGGAGGTATTTACAGTATCAAGGATTAATCAAAAAGACTGTCCGACCTCCTACAAGTTGAAAGATTACGATAATGAAGAAATTGAGGGTAGCTTTTACCGCGATGAGATTGAGGTAGTCACTGAAAGTGAAACATATTTGGTAGAGAAAATCATTCGATGTAAAAAACGGCAAGGTGAAGAATGGTGTCTTGTTAAATGGACTGGTTATCCTTCAAGTATGAACTCTTGGATGCGTCGTGCCGACATCTTTCACCTAAGTGATCGACAGTGATTCATGCAAAGTTGTAACTAACAATGTTTAGGGTTTGAGCTATGAATCCAACTGCCTCATTTTATTCACGACCCTCCTATGTAAGTGGTGGAGGACAAATTTACATCGGCGCTCGCCGCCAACGTGGAGGTAGCATACTTGGTGCACTGAAATCTGTTGTAACACCTCTCATATCCAATGTCGGTAGATCTTTAAAACGAAATGTTTTAAGTAATGCCGTTGGCTTTGCTGGTGATGTTGCTAGTGATCTTTCCAGAGGTAGAAGTTTTAAGAGCAGTTTGTTGAATCGTGGGAAGGAACGCGGTTTAAAAACATTGAAGCAGACCTTTGCTGGTGTTACTCAAGGAAAGAAATCACCTAAACGAATGAAAAAAGGAAGGAGGAAACATCGCGGAGCTAGTAAGGTGCGATCTTCAGTCAAAAAGCATTCACGCAAACGTCGCAGAGGCTCTAATCATTCATCAGGCGCTAAACGACGACGCTGCCATAACTTCTAATCATGGAGTGTAAAACTTCTGGTTTTTGTTTGTTTGATCAACAAGCCATACAGACAGATATTCTTAGTTCAAGTATTGTAGATTATCATCCTCGAACAGCTGAGAATGCTGGCCCCATTGAATTTGTTATTCCTGGTGGTAGTGATGACTACATAGATTTGAGTTATGCGATGGTTGATTTGAGGTTTAGAATTCAGCAAGCAGATGGAACTGCTATTGACGATACACATAAAGTTGGGTTGAACAATTTACCATTGACTACATTACTTCGCGATGTTTCTCTAACGATTGGAGAGCAGCAGGTGGAAGGTGGTCAAAGCGATTATCCCTATAAATCATATTTCAATCATGTATCACAGTTTCATCCAGCAGCACAAAAAAGTCATATGGAAGCCATGGGATGGTACAGAGATGAAGCAGGAAAATTTGATGTTGAAACAAACAGTGGCTTTGTAAAGCGATCTGCTATGATTAAAGATAGTAAAGTATGTCAGCTATATGGTCCGCTGAATTTAGACTTCTTTAGACAGTCAAAGTTTTTACTCTGTAATACCAGCATGCGACTCAAGCTGACATTGAATAAGCCTGAATTTGCGCTGAATGCATTTGCTAAAGTTGACAATTTTAGAATTCATGTGGAAGATATTGCACTTTACATTCGTCGAGTAGTACCGAATCCAAGTGTCATTAGAGGACATGCTGAAGGTCTTAACCGTCAAAATGCCATTTACCCCGTTCAGCATACAAAGCTTCTCACCTTTACAATTCCGAAAGATCAAAAGAGTTTCATGAAAGATGGCCTCTTTCCATCGGAAGCACCGAAGCTCCTCATGGTGGCAATGGTTGAAAATGATGCATTTAATGGTAATATAAAGAAGATTCCTTTCAATTTTAAACACAATCAGTTAAGTGAAATTGCTTTACGTGTAAATGGTGGCAGTCATCCTGGTCCACCCTACAAACCAGATTTTGCTTCCGATCAATTTATGCGCAGTTATGTTGATTTTATGGATGTCTTTGGCTTTTACAATACGGATGACACCAACGGACTGACTATGAAAGAGTTTAAGAGTGAATATACTATTTATGCATTTGATTTGACTGCTGACAGCGATATTAGTGCACCCTATCGTCAAGCGAACGTGCCTCATAATATTCGTTTGGATTTGACGTTCAAAAGAACACTACCTGAGACGATCAATGTATTAATTTATGCAGTCTTCGATTCAAATATTGAAATTACAAAGTATCGTGACGTGATTCTTCAGTATAATCGTTAATGAGTTGGTTGACTGCTGACGATATTAAGACTAAAGTGCAGCGTAATGCAGACGAAGCGACGTTGAAAGCTTTCGATAATGTCTATTCACTCGATACCTTACCACCTGCAGTAAATCACTATCCCATCTTTATTGTGCTAAACACTCATTCGCAGAATTTAGGCGGTGAGCATTGGAAAGCGATCTTTATTGGAGAAGACCGACGTGGTGAACTATTTGACTCTCTTGCTCAACCTCCAAATATACCAACACAGCAGTGGTTGAGAAAACATACGCGTCAATATCAGCAAAATGAACGCATACTACAACATCCACTTTCATCAACGTGTGGTGCTTTTGTACTGTACTTCATCTTAAAACGTTTACATGTATCTCGATTTGCATCTATTATTCAAAACTTTTCATGTAATCCATCCTCTAATGAAAAAATGATTTGTAAGTTCTATCATGATTTGAAATAAAAACATCATGTTGGAAAAATTGTTTTTTATTTTACAATCCGCTGGGTACGTACATACTCGATGAGATAGTCTAGGATCACATTTGCTTGTACATGAGATTTTAGTCCAGTAATGATCACTTTACTATTATGAAAGATTGCCACATGCACAGGTAACCAACAACTAATGAGAGCTGCAGGAAAAAGTTCGGGTTCATAACACAAATTGTAACTGCTGGTACGAATCTTCAAAAATGATACACTTTCACTCAATTGAGTAGAGATCACCATATTGTCCACAGTCAGATTCGACATCACACACCTCTCCCTCTTCCATATCCGACGTAGTAGTCTTTGTAGCTCTAAGCGCATTGACTGCGCCGATGAATGAGAAAGGGCGCCGAGAATCTGTACAGTCCCATTTGGGAAGAGTTGAAGATTCCGTGAATTGTTCATCGTCACCACTAACATTTGAGGTCGGCCCGGGTAATACTTGCTGTTTGGAAGGTGTTGGTGTAATGTTGTGAGATCGATTTTGGTGTAGAGTCTGAAGCGACGGAGAATGTTGACGATGGTGTAGCGATGGCGCTTCATGATGAAAGAATGAGTAAATTGAGCGATGTACCTTCCTTTTATACTTTTCCCAACTACCTTGATGAAATGTGAAGTTAGTATGAAGTTGGGAATGATAGAGTTGAATTCGCCGATTGTTGACGCGCAGCCAGATGCGATTTCCAATACGTGAATGTCTTTTCATATAGAAGTATTTCAAGTCCTTCATGATATGATGTAGAGATTGAAAATGACGATAAGATAAAGCAAACTCTCTTCTCACATTTCCAGTTGAATCTTTGAAATAGACGTTTCGATCATGATCCGTTTCAATACGTTGTAGGGAATCTAATTTCCAACTCATGATGTGTGTTAGTCATGTCTGATTAAGATTTGCATAGTAGGGCGATGAACTCAGGACGAATAAATGTCATGATGGAGCGATGTATGTATCTTCTATACTTCTTCCAATTGTATTTGCGAAATGAGAAACAGTTTGCGGAATGAGAATGGTAGATTTGAATTTCATTTCTGTAATGTTGAAGCCAAACTTGATCACCCAAGGAGATGAATCTTAATGTTTCAAATATTCCAAATCCCTCATGATATCATTGAGGTTGACAAATTGTCGCCATGTTAATGTAATTCCTCTTGATGTATGACCATGAGAATTTTTGAAATGTACGTTTCCATCACGATCAACTCTGATATATTGTAGAGAGTCCAAAATCCAAGTCTTCATGATGTTATGCAAAGTTGCAGATCAGCAATATAAAAATGTCGTTTTATCATATTTTGCTTAGCAATGCGGCTACAAAGAGATTTACTAGTAATCGAGCCGCACTCTTTTCTACTCCCATTGATCATGCACAACAGCTAAATGGAAATTGGGAAGTGGGTGTCACTCAACTTGTTTATAGCAACTGTGTCTATACTTTTGATCATGAGGTGATGACTATTAATATGAGACGTACAGCTGCTTACCAATGTGAAAAGGGGTGCCGAGTATACATTCCACAGTGGCCAAGGAAAGATCTCTTAACATGTAAAAAGTTTATATATGATTTCTTGAATAAAGCGTGTAAACATATTGCCCAATTTACTGCGCACAATGATGATTATACCTATGTACATCATGTAGTTGAGAAAGATTGGATTGTTGGTTTAAGTCCAAGTTTAAGAAATGATTTAGGTTACCTCGCTAGCGCCTTAACAAGCTATGATAATTTTAACGTTAATTACCACATAAGTGGTCATAAACAGTTAATATATCGAGAGGAAGCTTATTATGTAGATCTTATTGCAAGAAATGAGAAGACGTTGGTGAAGAAGATTGCGATTAAGCCAAGAAAGACAAACATGACTCCTGAAACATTATTGAAGAAATTTAATTATCTCCTTCGAGTTGATGGTAAACAAGTGGCAACATTGACTTATATTAAATCATCTAATCATATTGCAATAAGCAAATTAAATGATGATGATCTAGTATTAGGTTGTTCAAAAGATTTTCATCAGTTCTTACGACATCGTTCTGCAGCTGTTCATGGAAAATCTGATATGCAACATTTACCATGTGAAAGGTCAAATCAATTTGATACAGAATGGTCCGTATCTTTATACAGAAAGTGTGTAGAGCCTTTAGGTGGTATCTTACATGAAACAAGAGTGTTGATGCCTCGCATTATTACTTCGGTTAAATTGGTTGTAGATTATTTAAATGAAGTGATTAATGAGCAACATATTTCATTTTCTGAAAAAGAAGGTACTTTGTCTCTCACTATAAGTGGAAAAGGTATTGAACTAATTATGGATAAAACTCTAATGGACATTTTGGGTTTTGATCAAAATATCTTTAAAAGTGGTACTGTAACCAAAGCTAGCGCAGACATGTCGCTATCGCGTCGTATTAACTATTTTCAGATATATTCCAATATTGGTGAAGATGTACGTGTGGGAGATGTTGAAGCTCCATTGCTAGCAATGATACCATACCAGCCAAAAAGCTGCAGTATTTTATCTGAGCATACTTTCAAGAAAGTGCATTATACAAAGCTGAAATCAAACTACATCCCACAAATTGATATTGCCATTTATGACGATGCTGGTGCGTTGATTCCTTTTCATAAAGATGCTGTGACAAGTATCACACTCCATTTCCGAATGAAGAGTTAATGCAAAAGTATGCTAATATATTTTTCCAATGTGAATAATATGGAAAGTGAAAATAAGGACTCGTTTCTAATCTACTTGCCCAGTAATGCTTCTATGAATAAATTTCCCAAAAATAAACCATCAGACTATCGAGTAGAATTAAATCGGCCACTGCATTTAGAAGGTGAATGGGAGGTTGGCGTTTCTAGTATTTGCTATGATAGCAATATTCAGAATGTGAATGATTTGGAAGAAATGATATTGACTCCTCGCACCCATGATGGAATAACGATGAATAATACAATTCAGTTCCCATACAATTTAACATCAGATGGAAAGTGGAACTATGAATGGATTCAGATAAAATCAGATTCTTATGAACCATTTGGGAATGAGAAAATTATTAAGGCATTCAACAGTGGTAATACTTCCATCATGAAGAATAAAAATCAGAAAGCTTATGAGTTTACTATCTATCATTGGAGTGGGAGACAGTTCCTCCGCTTTCATTGTTTTACTAAAGGTCTTACGCTGAGGTTGGATAATGAATTCTATCCACATCTTGGTTTTGGTCATGGACTACATCTAACATCAATTGCTACTGCAAATGTTAAAAAAGTTTATTCAAATCGAATCAACAAATTTCATTATAGATTTAAAATATTTGATGAAGATGTTGTAGAATGCAAAGAACACATCATTTTGAAAAAGCGTGGTGTTCAACCTTTATCACTTATTGAGTTAGTAAAACGATGGAATGAGACTGTGGGTAAGAAGTATGGAGAGAAAATTATGGCGAACAAAAATAAGTTGGTTATTCAGAAATATAATGACAAACTTACAGTTTATTTCTCTCCAACCTTGCGTCATTTTGTAAGACATTATACACCTATTATTGGAAGCGGTGTGGTGTATGCTTCTCATGAATATCACACTAAAGCTGATTCAGTTAATGATGAATGGTGGGTGGACATCTATGGCGATCGCATCAAGAAAATTTACCAGTCTTATGAAGAATCTAAAGTTGCTATCAATATAATGCCGCGTCTATATCATACAGTTGAAAGCTTCATTCATGTAGTAAATCCTTATATACAACAGAAGTTGAAGCATGTGATGAAAAGTAAATATGATGTAAAGACACACCACATTTCGTTTTCAATTGAAAATCAACGCGTTGTTCTGAAACTGGGTGATGACATTCAATGTCAATTGAGTAAAAATTTGAAAAAACTCTTTGGTTTTTCAATGCTACAAACAGTGTTTGCTGCTGCGCATACGATTGGTATAGAAACACCAATGACACTTGATAAACATGAACAGCACCTTTACATTCAAAGTGATTTGATTCTACCTATTTCTGTTGGTGAGAAAAAAGAATACATTTTACGTGATTTCATTCATGATAAAGACGCTTCATATGGAATAGTCGAGAAGATGTTTGAATCTATTTTCTATCATCCCGTCGTCAAACAAACTATACCCTCTATTGCTATCAAAATTACCAATGGTTTACAAGAGTGCATCCATGTGAAAGATACTAAATCCCTCGTAACTTTAGTGTTTCGGAAAACAAAGTGAAGTCTTTATACAACATTTATTGAAATATGTGCATGAATGTGAAGCAATAGACTTTATACAACATCCACTGAAAATATATACATGAGCACACTTCAATAAACATTGCTATATACAAAAAGTCTTTTTACTTCGTGAAGGGTGGAAATATACAGGGATAGGAAAAATGTCTTTCAGTGGAAAAGTCATCACATGGGGAATGTACAGATGTGGACACATATTCACAAGGAAAAAACAATCTCATGCGATACATAAAACAACAATGTTTATCTACAGAAATCAACATCAAACTACTAAGTTAAGGATGATTATGCTAAGACGTCTCCTGAATGTGGTAGTGTGGGTTTAATTCTTTTGGGTGGTGGTATGCCTGTATCAGGATGTCCATGTGGAAGAGATATGTTGTGTTCTAACCAGCACCTCTTATCCTCCCATGCTGAAAGCGCCCGTTTCCTAAAAGTATGAGTTTTGATCTCATGCGACTTAGATTTTAAGATTGTCATATTGACAAACGTTATATTTTTATTTCTATAGGCTCCCTTGAAATTTTTATGTTTCATGTTAGAGACCAATGATCTTGATATGCCTTTAGCGCGCTTAATGCCATCATCACTATCCTTTAATTTCATAGAATACATTTTAGGGCGGAGGAGAATCATTTCAGCTATCTCCTTCCCTGCTGTCTCATCCTTAAAACAACCAAGTTTGGCCTTATTTTTGATGGAGTATACTGGATGATCAGTAGGATAATTTGATGTATCAAAATATCTTTCTAAAGATTTTCCTACTTCATTAAAATTTAAATCTTTTTGAGTGGTTATACCTAAGAAGAAACTATCTGTGTCACCACCCAACAAACGAACCTCTTTTACGAGACGACACGGTTTTAGTATTTTATAGAAGAGTTGATACATTTCAAGCTTGGAGTAATCTACTACAGCTTGGCCAATATAGATGGGTTTGCACAACTCAACTTCAGATTTTATCATTTTAACACCTATAAGGTCCTCATCGATAATGTCTCTATCGATGAATAGAGGTGATGAGGTCAATTTGTGATACTTTTGATCATCATTAACTAGTTTGCAGTTTACCCGCTTTCTAACATCCTCCATCGTCTTACCAAATAGACTGTTGTTCTTATATTTATAAAAATCTTTTTCAAAATTATTTTGGGCTAGTGCACGTTTCTGGCTGTTGCTGTCAATATATGGTTTGAGGAAGGCTTTCTGTCTAAATTTAATAATGCGGTGAACTCTTTTTAAAATCATACCCATTTCTAAATAAAATTTTAAGATGCTAAAGTGGACTAGATAGTTTTCCTTATCATACTGGGTGAGTAAAAGTTTGCGGCAAGGCTTATAGTCGGGTTGACCGCATGATTCTAAATCTTTATGAAATTGTTTCATAAAGTCGGAAAACATATCTTTGGTCACTTCACCTGATTCGGTTGCGAGTGGAAAATCTACGGTTTTATGTTTAATATTATTTGGATGGATTAGATCTATTTCAAAATAATATCCCCAATCACCTTCATCTGGGATTGCTAGTATGTTAGAAGGGTTGGAGAGATGCTGAATTTCACTATCATCTAACCAGCTAAACTCAGAGTGAGGGAGTGGTTTGGATAGTGAACTACCATATAAATTATTTTGGTCATAATACTTAAGATGAGTCTGATCATTACCTACTGTTTCAGATTTTAACCTATGTTTATTTACAAATGTGAGACCACCGCGAATTCCTCGCTCAAATAAATTATACATCTCTGGATCTTGTAAGAGATGAATGGTCTCACCAGTCATTTTAAAAGCAGACTT
The DNA here is from genome assembly GCA_907163375.1 of Prostheceraeus crozeri. Lineage (NCBI taxonomy): Eukaryota > Metazoa > Platyhelminthes > Polycladida > Euryleptidae > Prostheceraeus > Prostheceraeus crozeri. Next base: position 199,236 of record CAJQUW010008079.1, on the reverse strand, counting down.
AAATGACATGGCTGGCAGACTGACAAAGTGGACGGGATCTAACTTATCTTCTTCTAATGCCACTCGTCGAAACTCCTGAAATACATCAGCCAGCAAAAATACATCTAACTTAAGGTAGGCAATCATATATTCACCAAATGTATGGCAGTCAAATTTTATCCATGCATCTTGTGCATGATCATAATCTTCGGTCTTACATTCTGCACCGCTCAAATCATTTTTAAATTTATCTATGGGCGGAAGAGAAGTCTCGCCGAGTTTACTAATTGCATCAAAATATGCATATGGAAAGACTCCTTTCCGTGTGATGACTTCATCGGTTAGATTTGGATATTGTTTCTTAAGATTTTGTGTTAGTGGAAGAGACTTTAGATTTTGCACGAGAGAGGCCAGTGATGCAGTCATAAATTGGTAGGAATCTAAAAATTTTATATCAAAATAGACCGTCTTATTTTCTTTAGTTTTATCGACAAGCAGTTTTGCTGTCATGGCCATAAACTTCTCTCTCGTTTGTGCTATTACATCAAGCTTCCACTCTTTCATTTGACCTAAACCTCCTTTTATTATCATATGGCTGTCGTAGCCCTTGAAATTATGGAAAATGACGGGTAATGTACGCCGTTTCATCCTAAGTGAAAAATTGCATTTTGAACATAGTGCGTTTCTAAATTTACCAGTGATGTGATCATGGTCGCGCACTTTCTTAATCTTATCATCATCAAATGTTTTCCTACATTTGGGGCAAACGTTGCAACTATCAAATTTTGCTTGATCATCTGCTGTCATATTCAATGATCTGCGATAGAGTTCACCATCATACTTTTGTTGAAATTTTACAGCCTGTTCGAGGAATTGTAGGAATTGGTAAATACAATCCTCTCCTTGCCAGACGTGCATTTTATTTTGCCTACTCCTAAAGTGATCATGCCATACTTCATAGCAGGAAATGGCTGCTGGCTTGTGGATGATATCATCGATATAGCATTCGATGTCAGCATAGATGACACGAAGAGGACTTAGTTCATCACCATTCTCTCTATATGAAAACTCCTTATCTTTGGGCATGCGCTCCATTTGTAGTTTACCTCGCTTACACCACTCATAATGAGTTTCAAATTTAGTTTTCCTCCTAAAGTGGCGAATACATCTGTCGCAGTAATATAACTCTCTACTAGAGTTTTCTAAGTGGTGGTATAAGCGAGAGATTTTGGGAATACCGCAGTAGTGCCATTCCTCACTATCATCCTGTTTTACTAATAACAGGTTTACTGTACGTTCATAACAACTCGAACGCGAGTTGTAGCTTACACCCTTCAATCCTTTTTCCCAAACATGGAGAACTATTTTAATGTTGTTCAATTTTTCAAATTTTTCTATATCTTTAATTTTCATATCGTCACTATTACAGTCATCGAAGTTTAATTCATTCTCCCACTGTTGATACTTACTCTTACGGTATCGGCTATACTGTACATCATTATAGTGGAGAATGGAGAGGACGGCATACTTAAAACATTGCGATTCGCAATCTACAGAAATGACTGCTGCTTTATTTCTTAAATTTTTCGGAAGTTTAAAGGAGCCTCGACCACTATGATTTCCTAATAAACTGATTTTAATCATGGCGGTCTCAATACCATCAAAAACGAGTCCACTATCACGCTCGTTAAATTTATCTATATTTAATTTTAACCCTTGGATATGAAAATTTATCCAAGACTCACAGTCTACAACCTCGGTTGCAGGAGAGGAGGGTATGTGAAACTCCAACCTCTCTATTATTTGTCCAGTATGGTGGTCGATTTTTACATATTTTATTTTAAGATAGATGAGCGCCTTCATTCTAAAATTATCTAAATTGTTGAAGAGCGCTTCTATCAATGATGAATTTTGATGAAACCATTCCCCAAAGTTAGCAATGGTTTCTGAGGAGTCCATCTGGTAGTTCCTCACTAAATTATTTATGGACACTTCAGTGAGTCGGATAGAGGAGGTACCGTTGGTGTAGGTATCGTTCGTGTGTGTATGTTGAGGTCTGTGCGAAGATAGTTCAAAACGTGTCTCGAAAGACTGAGCGCACAAGTCGCAAGAAAAGGAGACATCGTTAACAGAATCATCCCTACCTTCGGAGATTGATGCTGACTTAGGTCTACAAACACCTCGTTTGATGTGTCGGATGAGATCACGCTTCCTCGTGAAGATGTGTCCACAGTCAGCACATTCGCGATCGCTGCATTCCCGCGACAATGTTGATATGGACTCGCTCGAGATGGGACTGGTATCACCTGAAAGAGAAATCATTCTATCATCTCTGTTCAAGTCTCAGTGTATTGTTACAACCTACCTTGACTCAACAACTCTAAACTTTCCTCGAGAAGGGAGGGTGTTGGTGATGAAGTTGATGCCTGAAATTGAGGAAGATGCTATTAGCCACACGTTTGAGGGAGATGAGTGAAGAAATTTTCAACTTACCATTTGAACGAAATCATGTTTAAGCTTGATACTTCAACAAGATAGAGACTTCACTCAAATAATACGTCTCAAATTTGGAATTCACTAGAGAGCAGTTCACTTGTACGCCTCAAATAATAACAGAATTCGCTAGACAACAGTTCACTTATGCGTCTCAAAGACAGAGTGAAATGACACGAATATCACTTTGCATATATACTTTCATATTCATCATTCATTGGCTGTTCATTCTGATTGGTTGCTTGTTGATACTTAAGAATTAGAAAACATTTCAAAGCTATTATTCACAGTCAACATGACAAGTCCTCCGACCACACCAAACACAAAATTCTCTTCTCCATGCTCAACACCAAAGGCGCTCGTTGCACCAAACGCTCCAACGAAGGGGAAGGTAGAGAAGGTGTACCGACTGGACAATATCAGAAAGTTGTCATTAGCAGCGGACAACGAAGAGAGTGTATGTGAGAAGGAGTGTCCCGACTTAACAGGCGTGAGGTGGAAGTATCTCCAGTATGATACTGACAATGTGATGGAGATCACCAGCACCAAATTCCTCCACCAATTATGGGAGTGGTACACCCCTAACTCCCAGCCACGAACTATGGCAGAGTGGGAGTATATTGACAAAGTGAGGCTCGCAGTGGAAGAACGATTAAAGCAAGTGAACTGTTTTTGTGATCTTTGTGAAGCCAGACTCTGGGACGATATTGATGATGAAGACCTTTTGAAATACATGCCATAATAAATTTTTATTTCATATTATCTTTGCTTTCATACTGAATTACTTGAATGGGGCTTCAGTGGATGATTTAAGCATGTATACTTTTTCATTTGGAAATAGTAACACGCTTAGTCTAACTTGCAAATCTTATAACATTTCATATGGGTGATGATGGTAGATGAAATAGTGTTAAATAAAATTAAGATAGCTTACACTTCTGATACAGGGATAGCAATCGACTGCGATCCATGTGTAAAGAGCTTGTTAGACTACGGATGGGCTTAAGTGGATGATTTAACCATGTATACTTTTTCATTTGGAAATAGTAGCACGCTTAGTCTAACTTGTAAATCTTAAAACATTTCATATGGGCGATGATGATAGATGAAATAGTGTCAAATAAAATTAAGATAGCTTACACTTCTGATACAGGGATAGCAATCGACTGCGATCCATGTGTAAAGAGCTTGTTAGACTACGGAAGAGAGAAGTGTGTTATGTTGCGTGTGGTGCGTGAGTGTCCTCCCATTTCATTCCATTCATCAATTCGTCTCATTGATAGAGACAGGTAGAACTCATGGTTATCATAACGTATGCAATGGAAAGTTTTAGGCAACCTTCGACAGTTGGCTAAATGTCGCCTTGGCGCGAATGCATACTACGTTGAGACAGAGGCAATCACTTGCAAACATGACGCAGAGAGGTTTAACAAGATTGACCATTGCCGAATGTCCCTTGCGGTATACATAGCTACGGGTTTCACCGCCGCCCTTTACAGGAACGCCCGTCGAAAGGAAGTATTACACCGAACTTCATTTGCAACGCTCAAGTTGACTGATAGCAGATTCAACTTAATGATAGTATTCGCCAGTCCGAAGACTGCCCAGGGCAAACCGCGAGGAGGTTCTATCAAATCTTGCCCCATGGTGGCCCTTAAGAGAGCCGGTGGTTCTTTCTCGGGGGTAACGTCATCTTACACCCTACCAATTCTGCTGAGAGAGTCTTTGACTCTCTCTTTGGTACCACTGTCGACTTCCACACTAACTGGTACATGGCTAAAAAGTGGAATGTAGCGCCATTCCGTTGGATTGACAGCAGTTGCTGTCATCGGATTGCCAATCCGAGCAAGATTATTATAAACTCTGTCTTGCTCCTCTAGCCTGACAAACTCCTCAAATAAATTTCGCGGCCTTATCTGCGGTCCGCGAGGAGAGCTGACTTGACTGTTCGGCGTCTGCATGATTGAAATGAAATGAAATGAGAGGCAGTGGTTTATATACCCCTCTAACGCGACGCAACGTTCAAGTTGACTGATAGCAGATTCAACTTAATGATAGTATTCGCCAGTCCGAAGACTGCCCAGGGCAAACCGCGTGGAGGTTCTATCATGTCTTGCCCCTAGGTGGCCCTTAAGAGAGCCGATGGGTCATTCTCGGGATGATTGAAGGAATATGGGACTCAAGCTTTCCGCTTCGACTCCGGCTCGTTGACGGAAGCAGGTGGGCGCTTCTCATTGATATCTGTAAAGAAAGAAGTTGTTAGTTATCATCTTGAACTCTAAGTTACTTGTTTTAACTTACAGATCTTCTCCGGACGTGGTTCGAACAGGAATCCTGTGATTGCCTCCTTATGGTCGAATGTAAAATGAAGGCATTCGATGCCTTTTTTAGCCCTGCTGTAACACATATCGTCTCTGCCACGTTCACAGAGGAGCGGTCTTGCGGGCACACCTCCTTTCTTATCTAGGGGAATGTGGAGGCGACTTGATCGTCGAGTACTGCTACTCATCACTTGTTGGTGCAGCTCCTGATTAGTCGCCACCACCTTCCCCAACTGCTTTCGCAGCCCTTCCACCTCCTCCCTCATCTTTCTCAACTCCTTCTCCTGACTCTCTCTCTCGATCAGGAGCTGTTCTTCTCTAGCCTTACTAGCGAGGTGCGAGAACCTCTCGCGATCGAGCTCTCCTTCTTTCTCAAAAAGACTAGCTTGAGTCTTCTTGAGCTCCTGAGTGACTCGCGAGAGGTTCTCGGAACTCGCTTTATAGAAGAAACAGTCCCTCTTCCACACTTCCAACTCATTCTTCAGCTTGTCATAGTTATCAACCAGTGGTGGGCGCATAATGAAGTTGCGACATTGAGCCGCAATCCCACCACTGCTCGACGACTTAGCCGGCTGCACCTCGCTACCGAGGTCGACTTCCCTCACCGGCTCTACCTCGCTATCGAGGTAGACACTCGACTAGGTCAGCCTTCGCCGAGCCTTTTTCCTCCTCCTCCTCTTCCTCACTGTCGCTGCTACTAGTAGCCGACTCATCGCTAGAGGAGGATTTACTCGACTTCGGAGAAGACTCAATCGGGGTGGGTGAGAGAGCCTTTGCTGGCACACTAGATGAGGGAGGCTCTGCTGACGCGATAGACTCGACAGCGCACTGAGTCTCCAGAGCTTTTAACTCTGAGCTGAAGAGACTTTGCTTCGTCTCCTCAGTAAGCTCTGGTTGACTGCAACTGCTATGCTTCGCATGCCACTCCGGTAACGTCTCGACAAGGCGGGATGTATTATGGCTGCTGCAATAGTATCGAATGCCCCCTACCATTCGCTTATTCACACAAGAGTGCTTCTTAAAAGCATCACTGTGAAAGATTTTTCTGCAAACGCAGAGCTTGAAGGCCGTCTTGGCATTATTATAGTTAACCATTTTCTGAAGTGAAAAGGGGAAAACAATGATTATAAGTCCGTAAACGTTTGATAGCAAACGATTGATTCCTAGTTTATAAAAACGGAAAACAATGATTTTTACACTTAGTGAGGAATGATAGATTTGAGTGTAGTGAGTGGCACTCGATCCCGTCGACAGCCCGAAGGCCTTGTACTGATTACTAGGGAAGTGAGAGATCTTCCCCGATACCCGCTATTTACAGCTTAAGACATCATTGTCACTGCCCCGAAGTGGTAACAGCAACGCCGAGTCAAAGGTAGTGATCAGTAGCTGGGATCTAACCCCTCAAAGCTGCCTTAGTCTTAGTTAAATTTGAAATCTGATAGCAGATTTGAACTCAGCATACTTGAAAACCTTGAGGAAACATCCCAAGTTATTGCTTTGATCAGCTTGATAGCAAGCCGTAGAGTGCTTGATTCACCAGCGTTTTGCAATGGAGATGTTTAGAGGCCACCCATGACAAGATAGCTAAGACTCAACCGATTGGCGTTCAAAGTGCTACGTTGAGAACTGTGTCAAATGCCCAACATGAGACATGAGTTGTCCCAGCGGTTACGGTCTCAAATATGACACATTCCCTTGCACACTTATCACTACGGCATCGTCCGCCGTCCCGAAGGAACACCCTAGTCAGTGGAATATTACAGCAAAACTCTCCGTGTCTTGCTCGCTTTCAGTGAAAAGTCGCTTATAGCATGAGAAGACTGGCTCAGACATCATTAAAAATGCTTTCATTGACTTCAGCAGGATCGAAAACCCCAGAAAACCTCCAAAACTAGTGAATTTAAATTTTTCAACTTTTTAGCACTACTTATGAAATTTTATAAGTAGTTTATCACTTAGGGCAGGTCAATAGCGACCGAACCTTTTTTGAATCAAGTCAAACGGACTTGTAGAAGCAAAGTTACAAGCCTTTAAAGTTTTGGAGTCTTTTATAGCCTGGAGACGAAGGCCATCTCCTGGCGAACCTCTAAGTCTGACGCCTTAGCTGATATCAGCAATGAAATTTTCTAAGTCGGTTTCTTACAGAAACTCGGGATTTGGAATGTCCGAAGCTATCATCGGAGCTCAGAGAGACGACTTACCGTTGGCAATCTCTCGTCTGAATGACAAGTCTCCGTCGGTTCCCAGCTTATATAGTGTGTGGCGATCAGCTGATGACGTCATACCCATCATCCAAACACTAAAAACCCGTCTATCTCCGGTTCTAGCTCCGATTGACCTGGAAATACACCATTTCCATGTAGAATTTGACGTTGAATCCGAATCTGGCCTCTGTTTTTCCATCCGATGCTTCGTTTTGGCTCTACAGTAGGCAGCCATCGCAAAAATTCTAACTCTGTCGTTTTTCCGAAAAATGTTGAAAATTTTTCTCTCCGATTGACTTGAAACTCTCCGATTGACATGAAACTCACCATACAGATAGAGAATTTCACGCTGATTCCAAATCTGAAATCCGTTTTCCAATCCGATGCTTCGTTTTGAAGCTACAGCCCAAAACGTCCCAAATTCTAACTCAGTCGTTTTTCGCCAATGTCCCAAAATCTTAAATGGCGTCTCACATCTAAACGAAGACAGATAGGAACAAGCCGATTCTTTCAGTGAATTTGTCTCACTCTTAGCTTTCAAACGAGCTATGGCACGACAAAATCCGTCCACTGGAAGCCAAAATCGAAGCGAGCCATCCAGAGAGGGGGGGGACGTCAGCGAAAATTTTTTCTCTCCGATTGAGCTGGAAATACACCATTTCCATGTAGAATTTGACGCTGAATCCGAATCTGGCCTCCGTTTTCCCATCCGATGCTTCGTTTTGGCTCTACAGTAGGCAGCCATCGCAAAAATTCTAACTCTGTCGTTTTTCCGAAAAATGTTGAAAATTTTTTCTCGCCGATTGCCTTGAAACTCACCATACAGATAGAGAATTTCACGCTGATTCCAAATCTGAAATCCGTTTTCCAATCCGATGCTTCGTTTTGAAGCTACAGCCCAAAACGTCCCAAATTCTAACTCAGTCGTTTTTCGCCAATGTCCCAAAATCTTAAATGGCGTCTCACATCTAAACGAAGACAGATAGGAACAAGCCGATTCTTTCAGTGAATTTGTCTCACTCTTAGCTTTCAAACGAGCTATGGCACGACAAAATCCGTCCACTGGAAGCCAAAATCGAAGCGAGCTGTCAAGAGGGGGGGGGACGTCAGCGAAATTTTTTCTTTCCGATGGCGTTCAAATTCACCATACCGATGCAGAATTTCACGCTGAATCCGAATCTGGCCTCCGTTTTCCCATCCGATGGTTCGTTTGGGCGCTACACACCAAAACGTCCCAAATTCTAACTCTGTCGTTTTTCGCCAATGTTCCAAAATCTTAAATGGCGTCTCACATCTAAACGAAGACAGATAGGAACAAGCCGATTCTTTCAGTGAATTTGTCTCACTCTTAGCTTTCAAACGAGCTATGGCACGACAAAATCCGTCCACTGGAAGCCAAAATCGAAGCGAGCCATCCAGAGAGGGGGGGGACGTCAGCGAAAATTTTTTCTCTCCGATTGAGCTGGAAATACACCATTTCCATGTAGAATTTGACGCTGAATCCGAATCTGGCCTCCGTTTTCCCATCCGATGCTTCGTTTTGGCTCTACAGTAGGCAGCCATCGCAAAAATTCTAACTCTGTCGTTTTTCCGAAAAATGTTGAAAATTTTTTCTCGCCGATTGCCTTGAAACTCACCATACAGATAGAGAATTTCACGCTGATTCCAAATCTGAAATCCGTTTTCCAATCCGATGCTTCGTTTTGAAGCTACAGCCCAAAACGTCCCAAATTCTAACTCAGTCGTTTTTCGCCAATGTCCCAAAATCTTAAATGGCGTCTCACATCTAAACGAAGACAGATAGGAACAAGCCGATTCTTTCAGTGAATTTGTCTCACTCTTAGCTTTCAAACGAGCTATGGCACGACAAAATCCGTCCACTGGAAGCCAAAATCGAAGCGAGCTGTCAAGAGGGGGGGGGACGTCAGCGAAATTTTTTCTTTCCGATGGCGTTCAAATTCACCATACCGATGCAGAATTTCACGCTGAATCCGAATCTGGCCTCCGTTTTCCCATCCGATGGTTCGTTTGGGCGCTACACACCAAAACGTCCCAAATTCTAACTCTGTCGTTTTTCGCCAATGTCCCAAAATCTTAAATGGCGTCTCACATCTAAACGAAGACAGATAGGAACAAGCCGATTCTTTCAGTAAATTTGTCTCACTCTTAGCTTTCAAACGAGCTATGGCACGACAAAATCCGTCCACTGGAAGCCAAAATCGAAGCGAGCCATCCAGAGAGGGGGGGGGGACGTCAGCGAAAATTTTTTCTCTCCGATTGAGCTGGAAATACACCATTTCCATGTAGAATTTGACGCTGAATCCGAATCTGGCCTCCGTTTTCCCATCCGATGCTTCGTTTTGGCTCTACAGTAGGCAGCCATCGCAAAAATTCTAACTCTGTCGTTTTTCCGAAAAATGTTGAAAATTTTTTCTCGCCGATTGCCTTGAAACTCACCATACAGATAGAGAATTTCACGCTGATTCCAAATCTGAAATCCGTTTTCCAATCCGATGCTTCGTTTTGAAGCTACAGCCCAAAACGTCCCAAATTCTAACTCAGTCGTTTTTCGCCAATGTCCCAAAATCTTAAATGGCGTCTCACATCTAAACGAAGACAGATAGGAACAAGCCGATTCTTTCAGTGAATTTTTCTCACTCTTAGCTTTCAAACGAGCTATGGCACGACAAAATCCGTCCACTGGAAGCCAAAATCGAAGCGAGCTGTCAAGAGGGGGGGGGACGTCAGCGAAATTTTTTCTTTCCGATGGCGTTCAAATTCACCATACCGATGCAGAATTTCACGCTGAATCCGAATCTGGCCTCCGTTTTCCCATCCGATGGTTCGTTTGGGCGCTACACACCAAAAAGTCCCAAATTCTAACTCTGTCGTTTTTCGCCAATGTTCCAAAATCTTAAATGGCGTCTCACATCTAAACGAAGACAGATAGGAACAAGCCGATTCTTTCAGTGAATTTGTCTCACTCTTAGCTTTCAAACGAGCTATGGCACGACAAAATCCGTCCACTGGAAGCCAAAATCGAAGCGAGCCATCCAGAGAGGGGGGGGACGTCAGCGAAAATTTTTTCTCTCCGATTGAGCTGGAAATACACCATTTCCATGTAGAATTTGACGCTGAATCCGAATCTGGCCTCCGTTTTCCCATCCGATGCTTCGTTTTGGCTCTACAGTAGGCAGCCATCGCAAAAATTCTAACTCTGTCGTTTTTTCGAAAAATGTTGAAAATTTTTTCTCGCCGATTGCCTTGAAACTCACCATACAGATAGAGAATTTCACGCTGATTCCAAATCTGAAATCCGTTTTCCAATCCGATGCTTCGTTTTGAAGCTACAGCCCAAAACGTCCCAAATTCTAACTCAGTCGTTTTTCGCCAATGTCCCAAAATCTTAAATGGCGTCTCACATCTAAACGAAGACAGATAGGAACAAGCCGATTCTTTCAGTGAATTTGTCTCACTCTTAGCTTTCAAACGAGCTATGGCACGACAAAATCCGTCCACTGGAAGCCAAAATCGAAGCGAGCTGTCAAGAGGGGGGGGACGTCAGCGAAAATTTTTTCTCTCCGATGGCGTTCAAATTCACCATACCGATGCAGAATTTCACGCTGAATCCGAATCTGGCCTCCGTTTTCCCATCCGATGGTTCGTTTGGGCGCTACACACCAAAACGTCCCAAATTCTAACTCTGTTAAAATTTTGAAGAAAAATTTTTTCTCGCCGATTGAGCTGGAAATCACACCACAGATGCAGAATTTTACGCTGAATCCGAATCTGGCAGCCATTTCACCATCCACGACAACCTAGACGGTCGGCCACGTCAACCTAGACAGTCGCCCACGTCAACCTGGACGGTCGCCCACGTCAACCAGGCGGTCGGACCAACTCACCCGAGTCTCACACTCTGTCGTTGCAGAGGGGGGGGGGAGTCAGCGAACATTTTGTGAACGTGGACCCACCTGGCCGGCACACCACGACAGACTACAACCTCTGTCGTTCCAGAGGGGGGGGGGGAGTCAGACCCGAAGCACCACGGCGGCCGACCACGACACTCTGCCGTTCCAGAGGGGGGGGCGCGCCGGTCGAGTGTTTGTCACTTGCTTACTACTCTAGTACTATAACATAGGATACTTTCAAAATGCGTGTTTGTAAGAATGCTTATCTTACTCATGCTTATGCGACGTATAAAATCTACACGTTTATGTGTAGGCTGCTTATAATTAGACTTCGGAATTATAGCCTATGCAAAGAAGGCCTACATAATTCATGGATCTCTTCTCCTACATTATCTGACAAGATTCGATTGTTATTTTATCTTAACGCCTATCGCAGATTGAGTGTTTTGGCAATACGAAAGGTAAAGTCTTTCCAGGGAGCGCGAAATTTCCTTGAAATAAGACAGGTTTTGCAATAAGAGACGTTGCAGTAACAGAAGCTGCTGACTATGGTAAAGATAGGAAAAAATTTGGGACCGAAACATTTTGTCGCAATATGACAGGTTTTGCAATAAGAGAAGTTGCATTAAGACAGGTTCGACTTGATATAAAAGATATCTTCTGATCATTCTAAGACGAGCGCCGTCGAGTTAATCAGGCAGGAATGCTGAACTGTGTAATCGTTTTTTCTCATTCTTTTAAGAGTAGCTCTTATTACATGTACATTGTCAGTCATAGCCCGAAGGGCCTATATTGTCAGTCTGATGAGTTTACTGCAGCTATGCCTTTTGTGTAACAAAATTAGGCCTGCGTGTCGTTATAATCGCAATTACACAGTCCTTGAAAATAAAAAATTGATTGATTGAAAAAAAAATAAATTGATCTTTCTGATATAGCAATCAACGAATCGCGATAAGGAGTCTCAATCAATTAATAAGCTCATGCACTATCATTTGTATTTCTTGTCAATCTCTGATCCCTGATGCACATCTCTATACGGGAATTTGCATAATTGTAATCTTAGATAAGTTCCAAAGAGCCTGCCAAAAAGAATGAACAGTCAATGGAACATTCAGACATCAAAAAATACACGTATAAATGATATGCTTATAGCCGCAGCACAACGTTAAGATACACGACATTGCAGCATACGCGGTACATGCAATAATGGGAAATAGCACGAGTGTTGTAGAAAGATAATTTATGGACCTGTGTAAGAGCAACCTATGTCATTTACACCAGACTTAATTGGGCTTTTAATAAAACAGAAGCCTGATTGATGATATGCCGATCGATTTCAAAAAAGAGACGCTACTAAAATTGACATCCCGATAAAATCAATGTGTTCACTGTTCATACAATATTAACCAGGCCTACCCATAATTAAATTTTGCGATAGTCTATTCTATATTATTCTCCTGGTGTCTGCTTTTGGATCTGTTATCAAATTATGTGCTACTCTAAGAGATAGGCGTATACACTAATTTGCGCTATGCTATCGACAGCAAAATGCAACTTCAAAATCTGTTTCGCGGCAGGCCTATGTGAAATGGAGAAGATCCTTTTCAAGAACTCCTATACCTAAAGTGTTGCCTCGTTCCTATGCCGCTATTTAGTTAACTGCTTCTTGACAAGCATCATTCCTTTCGGTCCATATTTCTCTACAACCAAGTTTGTGTACATGCGCATTGGGCTAATTATGTTACTTAACTCGAGTAATTTATTTATAGATTATTTACTGATGCTAACGATGACTTTAATGTATACTTCGTAAGCTCACTGCTATGGCCGCTTTTCATTTGAAGCAAAATATAAAATTATGGTGGAACTTTATATGAAATTCTTTTCTTGTCCATTCCTGCAAATGCGACTATACCTATTTAACACTATGCATAATGCTTATATTCGTAGCAGTAATAGGATGTTGCTAATTTTATGTTGCATGTAAATTCAAATGAACAAACAGACGAAGCATGCCCATACACGCTTTCCAAAAGTTAGATGTAATTGAAGCAGCTGCAAAAACGTGAAATGTGGTGAACGCCATTAAAGAAGTGACACTTCTTTTGTAGCATGCAGCTATTTTGCTTTAGGGGCTGGAAATGGACTTTCAATTTAGATATAATATTGAAATTTTGTTTCATAGGCATTAGAATGATAAGGTAGACCGGAGCAAGCTGTTAACAAAGTGACCTTGTAGAGAAGAATGTCGAATAAAAGCACCTTAATTGACAAAGATGTCCCCTAGCTTTGTTAAAGTATGGACCTTAATATTCAATTCATAGCACTATTTGTAAACTGCAGATAGAATCTATGTTTTTCGTAGTGAGTAGTTCGGCATATTTTTACTTTTTTTGCCCACATTATTACTTTTTGCGCATCTATTCATCATCTCATACTAAAGGGCCATTTTCACTGTTTTCTGCTTGAGATTCGTGTGTGCTCTTTAGATTGCAGGCTTGACAATATTTCTTGATTTCTATTGATTTTAGCTGTAGAGAATTTTGCTATGGGAATGCAAATATTGTGAAAAATTCGCAAGTGTGACGCGGCAAAAGTTATTTCCCTCATGAAGCGTTTTTTCAAGGTGATAAATAAGTGGTGATTGGATTCGCGCATGATCGAGACACTGAGAATGTCACGCTTGTGATTACAGAACATTTAAGAAATCGTATGAGACTTGGCAGTTTTACTACCCGTTTGTTTATTTTCTGTACCCAGAAACTATACCAACATTTTTATATTTTGTAGACCATTGAATATTGATATTTTGCGCACTTCTGCCAAATTATGGTTATATTATTGTGTAAATGGTTATCATTTGATCAAGATGTGTATTGAATTACATCTAGGATTTGTATGGCAACTTGCCCTGAACATGTTGATGCAGTTTTCATTTTCTGTTTTTGCTGCATTTGTGCAAAATTTCTGCATGCCGCAAGTGACGACTAAAAATTTCTGAGACTTGTTTGCCAAATCTGCATGTCTAGTGCTTCATCATAAGTGTCTAACATGCTGGAAAAAATAAGTTTCTCGATTTAATATGATGCATTTATGCAAGACAGGCGGTCACCCTAGTCATGGAATTCGGCACCTTGACATTTCCCCACTTCAATTAGATTATGGTAGCCTATTTATTGACTATCTTGAATAATGAATTCTAAGGGGACCTCGTCAACCAGTCTCTCTGATTCTACCAGGCCATATTTGCATGCAAGCCTAGGCTATGAAGAGGTAGACAGTTTGTAACTTACTCTGTGATGGTTGATCGCGATTATGAATGCATGATTCTCCACTCCAACTTACTATGCAATCGTGAGTCAAATATTCAATATGCGCCAAAACGTCTGACTTGAGTCAAATAGTCCAACCCGTCAGAATGCCGTCGTGAGGCAAAAAGCATGACTTGCGTCACTAAGAATGAAAATCTGGAGTTTCAGAAACCGAAACCGGCGGAAAGTATTGAATGCATGCATTGAATACATCTTCGCAAAACTCATCTGTACACCAAATTTGGTGAGATGCGAGCGTGCGGAACAAAGTCCATTTGCGTCAAAATGTCCAACTTGGCGTCATTTTGTCTGACTTGCGTCATCTCCTGACTATATGGAAAAAACAAGTCGTTCTGGACTAGTTTCGATTCCGTTACATTGAATCATAATGTAAATGATTCATTGAGTTTCATTGAGTCACAACTACATGTACTGTATATTGATAAGAAAGATTTGATTTAGCGCACAAGGGACAGGATCTTTGTTATGAAAGAAAGTAAAATATTTCTTTCATGACAAGGATCCTTTCCCTTGTGACGTTAACTCGAACATTTCTTATCAATATAGTTGTGACCGCTGCTTTATGCGGTACGTCGGTGCCACAAGGAGACACCCCAATACTCGCATTAGTGAGCATTTGCGTGGATATCCTACTGCTACAGAGATATCCATACACGAAAATAGCCCCGTGGCAGAAAATTTCACTATTGTTGGTCACTTCAGATTCAACCATTGACTCTTGAATCCATAATAATAAAGGAAAACAGTAATCTTCTGTCAAATGACCGGAATGGATCACATGTTTATCTTCTGAACTTGCGACATCAATGACGTACCCGGTATAATAGAACCATGCATGACCTTGAGTCGTTTGTGAGATGGAAATTTGTATAATATGTGAATTTTATGCGATTTTGTAACTTTGTAAGCGCCGAAGATGATTCAATGCAACTGAATCGAAACTAGTCCGGAACCAGTGTATTTTTCACATTCATAAAGAGACTGGGTACACATTCCTGCGATATGTATGTTCATGCTCCATGTGATAAGAAAATATAGAAGATGGAGAATTATGCGTGAAAGGTGAAAGTAGCGTCATATTTGGGGCCATCGACCTCAAATTAGTTAGAAAGCGGTGACCTATTTGATTCTTGCTTTTTTTGACAGCCAACACGTAGTATAAGAAAGAATGCATAGCTAAAATAGTTCTTTTCGGGTCTATGAGATGGAATATCTTTTGCTTAATTCATGATGACATTGTTTCAGATATGGTAATACAAACAATCATAGTTGTTTGTCAGCAAATATGAAATTCTCAATAAGCGAAATCCAATAAAGGATTGGATGAATATGCAATTTACGCGTATGGCGGATTAGAAACGTGAAGTTTGGCTGCACGGACCAATTGACCTCATGACATGATTGCAAAAGGTAAGAAAAGTCAAATAGTAGTTTAATAACATATTTCTTTAACGAAAATTGCAAATTATAATTCTGGCATGTAACTTATAAAATAAAATGAAATTGAAAACAGAATTTAAACAAAAAGAACTAATGCAAGTATACAAGCCATAGGGTCAATATTCAAATACATTCATAAAAATTAATTTTTCTAAAGAGAATTGTTTTCACATGCTTTTCAGCTGTGCGTATTACATTTCTAGAAACTCTCAAACATGAAATTGTAAATCTGTATGAAATTAATTTTTGAGAAAACATAGTGTCAGACATCATCCTTTGGCTATTTCTTATGAAAAGTTTGTTTGCAGAACACTTTCATGAGGCAAAGTATCACCAATAAGAAATACATTGAAGTTATCAATCTGTCATTTGTTATAAGAGAACACGGTTTCGTCGATTTAATTTCGTAGTTGTTATAATTCATTTGAGCGAATGATTTGAGTATAAGCTTGTTTTGACAAATGAAACGTTTCAATTTTACCCGATCGCTGATGTCACATGTAAGGTGGTCAATCACATTGATGTCAAATTTAAGTTCGCTTTCTTCAACTATAGCCTTCAGTGAATTGACATTGATTGTCGGTGCTGTTTTACAACTAATGCAATGGTTAGAGAGTGGCCTTGAATTCATTGTAGAGTGATTAATATTATTATCACGACGAATTTTGCAAAAGTAAAGGAGCTCATTTATAATTCCAAATTCCATCAGACAGTCATTGCAGAGGTCCGATGGCTTCTCATTTATCTCCTTGAATGGAAGTTCAGTTTGAAAGCTGCATTGATTGCATCGAATTATTTTATCTATCAAGTACTGCACATGTCCCAAATCTGATATTTCCTCGTTATCTTCTGACCTTCTTATTGGCATATGCTTCGTCTTTGGCAATTTTTCTAATGAAATGCCATTGTTGTCATTGTCAAAATTGAGAAATGTGGATTCTGCACGATGATTTGAGATATTGTCAATTCTTGAAATGTTATTGTTTGATGTGCTGAATTCTTTTAGCTTTTGGGAGCATGTGCTGCAGAGATAGCGCTCCACTGTACCTCCCGCTGGTGGTATTGTCTCAAGACAATCGTGGCATAATGACTCAATCAATTTCGTACTGTATGGTCGAATAATTTTTTTCTCACAAGTTTTGCAAAGCACTGACGGATTTATTCCTCCACGTATGTTGATTTCATCCTTATGGCCACGCATATGAGTTTTGCAGGGGTTACAAAATGAGCCGATCAAGAATGAGTGGTGTTTCCTGCTATCAGGAGCAATGTGCAATTTTTCAAAGCAATTATTACAAACCTTTCTAATATCGATATATCCCCTGATAATCGTTCCGACTCCTTTACCCCCGACCTTCAGCTTGCAATGCCTGCACAGATCATCCATATTGTAAATACTCTTCTTTGAGATTGTAGTTAGGCAGGAGGAACATAAGCTAGATTCTTCAAAGCTTCCCTTTACGTGAAGTATCTTTGGAATCCCATTCACAACTCTCAATTTACACGGGTTACATATAGTGACAGGATCAATGCCACAGTCCCTGGAAGTAAGTCGACCCCGTTTCTTGCAATCATTGCAAACTTTTTCTGTTGTGATGCTCCCTTTAACTCGTACTGCTGTTGAAGAAACAGAGTCAATTTTGAGTTTGCATCTCTCGCATAAAGATCCTAGATCAATCTTATGTTCTCTATCTATTTTGTGATCTGCAGAACATGTTGCACATAACTGCTTGATTTCAATTGCTCCCCACACTCTACAAAATTTTGGATGAAAACCTGTAGCATGCTGCTTGCATTTATTGCACAAATCTGTTGCAACTATTCCTCTTCTCGCCTGAACTTCAAGTTCCCGCTTGTGGGTTGCATTGCAGTTTTCACACATTGAATCCAACATAGTACCTCCACATACATATATACATTCACCGTCACGAGACACTAAAAGCTTACAGTTTTTGCAAAGGTCTCCCATTCTGATGAATGGTTTCGATAGAACCTTTCGAATATCTGCTGCAGTTTTTATAGGTCTATATGAGAATCTCGACTGATCTTGATGACAGAGATCCGACACTTTTAGGCTGTTATATCTTCCTGATTTGTTGAATGCATTTACTCTGTTCTTATCACACGGTTTACATAAGCTTTGGTGATTCTTTATACTTAACCCTTCAGTACATGGAGTGCACATTTTATTTGTTGGGAGCAGATGATCCTCAAGATACATCTGCGCGGAAGGAAGTGCAGTGATCGTTTGTGTGCATTCATCGCAAAGATTCTGTATGTCACCAGACATTAGTAAATGATTGCCTTTTTGTACATCAGGTGTCATTATTTTAATTGCCTCTGATGATTTGGATTTTCTGAAAGACGGTCTTTTCTTTTTAGATACTCCTTTTTTATTCTTCATCCCCGTGGGATCACCGATACCTTCAACAGGTCCATTTTGCTTATTTTTTCCTTCTAATACCGAAGATTGCGCTGATTTATTAGGTTTGTCCAGTGCGTTTCTTTGTGGAGACGTTGCACTTGGTCCTGGTTCCGACGGCTTGCCTCGTGTGTTTGGCGATTTTTCTGTGTCTTTAATACCTGCATTCTTGTGCGCATCCGCCTTTGTATTGCCTTGCCGGTCATCTGCGTTTGTTCGTAGAACGTTCGCACCTGACACTGATTTCTTGCCTTTGTCTTGCGCACTTCGCTTAGATGACTCAACGCCTGTCATAGCATCGTCTTTCACGTCATGAGCGCTTTTTATTGGCGATTGCGATCCTTGCATTGCCTCTGGATGTTGAGCATTTGGCGATGCTCTTGGATGTTTTTCTTGCTGAAGTCGTTCTCGAGACTGTCCCTTTATTGTTGACTCGGATCCTTTTTCCATAACTAATCCTGTAGGAGACTGCGAGGAT
This sequence comes from Prostheceraeus crozeri, assembly GCA_907163375.1. Lineage (NCBI taxonomy): Eukaryota > Metazoa > Platyhelminthes > Polycladida > Euryleptidae > Prostheceraeus > Prostheceraeus crozeri. Next base: position 180,656 of record CAJQUW010008079.1, on the reverse strand, counting down.
GGGCCAGATTTGCTGAATCGTTCTTTAGATAACTGAACGCCTGCTACAGTATCGTCTTTCTCGTCATATGCGCCTCTTCTTGGCGACTGTGCAGCTTTCATTGCTTCCGGATACTTTTCGTGTGGGTGTCTTCCCGCAGCAGACCGTGTTTTTGCACCTTCGTTAAGTGTGCTTTTTCTTGAAACCTGCTCTCCCACTTGAACATCTGTAGGAGATTGTAAGGATGGGTGAGATTTACTGGGCTTTTTCTGTGTGTACCTCTCTTCAGACTGCTCACCTAACCTTTTATTGAGGGATCCATCATAGACCTTTCTTCCTGAACGCTGTGTCACTGAGTTTGGTTTTGGCATTATTTCCTGTTGTCGATGTGATGCAGTAGATTGTTTACTTCTTATTAATTGTGATTGTCTATCCTTTGACGACTTTTGGGGAGACAGTGTGCTTGGGTGAGATTCAATGCCCCTCTTGGGTGAATAATTTGAATACCTTCGACGAACTCTATCTTCAAGTGGACACTGTGCAATTAACGATGTATCGATGAGGTCATCAGGCTTCTTTCCTCTTTCAAACTTCGAATTTAGCATATTTTTGGATTGCCGACTCCGTTGGTATAATCCAGGTGATTGCTCATCTGTTGCTGACTCTGATTGTTTGCCCTGTGCTATCATTCGAAGGGACTCTGAGTTTCTGTGAGATTGAATAGCCTTTCTCTGCGCATGCATTTCTGGAGATTGTGCTCCTGGCGTTGTGTCGATAAGGCTATCACGTACTTTTTTACGTCTTTGATTCACAGGTGGCACTGTTTTGGAGTCTTTTTGCTGTCGATATGATCGTGGAAACTGCCCATCTGTTGCTGAATCGGGTCGCCCTGGCGTTGTGTCGATAAGGCTATCACGTACTTTTTTACGTCTTTGATTCACAGGTGGCACTGTTTTGGAGTCTTTTTTCTGTCGATATGATCGTGGAAACTGCCCATCTGTTGCTGAATCGGGTAGTCCATCCTTTGATAAATTTCGAGGAGATTGCGGATATGGCCGCGATTCATCGTTCTGTACCTGGGAATTCCTCTCTAGAGATTGCTCACCTGACGTTAGGTCGCGATATCTTTCATGTGTGCTTCTTCCCGGAAACTGAGCTGCTGATGTCGTTTTGGAATGTTTTTCCTGTCGATATGATGGTAGGGATTGTTCATCCATTGCTGACTCAGATAGTCCATCCTTTGACAAACTTCCAAAAGCCTGGGATTCTGAAGTTGTGTCATATTGTCTATCATGTACGCTTCTTCCATTTAACTGTGCCGCTGATGCTCCGTAGGCTCCATCTCTTGTCCTGATTCTTGGAGACCGTGTAGTTGAAGTATATTCTGGATATCTGTCATGTGTGTGTTTTGCTGGGGATTCTATAGTTGATAACGAACCCGGAAAATCTAAAGTTGCCTCGTGGCTCGTTTTTGAAGCTTCTTGATAATCGATTTCTATGACATTCACATCATCGACTGCATTTATCAATTCATCTAGTTCCATACCTTCACGCTCAAACCAATGACAAAACGCCCGTTTATTCAGCATTACTGATGCATTTAATTGCATTCTTTTAAAAGCAGTCGATATCGCTCCACTATTAGCTAACAAAAGGATAGCACGCGAATGACTACCAAGTGGAGAATCAGGAATATAAATCGGTGGTTGATTATTGATGCCAAATTTGAATCCCGTAGGACACCAATCGACCCACTTGAAACTCCTTTCTGATTTTATTGCATTGATTGACTTATTTATTTCACTAGGGCTGAAACATCCCCGGAAATACATACAAGCTGTCATAAATGGATAATTCTCGAAACTCACATCAACTAGACGGTGATCTCTATGAAAGACTGATCTGATCAATTGCTCGGTTGTTAATTCGGTGTGGTTTATACGGTCAGTGCTAAGGATTGGTGCAAATGATATGGTGGGAAATAATAAAGTAGGATATGGAATTAAATTCACTCGCATTTCATGCATCGTTCCACTGTTATCTCCATCAAACCTTAAATTACAAGTCAATGAACTGATTACCTGAGCAATGATGCGATTTGTATCTATGAAAGTGGGTCTATCATAACTCAGATTATTTGAACAAATATTGTATAAGCTGTCGTTATCCATTAAGAGACTCAAATCGAAATCTTTAAGTACGGACTGCGAGAATAAAACTGAGTTGTATGGTTCCACACAAGAGGTGCCAAACTTTTTACCTGGAAAGATACCAAGATTTAATCTAGTAGTTCGATAATAATCATTCGCTAAAGTTTCAGCAAGATAAGATCCTAATCCAGATCCTGTTCCTCCTCCAAAGCTGTTGACTATGATAAAACCTTGAACATTGTCGCATGACTCTGCAATCAGGCGTATTTTGTCAGATAATTCTGGCAAAAGTTCCTTTCCAATGGCGATCCGAGCTCGTGCAAAATTGCTGCCGGAGTCCTCCATGCTATTTACCATCAGGTCAGGATGAAAGAAGTCTTTGTAATGACCTGTTCGAATTTCATCTGAAATAAAAACATGTTTCATAATATGTATGCAGTGAATATACTGTAATATGTACAATCAGGACCGTCTTTATTTGGTGGGCGGCCCATTTCAAACGCGAAGGTGCCCCCCTTAACAACGAAAATGCATAGCCTATCCTTAGTACCGATACGCATAACGCTTGTTGTCCGTAGATCATCAGGTATAAAGTGACTGATATAAAGTCGTACCACTTATTATTAACAAGGAAAAATTCTGACTTCAACAATGCTTCTGAATGAATGCTAGTACTTAATCAATACGACAATACCCGAATGTTTCAAACAGCGGTCACTCATCAAGTGTCAATTGAGGAGGCTTAGTCTGATTATTAGCATCAGGTGTAGCTCCTTACAGGAGAACTAAGAGACGCGCGACAAAGAAAATAGCAATGCGTTATGGAAGAAATCGCCGAAATCGTGAATTTTTCGGGGAAGGGGGGTTGCTCCTGTGCCGCCTTGGCAGCGCCCACGGGAGGAACCCTGATTGTTTGTGTCTACAATTCCCAACAACACCCAAATGCTCAATAAGATGAATGAAGACAAAAGGGAGAGGAATATTTAACAAAATGAATAGGCTACCACTAGTTTTCATCCATTTTTGTATGGGCCTATGACTTACAAACAATGTCTTTTGTTCATTTAATTTGTATTTTTAATTTTATTGGATCTTGACGGGCGGCCCATGTCAGCAGTGGATGATCATTTCACGCAGTTAATCGATTCCTCTCAATTAATCGTGCGACGGAGTCAATCGCGCGATTCTTCTTGTCAAGTGACTTCTCAATGAAATTTGCTTGATGTGGGAAAAATTAGGGTATTTTCCTATTCTCTCGTTCAACATTTGAAATAATTGCACTGAATGGAAGTGTGACACCTGCGTGTAGCACCTATGTGCAGGTGTCGACCCTGAGATCAAGCATAGCTAGGATAAGACAGAGCTGCCGTGTGACGCGACTTTTTCATGCCCACAACACAGCAAATCTCTATGGGAATCCTATGGAAATTCCCCCACATCGCAGGAATGCATCATTCTATGCAATAGCATTAAGGATAATCTTTTGTTCACGATTAATGCGGTCATGCATGCTGTCAAGTATAAGGAGGACTCTTTGATTTTAAATCTCCTCATTTAAAGCATGTTAAGTCATTGATAAGAATCAATACCTGATTTATGTGAATATGCACGCTATGAACTCAAGCCCGCTAACAATTGTACTCTCATGTATAGCCAAAAATTTGCTAATACTTTGTAAACTTTGGTTTCAATTCATTGATACATACGTAATTAAAAGATTGATGGAAGAAACGGCAAGTGCCTGATAAAACATGGTTGATATAAAAATGAAAAGAACCAAAATTGGGAAATGCAAATACTGGGTAGCAAAAAGGTGTCGACCCATCACTAGTCGAAGCATGTCGCGCACTTTGTCCCCATCTTGATAGCCACGAACTCAAGCACATAAAAGACGGATTGAAGGCACCATGCATGTATGTTGTACCGATAAGACTTCTTCAGTGATGTGATACAATCTGAGAGTCTGATATGGTACGAGAGCAGTAGTTCGTATTAAAAGCAGTAGATTCTTAAGAAAGATTCCCAAATCTATATGCCTTATTTACGATTTTCTCAGTGGTCTGATTTGTGATGCTGCATTCTCAAACATTATAAGCAGAGAATCGTATTAAATAATAGGGTAGGAATGATTTTAACGTCTACGTAGGCTTAGTGTCTGATAATCTCAATTTTAATGGAAATTATCGAACTTATAACGAAACTAATGATCTAAAAATTAAGAACAAAATGTCAACAAGACTAACTGTGAGCTTCTAATCACTAAATATGATAAAATCTCAAAATATTAAGAATCGCACGATTTTCGATTAATCGTGCACTGAGTCGCACGATTCGGAATTGCGTGAAAATCGAATCGCGCCCTCCACTGATTTCACGTGAAGTGGATGAAATGCCCTTAAGACGGCCCTGTATATGATAGTGAATAAAAATGTATGTCGTCAGTTTCTTTTAAAGTCTCGTTCTCTCTATCACGACTGAGAGCGTTCCAGTGTTCGTGCGATCTCAAGAATAGTGTGGTCTACGAAAAAAGCGGAGAACTGCCTCGGAGCAACTTGGGCCATCAGTTATTAACACAATGGTGAAAAAGTGCGGCGCATGTTTTTCATGCGCACACGCATAGATCATAATGTCTGCAGAGTGCCAATTCGCCATACCACATGGTGGTTACATCTGTTGAGATTTGATAAATTTATCAATTGCCAGGTTACTTGTCTGTACATATATATATACATATATGTATCCTTATATCAACTACAACAATATTTGCAAAGAAAATGACTTATTACCAAAATATACGAACATAAAACTACATGATAAGAACTTGAACAACAAAAAATTTACTGAACAATTTCGGTCGGATTTAGTGGAATACGAAATTCAAAGACAAAAGAAGGAATTTGTATTAATTCAGAAAGAATTGGATATTTCTCTTATGTATATATATATATCAAAATATCGTCACGCTGAAATGAAGCAGGGAAGCACCAATCGGCGCCAAAAGAGATAAGCCTGTTGGCTATCATACAATAGGCCTATATCTACTTAATAAAATATTAAAATACCAAATTTTAACCTTGATAAAGCAAGGTAAGTAACATGAAAATATTGTCAAATTTACGTGCAAGTGAAAGATGATGCAATATAATAAAATTCCCTTCACTAAATGCATTTATTTTACCATTCAAGAATTTGTCAATTGACGAACAGCACTTCTCATGACATATTGGTATTTCCAGACATCTGAGAAGTACTGCATTTAAATTTTTCTGCATGCTGTATTAATCCATTATCTCCTATTGTTATGGTCGCTTGGAAAGTCGTGAAAACTTAGGCCAGAGCAGCTATCTATCCGTGTACCCAACTACACAACAATCGCTGTATAGGTTGACAAATGACAAAAATGACATCTAGGCTGGTATTCATAGTCGTGTCTTAGCGAAGTCATCGTCTTAGCTTAGTCAATTTCACGAAATTCAAATTCACAGACATGACTTAGCAAAAACGCCGTTAAGTTGTTGTCTTTGCTAAGTCTGAGTCAAAATAATTCTTATTCATAGTGATGATTAGTAAAGACAACGACTTTACTACACATGTCGGTGACTTAGACATCTATTGTATTCCTAAGACAGCTAAGGAGGTGTCTTAAAGCTATCAAGTGTATTGTACAACCAATCAGCTTGCATTATCCCAGTGGAGGTGTGTCTGTCCTCAGTATTATTAGTTTGAGCTTTTTAAGATGGCGGCTTTCATGAACAACATACCGGATAGTCCGGGAGCTAGCGTGAAGTTGTGCAGGGAACGAGGTAGTACATAAAACTTTCACATAGCATAGTACACCTCTAACCTACTGCAAAACTTCGCGTCTGCCGGATCAGATCATTTGCTTTTCAGAAATAGAGATGATAACAAAATCCTATGTATTTCCGATGGTAAAATTGTGACATCTGAGGTGTTGACTCCATTTTTTCGAGTTTTTGCTCATAAAAAATGTACAAGTTGGTATTTTGTTGAACTGGTTATTATAGAAATCATCTATAGATCATGATCTTTCAAATGAGCTATCATTCAGTGACAGAGGATGAAGTAAAGTGTGCAAGCGGACACTTTTCGTTGGTGTAACAGCAAATTTCAACATAGAAATTTCAGGAAAATTGTAGATATGCCCTAACAAGTAGTGTCTGTTTGCACACTTTACTTCATCCTCTGTCACTGAATGATAGCTCATTTGAAAGATCATGATCTATAGATGATTTCTATAATAACCAGTTCAACAAAATACCAACTTGTACATTTTTTATGAGCAAAAACTCGAAAAAATGGAGTCAACACCTCAGATGTCACAATTTTACCATTGGAAATACATAGGATTTTGTTATCATCTCTATTTCTGAAAAGCAAATGATCTGATCCGGCAGACGCGAAGTTTTGCAGTAGGTTAGAGGTGTACTATGCTATGTGAGAGTTTTATGTACTACCTCGTTCCCTGCACAACTTCACGCTAGCTCCCGGACTAGGAGAGGAAATGAAATATTACAAGGATCATGTTGATCATTGCCTCGATGAAAAGCTATCCGACGACGAACTTTATACAGATTTAAATACAGATTTGCTCGAAATAAGTTGCGTGTCTGTCGTCTTGATTCTGTTCGCAATATTATAACGTTTTTCACGTGTAAGCTTACTGTGTTTGAATCATTACTCTATGGTTTGAATTTTACGGAGCAGGCTATGCTGTACTACATGTACATGTACGTCTATTGATGTAGCAAAGGGACTACCACAACAAGAGTAGAGTCTACAGTAAAAAAACGCAGGCCTACGGTTTTATAGCACACACATTGTAGGGGAGACCGGGGCTGGTTGTTACACGGGGCAGGTTGATACAGTGGACCTCGAGCGAAAACTATTATATAATCAAGAAAAATTAGACCGCTAGCATTAATACTTAGGTCACAGTCTTGAAAAAGTCGAAAATTGTAACAACCAGCCCCGGTCTCCCCTATACACATGCCTATGTGTTTAGTAAAAATATAAATTTAACTATTTAAATTGTATTTACATGTATCGAATCCAGGAATTGAACCAAGTGTTTTTATAGAGTCTTAATTAAGCCTCTAGATATTCTATCCTAGTATCGCAAACCTAGCGATCATATTCAATGATCATGCTAGCCCTCTCTAATCTGCTCATTTTTGCCTTCTGGTAGGCTACAACGCAAAATAATACGCATAAGCCAATAGGCCTACGTTTATACAGGCCATGTAGGTAGGCCTACATGTACTATGTCTAACAGTGCATTAGGCTGATTTATCTTTCAGACGGAGTTCATTTTTTGGAGGACTTGTTATCGCCAAGCTTTGAGTTGATTTCCAATAGAGGTCGCCCCGTTCCACTTAAATTACAAATACTGGCCACTTTACGATATCTTGGAACTGGTGATCTGCAGAATACCGTCGCAGATACTATCGGAATAAGTCAATCTTCAGTCAGTCGATGTGTGGAGCGTGTTTGCTCTGCATTAATAGAACACATGAATACTTTCATAGTTTGGCCTTCGAGTGATTCGAAAGAAGCGGAAAATTTTTTCACCATTGCTGGTTTTCCGAATGTGGTTGGTGTAATTGATGGGTCTCATATACGGATACAGGAGCCCAAGAAGAACCCAAATGCCTTCATCAATAGAAAACATTCCCCTCATTGAATATTTTTGCCGTTTGTGATGCTAGCGGCAAGTTTACTTTTCTAAATGTACGCTGGCCGGGTAGCTGCCATGATAGTTTCATACTAAAACAAACTGTGCTATGGGACGCATTTGAAAGCAATGAAAGAAATGGAATCATATTGGGTGATAGCGGCTACCCGTGCCGTAGGTGGCTTTTAACACCGTATTCGCAACCAATGTCAGTGGCACAAGAAACTTACAATAAAGCTCTGTCTCGAACAAGAGTAAAGATCGAGTGTGCGTTTGGTCAGTTAAAAAAGAGATTTCGCGCTCTACACTGTGAATTGCGTGTTGCACCTGAAAAAGCACCTTTATTAATTACCATGCACATGTGTCATCTTACATAATATTGCTATTGAAATGAAGATGCCCGACCTACCTGACATTGATACTGTCGAGGAGATTGCTAGCGACTCTTCAATCTCGTCTGGTCATGTTAACAATGGTTTTGAAATGAGGAATTTCATTACCGAGACTTATTTTTCTTAGGTTGTTGAGCAAAAACTTTATAGTGTGCTATGTTAGGCTAGGTCTTATATACAAAATATAGGTATATTTTCGACACAATGTATTTTGATCTAGATAAACCATACATTAAATCCAAGTAAAAGAAGGACAAATTGAAACATTTTCTAATGTGTTCTTTTATGAGATAAATTGAGTCTTTTAACAAAAAAAAATATCAATAAAATTTACGGTTCAGATTGGTACCTCTATCTATAGGTATAAATAGTCAATTCAAGTCGTTTCAACCCTCAACACATACATACGTACATGCATTCAAAAAATTACTCTATTCCAACATTTGTAGATCAAACTGATTTCTGTCGTATAAATGTAGAAATATAGACTATACACTGTACTTGAAGAAAACTATATGTAATGAAATTACTGTCGCTGATGTCCGCCAAGATTCTAGAATCTTCTTCCTCTTCAGTTTGGACAATCTTGTTCGTTGAGATCACTGACTCCGTTTGAGTGCTCTTTGATGATCTACTTGGCCTCATTCTTCTGATTTCCAAGTTCAACTTTTGCCTTTCAAGGCGAAGATTGTACCGTTGGTCTAACAGTACTTTTCGCTGCAACTGACGTACAGGTAAATATGTTCTTTTCGGGTTTCTCTTCTTCTTCTTACCGATAAATGTGCTGGATTCCCTATGGTGCTGATGTTCCTCGACCTGGCATGGAACTTTCGACAAAATTGAGAAAGCCCTCAATCGAAGGGTTACCGATGAACACTTCAGCAAAAGAATCTTCTTCGTTCGTGATCTGAAAAGAAAAAAATGAAGATTGATAATGTTTAGAAACTGCCGTATTATATTTATCATTTAGTTAATGTACCCATATGTCACGTATAATTTTGTACTTGTATAGTAATTCAGTCAAAGTCAGAGGCAAGAAAGACTGCTGGCGTGACCGTGTAGTCCAGTTCTTATGAATAGATTGATCGATGCATGGGTGAAGAAGACTTGGATGCATGCATTTCAATCGGCTAAATTTAGAAAGGAATATTAAATCAAGAATATTTTTGGTGCACTAACAAAGATGGACTTAATTTCAGATAAATAGGCTTCAGATATTGGTTCACATTTCACAATGATTGTCATCATAAGATCTCATAACGCAAATATAAATTTAGCGCTTTAACCTTTTAACATCTAACATTTTAACGCAATAAGATTATAATTATTTGTTTTTAACCATACTAGACAAAATAAAAGTAAAGCAATGTATCTCATCTCATAGTAAAGGTAATACCAATAGAACCCACTCCCTAGAATTCAGATAATAAATATAACCCTAGGCACACTCATCGAACGAGTACGGTAGTTTCTACGGGTGTACGATGCAAAATAGATATTTGAATGAAACGCTATTAAGGATTAAATCATTGTCGTATGTAAGGATACATGTTGCCTAGCCAAACGTAGGCCTATTCACTGAAGTCAATCGGTTAAAATGCATGCTCACCTCTCGCAATGGTGCTCCTCCACCAGTTTTCTTTGCACTTTTCCTATCGGCAGCGACCTTCTCCTTCATGATGGACTTCATATTCCTGAACTTCTTGTTAGTTTCGGCAGGGTTCTCGATTCACTACCGATCGCATTGCATCTATCGGACAGTGTCCTCCAAACGTCGTCCTTGTTCTTCTTAGTCACCTTCGCTGATATCGGTGATTCGATTATTTCCTTAAATTCGATGCAGCCATCATGGATGATAGCTTCTTTCGCCTTCGAGAATGGTGCCTTCCACTTCCCATCACTCATGAGTCATGATAATCAACTGATCTCATTATTCTCCTGTGCTAGTTTGTACAAACTTTTTCCCTGTTATGATTCGATGCTATTTTTAGACTGTGGGAATCCTGTCCCTACCTGCCATGCCTTGACGTCAAAAACATAGCAATCGAACATGATCAAACAGTCCACCGGATGACTTAGTAAAGCCAACGCTAAGTCAACGACTAAGCTAAGTCAAGCACTATGTATAAAGATCGGATGCTTTGACTTGGGTAGGACAACGACTTTGTTGAGTCGCTGACTCAGTAAGGACACGACTATGAATACCAGCCCTAGATTCTAATTAAATGCTATCACAATGAATGCTATTCAGTCAGTCCGGGAAACAAGATCGAAGTTGTATAGAGAACGAGATCGCTTCTGAAACTTCCACATTGCATTGCACATATCTTGAGAACCACAAAACTGCACGTCGTTTGTCTCATAGATAGCTTGGATTGAAGATCCCCGTGTATTTCCGAAAGAGAAATTGTGCAGAAATATCTCTGAGCATTATTAATTATTTGGTACCGCTTAAAATTTAACCATTTTGGGGCTCATAACGCATCACATGCATTTTTCAAGCATCTTATTGTGGAATTCAATGAAACATGAAAAAATCATACACAAGCATTGTTCTTTGATGTAGTCGTTATCAAAAGGTTATGCGTGTGTTGCATAAAATCTCTCATGCAAACGCTGTAATTCACTGCCTTCTCAATTCCAGTGTCATCGCTTGCTCGAAGAACAAATTTTGTATTATTCGTCTTAAATATCATACTTAAATATTCCATTGGCACACACAACCGCACATGTATTCGAACCAATGAGAATCACATCCTCTAAAATAATAACTTTATTATTCAGCAAGCCACTGTCCTAACAATTGATCCGCTGAAAATTCATTCTCATCAAACCCATTGTCGCACAGTAGCGTCCACTTGTCGCACACTAAGGGCTGTTTCACACATGCGACTTTTAGTCCAGGAGAACAAGGTTTTATTCCGGACAAAATTCGTGATACCCTGAAAATTGGCAAAGATAATTTGCGGAAAATGAAGTAATTGTGACAGTGCTTTAACCGTCTATCGGTCATTTATAGAGAAAGTTATTGTTCAACAATGCTTTTCACAGCTATGTTGGATCAGGTTCGCTACACAACTTCTAGCTCAGAGCAATGAAAAAATGTGATTGTAACTGAAACACACTAACGTGCGGATATCACATATGATAAAATATAAAAATTATCTATATATAACAAATGTAAGGTAGTCCAGAAAATGACTCATTAAGCTTTCACTGGGCTGAACACACGGATTCTTAAAATTTCACCAGACAAGAACGAAAGTATAAAAATAAAACTGGACAAACAAACACTAAAACAAAGATATACAAGAATTTGTACAAGCAACTCATCAGCAAGATAACCAACTGACTTCGTGTCGATGATATAGTCACAATCAATTCTCAACTGCATTTTCATCGAATGCTCTGTGTGTCTAAGGGACTTGATGACTTGAAATCATATTTCTGTCTCTTTTTGACGATATTTCTTTAAGGAAGGAAGCTCGAAATAAAAAAAATCATCGTTGTCGGATAGATACATTCAAATTACAAAAGTGTAGGAGGAACTTCCTAAGAAAACTAATTTCTTTATTGATCGATGTTATATGATCCACACTGTTGTTTGGCAAACCAGCCAATTGTCATGTCATCATGGAGATTTATTCTCGGCTACGTTTGTTGATAATAGTTACAGATACAACGCTGTCATCGTATTTGATGAATATCCCAAGACATCAATCACAAGAACTGTCGACGAACCACGTGTGGAATTGCTCCTGGTGTAATATTTCGTGAAGACATGCATGTTGTTTCACCACAAAGCGCAAAAAATAAGACCAGATTGATCGAACATCTAAAGGCAAAATTTTTGAAGGCTGACATTGCCTACATAGCAATGCAATCCATAGCCGACAGCCTGATTCCGATCGCGTTAGTGTCTATTCTGTATTTTAAGGATGTGATAATCATTTAATAGCTGCGCTTGTAGGATACGGTACTGAGCTATTATAGCCAACTATTAATTTGGTATCTTTTATATATTTAATATCTTGCTGTATTCGTCGCAAAAGACGATGCAATATTCCATTGTCCTTGTTTGTAGCTCGTAAGTGATTCACTCATAGTTTTGAGGCAAAATGAACAATATCAAGATCGGGATCAGCTGCAGCTTGCATGACTCTATAGGCAATTATTAACCGCTAAAATTTTGGCCTATGTTCCGACATATTCATCAAATACCATGGTCGCGCTACATCCACAGCTACTAATCCTAGCCCCCGAAAACGAAGTAACCTAGCCTTCACGCGAATAGGCCTAACTATCTTATTCATTAACTCATACACTAAATTTTGTAGCGATCGTTTGAGTTTTACGGTTTCTAAAATAGACTTCAGCATTTGTGACCAAAAAATCTTAAGTCTCGATGGTCTCTCAGATTGGTATGCCTGCTAAACTGATGCTATTAAACATTCATGAAAAACATTTCTTTTTTCAAGGACAGATTTTTAAATAATTTGAATCAAACAATCATCTTCTAAATTACGGAATGATGAATTTAAAATCAATCGACGTGCACTACAGTAGGTAGACTTGAGTTATGGAACTAAAATACATTAAATTTCAATAATAGGATAATATTCCGCCGATCAGGTCGGTGCAGCTAAAACAAATATTTTACGATCACCTACTTTTATGCACGTATGCTTCAGTCCTCTTCTGTTTCTTTATTAGTATTGGATCTTGCTATTTATCCTCAAAGCTTAGACAGAGAAAGTACATCGTTCAATAAATTGTAAAGTCCACTACTAATCATTCAAAAAAATCTAATAAGTACTTTTAAAAATGATTTTTTGCTACAGCTGAGATATCTGATCGTTATGCATCATTCTGTTAATGAGGACAGGTAGGCCTATATTTCAATTCCATAATTCAAGGTTATTCAATTGCTCAAAGTTATTCGATTGACCTTGGGTTTATCATCCATAATTTAGAAAATAGTTATTTCATTCAATTGATCTTGATAATACCTAACCAATCCATTAGATGTTAGATTGAAAGGTGTAGCCTATGATAAACACTCCAAAAAACGTTTGATTATAAATATTTTGCAAGTCAAGTTTCCACTCACTGCCAGCAGCACGTTCATTGATTGAGAGTGTCAGCTGATTTACGCACGCACCAATAGGGAATCAGATATCATCAAAATAGACCTCGGAAACCTTATGCAGTATGGCATCTTTGGGAGGCTGTTACTCAGAGAGCACAGGACGGATTTATGGTGACTTTTGATATGTTAATGAGCAGAATCTAAACTACATGTATGCCAATTTTCAGGGTACCACGAATTTTGTCCGGGTTATTCATATTTCGTTCCTAAATTTCCTGGTCTATTTTTGCAGCGCGATTGTCGCTAAAATTTGGAATTGGCATTTCATATTGGACTTTGATTTCTGCGACTGTCAATCATCAGACAAAACATTTGGATCTCACGATTTCATGAGACATAGAAAGTGTCTTAGCCTATTGGGGAAGGGCATGAACCAAAATTACTCTGAAGGCAGGCTTCAGCTGTATTTGCTCTTGTTTTCAACGAAATCAGTAGGAAATTTGCATTCAGAATATCTAAAATTTACTACATAATTCGCTATAATATTCAAAATCAACATTAAACATTCATATTTCAGCAATTTTGTCTCGCCGTCTGCTCTGTGTAAATGACCAATACTACGTACATCAGTCAATTGCTTGACGGCAATTCCAGATCAGGTGTCAAACATATTTAACAGAAATCATTGCTTCAGTTGCGTCTGAATAAAGAAAATGTTCGCCATTGTATGTATAAATCAATTAGAAAACATTCAAATCATGACAAGGATATATGATTATTGGCGACAATGTTCATCTGCTATAAATTTCCATCTCGCATACATACTTCATTAGGTCCCCTAGCTTCATTCGTCATATCTGCCACTGCAAAAATGAACTTTGAATGTATTGAAAGTCGGAAGGGCTCGAAGTTTGTCCTTTTTGAAGAAAAGAAGTGTGGAAGATGGTGACATAGAAGCGTGGGACCACTGTGGTAGATGTAGTGTGGTATCCAGGCTTGCCATGGGAATTCCCATTCCCATGAGATGGGAATCTTGCTTCAGGTCATGGGAATCCCATGGGAATTAAATGAAAATTTTGATCACCAAAATGAGATAAATTTAAATCCTATTTGAAAGTATCAACTCTTTTTTGGTTTGCAAAGGTTGTGAGAAAGCGAGAATGCAGGCTGTAGTTGCACTCATCTTACTGGATGACTAGGCGAAGCCGCTCATGAATGACGCACAGATTGAAGTGAAAATACAACATTTATACATGTACATTGTACAGGTGTGTCTACAGTAAGCAGGCTGTCCTTGTCTGAAAAAAGCATGATTCTGTCAGGGTGACGAAACACGGGTCGGTAACCATCATCATAACAATTCTTTTCTTGGCTTATCAATCTTATAAGAAGACTAATATCGGTCTTGAATGAGAGAGAGAGAACCTGGATTATGTAATTATCTGTTGAGACTGTCTGTCAATTCGTGTCGTCAACCGGTGGGAGGAGAATCAGTATCCATGTCAGTGACCGACCGATTCTCTCGCCCCGTGCGCTGCATGATCAATTTCACTTACGCAACTTTTGAAAATTCAAGTGAGGGAATGTGAGGTCGCAAAACATTCTTTCCCCCTGATTGACGCTTGGCGATGATTCATTAGGCTGCAGACCGAAGAGGAACCGAGCTATATGATGTAATTATAATCGTCTGCAACTTAAGTTCCCACTCTGAGGCAGGTCGTCGCTGCGATGTTTTCGAACAAGTTCCTCGAAGTAGACAAAAAAACTCTGCAGCAGCACATTTCTGCTGCTCTTGTATCTTTTGTTCCGCCAACGAAGTCATTAACCAGTGGTAGTGCCAGTCTTGATTCGAGGATAAAGGCCGTGCAAGTGGACATATCACCGGTTGCCGAGAGCTCAGGAGACGACAAGAAACCATTGTTGGCCCCTTTCCTTTATTGTGATGCCTGTAAGAAATTGTTTCTTTGGTTTAAGAAGACAAGAGGACAGTGGGTCAACCAGAGTGGGGTCAGTACAATAAAGCGCCATCTCGAGAAAAACTGCTCACCGGCGATGTCGACGTCCAATCAACTCACCATTCACCGAAGTTTCCAGTGTGCTCCATCAACAAGCAAGCCTCCTCTTCCGAAAGAACCAAAGAAGCAAAATAACAATGGCAGCAGCATATAGTGAAGCTTGTTTGTGCCCATCCGACTGTGTCCATCAACGCCATGGCTCAACTTGCATCTTCTTGCGCAAACTTCGCTTCTTCGGTAACGCACAGAAACAACAAGATCAATGACCATTCCATCGGACGAACTTACATTTCATCGGGGTTAATGACTGAGGGAGAGCAATCCCATGCGAAGTTGCAACATCATTTTAGAAACAGTCTCAACGATCCGGATGCTGGTGAATCATGCATGATTGATTTTTGGACTGGAAAACATAAACATCGACTTTCTTATTTTGCTATTGTTGCTTGTGGACTCGATAAAGATTGGCGTTGGTTCAGTTATCCACTTAAGATTTGTGATTTGGATGATGTACCACACGACGCTTCGTTCACTTTCAAAATTCTCGAAGAATGCATTAAGTCACCGGATGATGAAAAACAGGGTGAGCTCTCTCAACCCATCTTTATAGTTAGTGACAACGAACCGAAAATGGTCGCAGCGTTCGACGGCCGTTATCCAACGACACTGAACTTGGGTGGTAGAATTGGTTGTACCGAACATGCCTTGTCGACTTGTGTCAAAGACGTTTTCGAGAAGTATCCACCAGAATTACTAAGTGGCATGCTGTCTAATCTGACTTCTGTGGAATCTTTCTATAATGTACGCGACCAAAACGCGAAGCGACTGAAGCGTGCTATTCCTGATAAAAGCACGACTCGCCTATGGCGCTTTCAACATTCTCGACTTCGATCTGCGGTGGACAACTACACTGTATTTCTGTCAGAAGAAGACTGTCATGTATCTGACAATTTGCCACCTTTACCTTCACTGAAATCTCTGTTGGATATTATGGAAGCCGTTAAGTGCTTCTTTGACAGAGTTGAGGTTGATGAGCCAACTTCTCATCTATCTTACCTGAACTATCTTACTTTGGATATTCACTTGTTCCAAATGCAGATTAGTGAAGAAGTGCCTGCCATCGCTCGGGAGACTTGCTGCCTTCCACGAAACCAGATGAGAAAGAAGCTGTGGCCATATTGTGGTTCACCATTTGCAAAAGCGGCTTGTTATTTGTCAGGCATTGATGTCTGCAACACGGCTTTGGATATGGTGAAAACTCTTAGATATTCCAGCAAAAAGACCCGAGGATTGCAGGTGTTCATGAATGAATGGGAGCAGGAGATGCAAGGATTCAAATCGAGTGTTGTGAACTATTTGAATCAGCTGCTTGATTCAATGCATGTATCTGATATCCCCACGGACAAAGTCAGTGATAACCTGGAACGTGAGCCCTCGACATCCAGCGATCCGTTTGAGACATTGTTTGCTCCACGCCCAAAGCGCATGAAGACTTCGCTTCATGAACAACTTGAAACAGAAATGTTGCTTTTTGAGACCATTCGTGTGGCCTACAGACATCCGACCAAGGATTTTTGGAAAGAGAAAAGACCACAAATGAGACTTTTGTCAAAGTGTGCAAAAATTCTTTTTTCCACCCCAGTGTCATCGGCTTCTGTAGAAAGACTATTCAGCGAGGAGGGGATTCTCTTATCAAAGCTTCGAAAAAGGCTCAAGCCTGACAAGCTCAGCGCTATGATTTACACAAAATATGCTTGTAAGTTAGAGACTGTATTATAATTCAGTTCCTAGGTTTGCATGAACATTTGTTATTCATTTGATATATTTCATAACAACGTTTGTTAATCTATTGACATTTTTCTAGTGCATCGGCTATTCTCTAGATTTTCATACCCGTAGAAACGTTTGTTAATCCATTGATATTTTTCTAGAGCATCAGCTATTCTCTTGATAGCCTTCATTGCCGCATGGTAGCGTTTTGCGTTTGTTAATCCATTGATATTTTACTTCAGTATCTGCTATTCTCATGATTGTTTTTATACCCGCATTTTGTTTGTTAATCCATTGATATTTTCTTGAGTATTTGCTTTTGCCTTGATGGTTTTCAAAGTGACGCTTGTTAATCCATCGATGGTCTTCATTCGGCATCACGCGGGTCTCAAAGTAACGGTTGTTAGTCCATTGATAATTTATTGAAGATCTGCTATTCTTAGATTGTAGTACTGTCATTCGTAGGCCTTTATACATAATAGGGCCTACATTGGAGAGTTTTTATAATATGTAGCTTTCATCAATCCATAGATATTTTTTAATGTTTGATGCCTTTTTAGCAGCAACGTTTGTCAATCCTTGGACAAATTTTCAATGAACGTTTGTTTCTCGAATATAAATTTGTCTTTTTGCATTTGTGGCTTTATCATCAAAGTTAGATAGAATTGGAATTACACCGTACCTAAATACATGGGATGCAAGCGAGCGTGCTATCACATATTCATAAATCAGTAGTTGTTTTCTGTTGATAAGTCATAGAAATATGCGTAGGCGAAGTATTGACTTCATTGCTTGTATACAGGCACTGTACTTGTATTGTAAACTTAAATATGGTATTGCGATGAGCTAGAAATTTGCCATGTTCATCACAATTACGGCACCGCATGAAGTGAATCAGAGTGAATAGACATGCGAATATGTGTATGTATAGGCCTATATGTAATCGAAGACTATTTCGATGAAGTCGTCTTTATTGATTGACTAATCCCTGAAACAAAATGATAGATATTTTTGATAATTAGTAAAAACTTGCAATTTTTGGAAATTACAAAATAAGATAGATTGATATGCCAATACTTTTTCATCCAAAAGATAGGTCAACTAAAAGCGCTTAATCTCATCAGTTCAATTACGAAAATCCGTTAATCGACTTGTAGTCCGAAAGAAGAGAACCATAAACCGTATATAGGAAGAGTAATGAGCCATGGGAATTCTGATGGGAAATACTGAAAAATCCCGTGGGAATGGGAATTCAAAATCAATTCCCACGGCAAGCCTGGTGGTATCCATTCCCCAAAAACTTCTTTCATAGGTCTATGTCAAGTCTTCGTATACTGCACCTGGAATTATGAGTTACTTGAATTGTTTTAATGTTAATATTCTATATGAAACTCAATGCCGATTGTTTGTCAGCGTTAACCAGCGGGATCTGTCAGCAAGAAGTAGCGGGAGATACCATTAATAGATAAGGAAATCCGCGGCCCAGTGATACACTGAATTCATCACGCGGCTCAGTTAGATGTCACCTTCATTCGAGCCCTCCGATCGTTCCTCTCCCTGCGGTTTCTTCATCATCACGTCATTGATCATAGCATCTGAGCTCTGACCATGTCTTGCAGAAGAGGAAATATTCTGATCGCATGATGTTCACAGTCGTGTCTTCAATTGATTACTCTTCAGGTCGATAACTAGATCACAGATTCTCCGCAACACACCGCTCTCAAAGACCTCTAGTTTCTGTTACAACCTTTTGAGTCAGCTTCCGATCTAACAATCGTCAACATGGAACGAATTGCCTCCGTGTATATTTCCACTTTTGCATCACGTGCGCGCAAGAAAAAAGCAGTACTTCCTTAAGACAACAGAGCTCAAGCATGCATCGTGTTCCGGCAGCGACTCTTGCAGAGGTCTCCACCTTCATGAAGTTATGTCAAGTCCTATCCCAAATCTTCGAATATGCCGTCTTCTTGAAGCTGCACTCTCCACCATAAATGGCAGTATCTTCCATAGGTTCTTCATTGCTGCTTACTGTTATCAGCTTAGTCTTCTTTTCATTCATCGTCAGCCTACTTGTTTCTGCTATCGTTCTTAGCTCCGTCGCATTCCCATCCATCTCAAACGGGCTCCCCCATCCACATGATCCGCATATGCCGACCAGTCATAATGCAAGTCTTCTAAAGACTCAAGCCCTGGAATTTTCTATCTGCCTCATCACCCACTCTAGAACAAAGTTGAACAAGACTGTTGCTAGAGGGCATCCTTGTCTCAAGTCGGAAGAGACCAGAAACGTGTCTCTGTGACCAGCCTTGTGAGACATAATCTATGGATATAATATTAGCTGTTCTAATTAGTTGATTAATAACCAATTAGCTACTTTTCTAATTTTTTCTACGAAGGCCCTAATAACACTTTATTCATAATAGAAACTTTGTAATTATAATGCTTATTTATAATATGAGTTCGGTATTATTGGTCATTGTCTCATTATTATCTATATGATATCGTCATTCACGTGGTCTGATAGTCTTTTGTTTATAGCCGTTTTGTTATTCTGCGGTGTCGGTAAACGAATGCTTGGTCATTGGTTATTGATGTGATGAGGGCTCACTGTTCGCTGTCTGGGCGTGTTTCAATTTCACAACTGCAATAAACGTGGAACACGATGGTCAAGTCGGTGTTACTTCATCGTATTCGCTAACAATATGTATTAATTTGCAAAGCCAATTAGCTTTTATAATAAAAGCACCAGAAAATGTCCTCAGACTTGAACAATTTAAGCTCGAAAATTCCTTGACCTTGTGGGCAAAGTCCACGGCTGCCAAGGAATTCCCTTGCTTAAATCGTTCAAATCTGAGGACATCTTCCTTTTCTATGCCTAGGGGAAGTGGCACTCAGCTACCTTTATAACCAATCACATGTACCTAAATATCCACTCACAAAATTCAGGGTGATTTTTAAAATCACCAAAGCAATTTCCTATTTGTTGTTATTGCTGAGTTTAATTCCGAGAGTTGACAATCAATAAATTTTTTGTCCACAGACATGTGATGCGCCTGCTACAGGTGACATTAGTCAAAGCATGCATTTTGATGCAGAAAGTATAGGTTAAGATTCTTCAAAAGGGGGACTGGTTTTTAAAATGTGTCGTTTGAACCCATGCGTAATATCTCACTCTATGAGATTGGACATATTTCTATTCTTTAACTTTGTTTGAATATGTTCATGCTTTGAATACACACTCACTTTTCTTATGCGTTTACGCTGTGTTTTTAGCCGCGAACCCATGTACCCTTTATATTGTGCAGTGTTGGAACCGGCCCGGGCCCGGAGTCCGGGCTTCAGTCACGAAATAGGCCCGGACTAAATGTCTTATGAATTTATGATTGTTTTTCGGATTCGACCGCTCATTCGATCAAAATTCATGCGAGAATGCAATCATGTAGTAGGCTATGTGCCTACTAGGAACCTACATGTACATTAAAATAATTAAACTGTTGATTCTTGATTTATAGCCTATATTACGCACCTCGAAAAATGCTAGTAGGCAATGTGATAAAGGTTGTAAGCGAAACAAATTGAGCGAATGTCATCAGTAAAACATGCATTGTTATCCATCTCTGTGACGAGAAGTAAGCTTTGCCGCCAATAGAGTAGCCTATTCGAGAGCGTATTCTTGCTTCTCATTGTCTCAGTGCCCTTGAGACTTCGTTGCGGCAGGAAAAACGAACAGCAGTGCAACGTTAACAGTACGAAGGGAAAGTCTCATTTATCGTGTGCGACAAGCAGCGATAGCTGCCTATTGTTTGACGGTCAATATCGCTGCATCACAGCCTTCTCTTAGGATGACTTACACGTCAGAGAAGATCAAAAACCTACTGAAGTCGGATAATTTGAAGCTTTTGAAACCAAGAGGAAAAAGCTCGGAAGTATGGTCACACTTTTTGTATATTTGCACAGCTGAGGACGAAACAAACGAAATCATCATTCCAAATTGGTGCGCTTGTAATTATTGCTGGATTTAACACACATAAAGATGGAAAAAGTGTTGGAAACTCTCATCTTTTACGTCATCTTTCATGTTGCCCAACAAGAAAATCAAACAAAGATGGACCTAGACCTACTGCCGTTGTGAAACAATCTTCGATGTCAAATTTTGCTTATAAGAAAAAACATCTGACTGAAAAAGAAAAAGAGGCTCTGAAACTACACGAATCGAAGTTTGTGGTAAAAGGAAACCATTCCTCATTGTCTATTGAAAATGAAGGACTTTTAGACCTCGCACAATTTTGTGTTACTTTAGGAAGCTCAAATGGAAATTTAAACATCAGAGACCTCTGGTACGGCAGGAAAACTTTGGCGGATGAACGTAATAATGAATTTGACAAATTACAAGAACAAATCAAGGAAATGATAGTTGAGCCTGTGCGAAAAGGATGTGTCTCAGCTTGTACTGATATATGGACTGACGACTTTGTAAAAAGAAGTTATCTTGATTTTACCATATTTTGGATTGATAACCACTTTCAATTGAAACATACGATGGCTCGCTGCAAAGTATATATTGAGGACAGAAAGACGGCAGAAAACATCCGCAATGAAATTGAATCTATCATGAATTCATTTCAATTATTTCATTAGGATCTGCCAATAACAACTGATGCCGGTGCTAATATCATTGCTGCTTTATCAGACTAAGCACGTTACCAATGTATGGCTCACCGTCTCAATACTGTATTGTCGGATACATGGAATTTGACGATATCAAATAACAGTCAATTTCAAAACTTCGTCAGTGATGTCAAAAATCTTGTCGGATATGTTTCACGAAGTAGTGACATAAAAAAGCATCTTCCTCGAGTACTTCCAAGTCAAAGTGGAACACGACCTTGGAGATCATACCATCAGACTCATGAAGCATTGTACATTTCATTCGATTGCTTACACGAAATCCTTGATGCTAAAAGTGAAGCTCATCGAATCGATTGCGTTTCAAAAGAATTGACCGGAATTATTGCAAGCTTCTTCGACAAATTCTCGCAGATATTTGATAAACTTGAGAGTGCAGACAGATCGTCAATTCAGTTCGTCATCCCATCGTACTATTTGGTGACTGAACAGTTCTGCTAAAATTTACCATCTGATCCTGTGTGCATAGTTTCCTTGAAACAAAATATTGTTCACTTGATGAATGAGAAATATTGGAGCAGTACGACGAAAATCCACAAAGCTGCGACAGTGCTAGATCCATCATTTAAAGAATTAAATTTTCTCAAAAGAAAAGAAAGAATGCAATTCTTGGAGAAAGCCCGAGAGGCTTACATTAACTTGGATAATCAATCACAGTCTACAGATTTGGATTTACCTAAAACTGTCAAGAAAGTTCGGGTTGACGAAAATGACCCATTTCATTCATTGAGATCTGGAGTTACACAATCAAATTCTTCACGATTGAGGTAAGCTTGCGAGTAATCTTATATAATTCATTTATCAATTAGGATATTTCCTCACCTTTAAATATGATACGGCTAGTCGTCTACCTATATCTAAGGATTAACAAAAACTATGAAAGCGTTTGGGTAATCATTTCTGTCCACTTGCCTGTCCGTCTTATTAACTAATTATTTCTTAAAATGTTTTTGACAATTTTCAACAATAATTAGCATAAGCTATCTAAAGACTGATGTTCAATATTGGTATGACCCAAGAGGGAAATTGAGTGATTTTATTAAGGAACATAAACAGCATGATTAATTTACTTTGCCGTGCATGAAGCAGAATTGTATATCAGTATCTACAGTATTATATCAGTATATCTATATATTGTATATCAGTATATCAGTAGTACGTTATCAGTTTTTATTGCAGACATTCAATAAATGAAGAAATCAATGAATACTATGACAAGAAATTCTCTAACACGATGGAGGACCCTCTGTCATTTTGGAGGGAGAATGCTTCATCCTATCCGATTCTATCATCGGTGGCAAAACGTGTGTTTGTCATACAAGCGAGCAGTGGAGAATCGGAACGACACTTTAGTTTGGCTGGATCTATCGCAACAAGTAGACGGAGCCGACTGGACGGTGAAATGGTAGAAAAGCTAACGGTTTTAAAAGAAGCATCAAACAATGAACTTTGGTAGTTTGGAAAGAAATTCTTTGGAATGAAAACTCTTGTTTTAATATTTAACTGGGCTTCAGTGAAAAATTTAGAAAATTAAAAAGCTAGAACTAACGTTAGCAATAATCATTACATCTAAATGCTCTTATTTTTTATCGTATGGCAAAACTAAACAATTGATCAGGTAGGGTAGGTTATTTAGTTTAAAATAAAACATTTTCAAGAGAAAAATAAAAATATAAAATAAAACAAAAATAAAGAAAAATAAAAATGTAAAAGTGAATATTTATAATGTAATAATCTTATTAATTTTATCTTCTAAAATAACAATGCAAATTCAAAAGGCCTACAATAAGTTGCTATAGCCTATACAGAATATTGTAATCTTAATGGGCCCGGGCCCGAAGTGGGCCCGGGTCATGGTTGACGGGCCCAGGTCCGGGCCTGAAATTTCGGGCCGGTTCCAACACTGATATTGTGCATGCTAATGTGTACACTGATTAATGCAGCATAGAGTTGTAAAGATAGCAGCTTAGATTTGATTAGATCAGATATTAAAATGGCTACGGGAACGGCTACCACAGCAATAGAGAACCGTGATTTAAGAGCCACACCTTTTCACCCTAGCGGCGATGCTGCTGTCACAGGCATGAAGTGGGAAGAGTGGATAGAGGGGATTGAAACTGAATTCAGATTTCGTAGGATTAGTGATCCAGAAGATAGAAAGGATGCTGTCCTGATTTACGGAGGGCCAGAGGTAGGGCGGTTGGCTATGCACCTCCCAGACCCCACCACTTTACCCTAGGGTGTGAGAAAAGATGTATACACTACACTGAAATGTAAGCTAGACAATCATTTCATGAGAAAGATTAATACCCAGCACATGAAGTTTCAAGATGCGACCCAATAGGCATGAACCAATGGGTAATTATGCTGCGCGGCTTACAGAAAAAGCCAATTATTGTGATTTTGTTGATGGTGATGACAGGATACTTGAGCACATTATTCAAACCACTGATGACAAGACACTTATCAAAAACGCTGTGAATAAAAGATGGAAACTCGATCAGCTTCTAGAGGAAGCGCAGCAGATGGAGGCCATGACAGATCAACTTAACGACATGAAATTATCGGAAGATAGGGATTCCAAAACCATCGCGAAAATCAGAAATCGTCCACATAGCTCGAAACAAGCTAGGCCTAATTTTAGCAAGCCAAACCAAAACAGGACCCCCTGCGGTTATTGTGGTCAGTCGGGCACACACGAGAAGGGGAGAAATTGTCCTGCTTACGGCAAGAAATGTCATAAGTGCGGCGGGTTGAACCACTGGGCCAATGTTTGTAAATCCAGCAAGCCTAACCAGAATCAGAGCCAAAAGTTTAATAAGCAGAAGAAATCCGTTAGGAAGTTGGAAGAAGCAGAGAACGAGACCAGGTCAGATGATGAATTTTTCGCGTGAAACAGATAGGCATGCAAAAGAAATCCCAGAAATTTGACAAATTGATCACTGTTCATGTCGCAGATGTGAAAACACTTATAGAACCTGACACAGGCTCAGAAGTCAATGTCATGGATGAGCACCATGCAGTTCAAAGCACTGACCAACAGATCACCAAGTACACTACTACTGAAACCTTCCACTGTTAGGTTGAAAGCCGTCCAGAAAGATCTTCTAGTGAAGGGAGAGATAGAGACCACTATCAAGAACATAACTTGCGGAACGACTGCTAAATTTGTTATCGTCAAGGGCAGACTAGAATCTCCACCCCTACTAAGCAGAGACACCTTAGAAACATTAGGGATGTTGAAGATAAATCCCCACGATAAATTCGCCTGCGAGAATCACCTCAGGATACGCCTCATTAAGAATGAGCGTACAGATCGCGAGGCAATATTAGCGGAGTACGAGGAAGTCTCCGAGGGCATAGGCCACACCCGAGACAAGAAGAATGACCTCGAGATATATGCACACTTCCACATGAAAGATGACGCAGAACCGATCGCACAGAAGCCCAGACCAGCCCCATTCTACCTCCAGAAGCCACTCAAAGCATTGCTAGATGAATGTGTAGAAAATGGAATTTACGAGCGCGTCCCAGATACTGAAGCCATTAGTTGGTTTCACCATTAGTCATCATGCCGAAGCCAAGATACCGAGATGAACAAGAATTACAGTCCAATATGATCCGTGCATGCATGGATCTGAGAGCACCAAATTAGGCCATGGAAAGAAACAGCCCTGTGGGAACGAATCTTGCGAAAAACTCGCGAATGTCAGCTGCAGAATATCATGCTAAAGTTTAGTCATATTTGCGGGATATTCGCTGGCGAAGTTCGCCGGCGACAATTCGCGCTCTATATGTCACCTTTTACATTTGACTTTCTCTCTTATTTTCTTTAGTAATCCGCCTCTACAGCCGAGGCTCTATTCTCTCCCTCACCTCCTCACTATCCCCCACATATGGCTAATCTATATAAGAAATAAGTACAGACTATCATTCTTTGATAATGATAAGAATATAGAGAATCCGCATATATCAATTTTCATAACATCTCTTGACATTCAATAATTTACAACAATGACAAATGTTTGAATAATATCATAGTATTTACTGCGACATTTATGGAAGATAAATACTTTTTTAGTTTAAGCCTTCGTGAATTAAAAGAAGATCCCTTTTTATCAGATCCGACTGAGTATGCAATATATTTTCATGTGAAGGTAATATACGAACATTACTACTTATCACTAATTAGTTGCTACAATATCCACGATTTCGCCGGTTGGCGAAAAATCATCTCGCATTAGATAACAAATATCTACCAACTAATTATAGCAACTTTTTCGCCACCTGTCGTTTTTTAATTTTACACATGTTTTTGGATAAATGATGACCATTTTCACATGCGGAGATAGTTTTTACACGAAAATGAACCTTTAAAAAAATTATCCACAAAATCGCTACCTCGCCAGATAATCTGTTGATATTAGCAAGATGCGTTCCCACAGGGAGTATCACTCAGGGCACCACAGTCGAGGACTTTACCCCCAAATTCAGTGAATGCAAGATATTTAGAAGGACGAAATTGGAAGATAGCTGTCCAAGAGATGTTGATGGGTTTTAGGTCCACCCCACATGTTGCTACAGGAATCTCACCCTACGAGGCACTCAAGGGTAGAAAGGTCAGGACAAAGCTCTATACTAGAACCTTTGAAGGACCGAGCAGTGATAGAGACCAGGCCATTAATGAGATAGACAGAAGTTACAAAAACAGGATTAAAAACTATAAAGATAGAGGATCACACGATCCACGATTCAATATCGGGGATCACGTTTTAGTGAAACAGAAGAAGAGAGGTCCACTCCATACGAACCGAACTTGTGCACCATCGAGAAGACGGACAGATCCAGCGTCAAGGCGAGAAGATCAACCGACGGACGAACGATCTATCGAGATGCGAGCAGGTTCAAGAGAGCGAACCTGGCAGACAATAGAACCGAAGCAGAACCGGAGACCCAAGCCACCGATGAGACGATCCAGAAGAACTCGACCGAGACGAGCGAACCGATCCAGGAGAATCCGACTGAGACGAGAGAACCGATCCAGGAGGACGAGAACGAAGTTGTAGAAGGAGCGAGACGTGAGAACCGGAACCGAGACGAGACGAGGCAGGAGAGCCTATCGACAACCAGCGACGAACCGAACCACGAGCACCTGAGCGGAGGCAACCGGAACCAAACACGTACCAGAAGAAGACCAATATACTTGAATGACTATCTCACCGACAGTGACATCTTTGCAGACGGATCCCTTACTCCGTGATTTGTGGAAAGTGAGAGATGTAATATCTCACTCTATGAGATTGGACATATTTCTATTTGTTTGAATATGTTCATGGTTTGAATACACACTCACTTTTCTTATGCGTGTACGCTGTGTTTTTAGCCGAGAACCCATGTACCCATGTACACATGTGCACGCTAATGTGTACAGTGATTAATGCAGCATAGAGTTGTAAAGATAGCAGCTAAGATTAGATTAGATCAGATATTACACCATGCACTTACTAAATGTGGTCGAATCAATTCTCGCCACATAACTTTTGTTTGCAAGCATAGCTAAGAAGCCTAGCGGGGTCGTCAGATCAGATGACGTCCAGTCGCCCAGATATAAGGAATTGTGAATAAAACTGAATCAAAACGTGATATAAAAGGATTCCTGAGCTTATACATTTGCTAAGAGAAAAAAGTGAGTACTTGTTTTGAATGTAAAGACTACACCAAGTAAAAAAGCCTGTGAAAAAACTAAAGAAACACGAGCTAGTACAGACCGTATTATCGCTCTCGCGAGAGTCATCAAGAGGCACTGGAACATTGAAAGTCTTATGGCGACACGATCGTCATTTGTTATTTTATAGATTTGTGTGAAAACTGAGGGCAGCAAGTTTCTGGTAAGCACATCAATGACGAAGAACTTTACTATCGTACTATCGTCTATCTATACTGTCGTATATCGGTACTATCGTATTGACGGTATATTACATTCCGTTGAACTTTATTACGCACATTTTTCACGTTGAATAACAGAATGCAATGTTTGGATGACTCATGCTATCTGTCAGTTTGCTTAAATTCGTTGTTTTGATAAATACACGCGCTTGGGCATAATTTTGCTGATTTTTCTTGTCGTGAATCATATAGCTCTAGAAAATGCTATGAATTAATTCAACTTACCCATAACCGTTGATTCTAAATCTATCAATAACGACCGAGGTACATATTGACCTGATGGTGTTTCTTCAAAAAATGTTCGGAAAGTTAAGTCATCATCATCAAATGAGTCTCTTCTTTTTCCATCTGCACTAATACCGTGTTCTGCAGCCAATAATTCCCACGCTGCGTGTGCCACTTGCAATCCAGCTTGACCAATGTGGACACATATGCAGTTCATTCCGTGCGCTAACAAAGGATTTCGTGTCAACCATTACGCTCTAAATGATATTACTTTGTGTAAGGCTTCCGTCTTGATACTTTGAATTTAAAACATTGCTTGCATAACACACATAAGAGGGCTATGCACATATCATATAGAATCTATGTACATTCTTCAGTTTCATTCCTCCTTTGCATAAATAACCAGGGATATCTATGATTAATATCTTTGGTATCCTGGGGACTGGAAATTTACCCTACGGGTACTCGTACATTAAATCTATGACTCGAACTTTCTAAATGTGTAAAGTAAAATATCAGCCATCTACGAGATGTTTATTTCTTTTCTATCCAATGAACAAGCTTCTATTCATCATGTATTAAACCGAAAAATGAGTTTAACTTAAAAACAAAATTCGATAATCTGGCATCAATTTGGATATTGTGTTTCATATTTGCTTTAAACGAGTAGAAATAGAGCATTGGGTATCGCACTTTAAAGGACACAATTCTTGAAAGTTCGTAGCAAGTATAGGCCCTGTCCTCTGGAATGGACAAATTTTGCCTCTCGTATGGCGATTGTTCGGAATAACTGAACAACTGGAGTGATCAAAAAGCACCAAATTTTTATTAGTTTAAATTTGTATCATACTTTGACATCGTTCTCCCAAGGAGTACTAGATTATCACAATGCTTCAGTCACAAATTCATTTCTTTTGACTGAAAGTCCACCAATTCTGCAAAGTCTTCATTATGTTTTAATTGACTGCCTCGTGTGTGAGTATTAATTACTACTTCTTGAATCTGTGCTTATTCAAGGAGAATATTGCAATTGCTTTTCAACTAAGCCATGACTCAATATCGACAATGATAAGTTTCCAAACCTCTATGAATAGCTCGATTGGTGGATAATAATCCACACGGCTGTTTCATCCACAGAATATCACAGCGGCTGTCGATCCAAACCGGTGCTGACTATAATGACACTTAAACATCACTATGTGGATGGATATCGTGATCCTTTATAAGGAGTGACGCATTGTCGATCCTGAAGAGATCGAATTATGCTGCGAGCAGCACGGACCTGCAGTGATTTTGTTGATCCCTCTTTGCTTGTGATTATTTCCTTTTGTGAGAGATGCCGATAATTTGAACTTTTAGGTATGTAGGACAATTTCTTTTACATCAGTTTGTATTTTAATGTTCCGTGTTCGTTGTGATGGAAATCTAATGATCTTGTTGGCCATGTCAACCGTTGGAGCGTTTTGGAGTTCCTCTTGTTTCTTCCAACTGTGAACAGTTCACACATCTAAATAATGATAAACAAGTTAACGAAGCTGCTGGATTAAAAACTTTTAATGTGTTTAGAAAGTCCATCATCACTTGACATTGCATGTAGCTATTACAGAATTTTTCAATAAAACTTTACACATGTAACAATTACATCAAAGCTTTAGAACTTTTGAATTCAGAAGATTGGCTTTGTATTTTACTTACAGTGTACTATCAATTTGGTAATAATGCAGCTTAAACCAATTATTCATTTTAAGCATTGCCACGAATAGATTTCAAAATCACAAGATTCGGTACATGTGATGCCCATGGCAATGTGGCAGCAATTGAAAAAGGAATATGATGATCGACCAAATGTACCAGTAGAGCCATGTCAATTTTTATTCATGTAACATTTCAAGTGATGTGTTTCTGAGGCTTCCAACTAAACAACAATTGTCAATTGCAATTCGTGAAGAATCTGTACATAAATTATTTGAAATTCTCCATGTTTTAAATGAGCATGTTAGAGAGTTGGGCTACTTTTCGGCCACAACTTCTTGCCACAAGAACACTCCACATCAGATGCGTAGAGCATTCCACAAATACCACCTCATCAGTGTACAAACATCTTCAAAATTGTCAAACAATACTTTTTTCAACAACAATTCTAACCCATGATTCAGATGAAGCTAACCTACGTCTGCGAGAAGCCTTTCTTATCAACAAATGAAACCCGAAGGTTAATGGTAGTAGTGAAAACTGTGCCCTACTATGAGAGGGATAGGTACATGGATGGGTACATGTAAAATTCAGTGTTATCAATAGGAACACGGACAGGTACATGTATAATTCAGTGTTATTAATAGGAACATGCATGACTTCTGTTTTGCTGGATAGATACATGTGTTTGGTACACTCGGTTGAGTACACTGTGTTTCGGAACGTCTATGAGCGAATTTGTGTGACTTGGTTCTGAGTACTTGGGTACGCACCGATAGACGTCCGTTGTTTGATTTTGAATGAGTTTGCTCAATTGCGACTATTGTGACTATTGCAACCATTGTAATCAAGATGACAGTCACATTGATTTTCCTTTTTACGTAGACAAACAAAGCTATAAATATGAGATAGTTGTTTGATGACATACATAATGATGACTAGTATCCCAACGTCCTGGGTTGCCGCAAGAGACCTTGGATATTCGTTCAAAGCTATAGAAACTGTAATAAATCTCAGTGAAAATATCAACGCTGGTGATTTAGTTGATCGGCTAATGGATCTAGATGAGCATGCTATGAATCACAATTTGGATCGTAGGTGGATAGAGGATTTCTCCATGCTACACTGCAATGATAGTGAAATTAGGAGGATCAAATTGGAACGATATGGAAAGAAGGAGACATTTGAAAGTGTTTTAATAAAAAGTTCTCCCAATAAAAGTGACTTCAGAAGGAAATTAGAAGAAGAGACATTTAAATTATTATGTGAACAGAACTGCGTTAAGTGTTTTGAACGGGAACGATCCCTTCTCTTTTTACCATGTTCTCATAGCGTTATGTGTTCTACATGCTATGTACCCTTTGAAACTTCATCTTGTCCCCTTTGTGATCAGGAAATATTTTCAACAGTCACTGTATATCGTGCATGATGAGTCATCATGCACGTCTGTGATTGGTCACTATTGTGTCTTTGTGTGGCTTTTCTATATAAGGAGGACATTGTACCGTTCTATTTCAAGCACAATTTGAGGCTAATACAATGTCAATCAGCATGTCGTTCACTACCAACATTCCCATTTCAATAATTTACCGAAGTCAACTCTTCACCGGCAATACATTCTATTCTGCCGTAAATATAACTGGCTATAGAGCGGATTTGGTGGATTTGATGGAGGAAATAGTTAAGTATTTCCGCTGCGAAGAGGACGTTGTGGTGCAGAGAATGTTGATGAGAGTCGTGAACAACGCTCTTACACGAGTTGCAAGATTTTGGCTCAATGAAGTATTTCGCCCACTAGCTCAAACTGAGATTGTACCGGAATACTCTCGCTGCTGCTGCAGCAGTATCCAACGGAAACACAACACATGTCTCCATGACATTATCACCTCCAGCTACTTTGACGAGAAGGGTGAGAAATGTAAATTGGACCTGTTCAGTGGACCGTCATCAGTAAGCATCAATGTGGCTGCTCAAGCACATTCTGAGGTGATCAGTTTGCGGGCATACTATGCCAATATTTTAAAGACTTTCCATTCAAAGCCCTGCTGTATGTGCTGTCCTATTTCAAAACATCTAATGAAAGACATTGAGCAGCTCATAACTGCTATAAATCAGACTCTAGCCGATGTGAGTGTATATCAGTTTCCTTTTTCAACTTGTTAAGTGTTTTGCGTAATTTTATAAGTTATAATATTTTTTATGTGAATGCTTGTAAACTTTTGTGTATAATGTTGTAGGTACTAAGCAAAAATTGTAATTGTATTATCTATTTTCATATTAGAATAAAAATGTCTGTAAAACGGAGGGCATCTTCTCGTCAATCGAAACGCTCCTTCAAACCTTCAAGTCAGTTTAAAAAGGCGTTGCGAAAGTTAAACTGGATACATGATAATAAGAAGAAGTGTAAATTGATTCAAAATTCAAGTGATGATTTCATTCGTGATTTAGCTTTTACAATACACAAATGTCTACCTATTTACAAGCCTCTATTGAATGCTGCCTCTTTGAATAGCATAAAAAAGTTTTCAAATCCAAGGAGCAGTGATAAGAAAAGGCGAAACTTAATTCAGCGCGGTGGTGGTGGGTTTCTAAGTATGTTAAATGATATTGGAAACAGTATTAATGGTGTAATCAATAGTCAGCTTGGAAGGATTGCAGCACCTGCTGCAATGTTAATATAACGTTAACGAATGATAAAGTGACACGTCATCACTTTGATCGATGAGTCATATATAGGTGTATATATGGAAGACGCTTTAATGATATTTTATCACTTTCAAGTGACAATTCATTTGCGCTGGTTGAAAGATCCGAATTAGTACTTGTTGAAACATGACTCAGAAAATGTATACAATCCGAGAGGAAGGTGACGCTTTTGAGCAAGATCTCTTGAAGCTTCGTCCGACACGAAAGGTGCAAGGGATTGGAAATACATTCTCCTTTCAAACCTTGAATTATGGCGGTGATGGCTTTTATCTTCAAGTTCCATTTTTCCACAGTAATGGCATGTCTACATCAGGGTATAGCAATATGAGACAAATGCAACTGACTTTTCCAAAATGGCAACAGGTGATTCTTAAAACTATTGACTCTTTCGCGAAAGAATGTGTTGAGCTGCCTGAAAGTCCTCCCACTCATTGGAGAAAGACATTAGAGGAGGGAGTTGGTTACAAGGAATTGCCGGAATTCGATACACTGTTTTTAAAATTATCGGATCATTTCAAGCATTCGATCTCTTTACAAACGCGATGGAATGTGAGGATCTCAAACGGGGGCCTAGTGCACGTTACCGGACTTTATATTGGCTCACATGGTTCGACTGGTAAAGTCGCATCTTTACAAATGAAGGTTCTTCAACTAGTCTATGAACCACTACCAATTGATGAATGCCTAATTAACATTGATAAGATTGCTTCAAGTGATGGGAAGGAAGAGAGCAAAAAACCGAGGGCGGAAATCTAAAGATGGGAATATCAAATTGAAGTTGAAGCGCCGAGATGCTGACTTGAAAACTTTCTATAATCCTAATTGTGATGAGGAAACACAAATGTTTTAATTTGTAAATGTAAATTGAAAGTTTCTATTCTGAATGTAAATAAACGTGATCTGGAACATGTGTCTGTTTTGTTGTTCTAAGCAAAATTAGCGGGATGATGAGTTTAATGTAATGGAATTATAAAATGACAGATTTTCGTCTATTCACTGATCGCACAACGTGTGTCGCTGGACCAAGTCAGTCCGGAAAAACTACATTTGTAACTCAATTGCTACAATATAGAAATGAAATATTTAACAAGGAAATTAAGAGAGTCAAATGGTGTTATGGAATATTTCAACCACAACTACATTCTGCACTTCGCCAGAAAGGTTATGAGGTGAAGCAAGGGTTGCCATCAACTGAGGATATCAAAGCAGGTGATTTACTAGTATTAGATGATCTATTACGTGAAAGCAAATCTTCAAAGGGTGTAACTGAAATGTTCATTCAAACTACACATCATAGGGAAGCTTTTATGATCTACATCACCGAAAACATCTTCGATGGAGGGAAAGAGCAAAGAACTAGAAGTTTGAATACACATTATTTGGTAATATTTAAAAATCCAAGAGATAGCAGTCAGATACATCATCTCAATAGACAAATATTACCTCAACAACCTAAAGTACTTTCGAAAATATATGAAGATGTAACAAAGAAACCACATGGCCATCTATTTATTGATCTAACCCAGGAATGTCCGGAACGACTTCGGTTTCGAACTAATATCATACCTAATTCCGCTGAACCAATGACAGTTTTCTTGGTTCACAGCTAGTTTTAAGCAATGTACTTTGCTGCCTTATTATTTTCAAACATGTCGTATTCAAAGATGGTAGTCATTCCTCAAGAGGAGTATGTACAGTTGACTACATTACAAAGTGCACAGGAAGTCAAAAATATAGATCAACCTATTGCGAATCAACTTAAGAAACTAACACAAAAGGATATGGAATTTCAGAAGATTAAGGATCCTTACCGGCGAATGCAGTTAGCAGCTGAAAACATTGATGAGAAGCGACAGATTCGTGACAAGTTGCGACGATTTATAACTTTGTTAACACCCCGACCATATCGTCTGCGCGCTAAGCAATTATTTGACTTCATTGATCCACATGTGAAGTTCAATGAGAGAGGGGAGATAATAGATGAAACAACTGGTGATGTTATTAGAAATAGTCACATAGATGACCTTCTACAATCTGCCGTCAGAGATGTAAGGCGAAAACTAGGTGCACCACAAGGGTGGTCATATTTTCAGAAAATTGTATCTGATCAAAATGTACCTCACAATGCTATTGGAGGACCGACTGTGAATGAGTTGGATAAGGGTCACTTACAAGATGGATCAAAAAGTAAAACAACCACGATGGCGGTCAAGCGAGAGCTTCATGATCCCGATGATCTTCAACCAAAAAGAGCTACTAGGCGCTCAATGCGTGTTGGGAAGGAGTATAGTAAATATTAAGCAAATATGAATTAAGCCTTGCTTCTCTCATATCATGTCGTTACAAAACTTTTGCTGTTGTTTGAAATCTGCGCTCGAAGGCAAAGGAGAAGAGGGCATAGAGGTTGATATCAATTGTGTTAGCAGTTGCTGTGCGAGTAATACGCGTGCAAATCAGGACAAAGACGATGAGTACAGCAGTGAAACTCAGAAAGATTTATTACGACTTAAATCACCCCGCAAGTTTCAGTCGTCCGGAGGTTCTAGCTCCTGCAGCAGGTGTGGGAATAGAGAAAGTCAAGAAGTGGTTAAGGAGTCAACCGACTTACACTCTTCACAAAAATGCCAGAAAGCGGTTTCCAACGAGAAAATATGTTGTCAACAATATAGATAGTCAATGGCAAGCGGACTTGGCTGACATGCAACAGATATCACAGTACAATGATGGCTATAAGTACATCTTAACCGTAATATATATTTTATCTCGCTATGCTTGGGCACGTGTGCTGAAATCTAAACGAGGACCAGAAGTTGAAGCGGCTTTTCAGAGCATTTTCGATGAGGGGCCTGTTCCGCAAAGAATACAGACCGATCAAGGGAAGGAATTCGAAAACTCTCATGTTCGAAGTCTCCTTAAGAGTCATAATGTGGAATTGTTTAGTGTCAAAAGTGCTTATAAAGCTGCCATGGTTGAGAGGTTCAATCGCACACTGAAGACAAAAATATGGCACTATTTCACAGCAAAAGATACACATGTTTGGGTAGGTGAGTTGCAGAAATTTGTTAAGAATTACAATGAAAGCTACTATCGCATTATTAAGATGAGACCAGTTGATGGTACCCCAGATAATGCGATGGATGTATGGCTTCGATTGTATGATAAGAAAGCGAAAAACATTTCCAATGAAAGGAAAATTAATGTTGGTGATAGAGTTCGGATTTCAAAAGTTAAGTCTACATTTGAGAAGGGGTATCTACCTAACTGGACTGAAGAAGAGTTTTTGTAGATGAAGTAAACAGAAAATTTAGACCCACCATGTATAAATTAATAGATTACCATGGCAATCCAATTGAAGGAAAATTTTACTCTTATGAATTGCAAGTAGTAGACAGAAGTGAAGAAGTGTATATGATTGACAAAATAATTAGGAAGAAAGGTCATGGCAATCAAAGGAAATATCTAGTTAAATGGAAAGGGTATCCTGATTCATTCAATAGCTGGATAACGCACCAGGATCTACAAAATGTGGAGGTGGGAGACACTCGTAACTTTTAAGCTAATATAGCATGTGACTTCTTCCATGTATGAGTTCAACATGTCTACTAACTTCAACATCATTCTTCCAAGCAATAGCAACCCCAAGATATTCCCAAGTAACAAACCATCTCTATACTCTGTTGAATTCGCTAATCCAATTACTCTGCATGGACCCCATGAAGTTGCTCTAACTGAAATTACTTATTACAACGATATCAGTTTGCTAAAAAACAATTATTTTGAATTACATAAAGAAGTACGAGAGAGGGATGATTGTTTTCGCATATTTCACAATAGTCTACATGGTACATGGGCTTTTCATCATCTAACTTTACATCCTTTTTCAACATCTTTACCATCTGTCCAAAACATGATTAAGATTCAAAAGGCATTTGCAACGTCAACTTTTGATTCTAAGGTTCCCACAATGAGCTTGCAGGATACAGAAAAGGAAATCGGTAGAATGTTTGAACGAATAAATGATCTCTTCAAGCTGACTTTGAATAAATTCTACAAACCAGTCATAAAGGGGTCAACAAAATTGATGAAGGAAGGGAAGCATGTTCTTCTTGTATTAGGTAAGGATTTGAGTCATACTTTGGGGTATTCCAGAACAACGTTCTCATCAAGGTATTGGTACAATGGACGTGGGTGGAATTCGGAGAGGAAAGTCACTGATTTTCAATGCAGAATTGTGCCATTGCATGCATTACAAAAAAGGAGCATCCGAGTAAAAAATCAATTTGAGGTCATTAGAAGTGTTGAAGAGTTTGCAAGAAAGTTTCAAGGATCAGTGCCAGAAACTTTAATGACTTGTGAATATAAGAAAGAGAAAGTAACTTTATTTACTATTGAAACGGAGGTAGAATTTCTTGTTTTTACTAAAAAGACACCATTGGAAAGGTCTGAGTCCGCTGTTATTGAATTCGGATCTGAAATGACTGGGATGTTTAAGGGC
Organism: Prostheceraeus crozeri; assembly: GCA_907163375.1. NCBI lineage: Eukaryota > Metazoa > Platyhelminthes > Polycladida > Euryleptidae > Prostheceraeus > Prostheceraeus crozeri. Next base: position 143,819 of record CAJQUW010008079.1, on the reverse strand, counting down.
CTTGAAAGCGCACCTTGGTTGACAGAATTAAATGATACATTCAAGGTTCAATTGTCCTCTTCTAAACTCAAAGCATCAACAAATGTTTCATGGGATATCCACGTATACAGCGAAGACATATTGGGTGATGATTTGTCTACTTCCAGTTAACTTATAAAAAGAGTTAATTTGAACATTGAAACCTTGAAAACGCCATCTGAATTGTGTACAAAGTTAAATGAGTTTGGTGTAGATTACCTCGACGCAGATGAATATTTCTTTTCCTATGAGCCACATAAAAAGTGCATGGTTCTAAAGGTAGGGAAGAACTATTTTGTCAAGTTCGATAGCTTGTAAACGACCACATTGGGATTTTCAAAATCAACTATTTATGAAGGCACATCAATAGGCGATACAGCCCCATCACTAGAGCGGGATATAAGTAACTTATACGTCTATTGTAACATTATTGAATATGCAATGGTTGGTGACATTGAGGCCCCACTTCTGCGCACATTTTCTCTCTCATCCGTAAGGAAGCAACTAATCAATCGAGAATTTTTTAACACAATGTATCTACCAATCAGCCGAAATTACATCAATAGAATTGACATATCAATTCATGATGACGCAGGAGAAGTAGTACCATTCTGTGGTGGTGTTACTGTTTTGACCCTACATATTAGGTCACGAGAATAAGGCTTTACGCTATCGTGACTTCCATAGTTATTCAATAGTCATGATGACAGGCATTTACAATAGACCATCATATCAGAGCGGTTATCCCGTGTTTGTTGGAGGTAGACGACAAGTTGGAGGAGGCATATTCGGTGCACTAAGACGTATGGTTGCTCCAACGCTCAAAATGTATGGCGTACCGATCATGAAGCGTGTTGGAAGCAGGGCTTTAGATTTTGGTGCAAATGTTGCAGCTGATGCGCTTCAAGGTGAGGATATCGGTGAATCTATGAAAATGCGCGCGTAGCAATCTGCCATAGACGCATTAGATGATTTAACAAAGACGAGACGTACAGTTCGGAAGAAGCGTAGGAAGTCAAGACAAGTTGGATCCGGTCGAGTTACTAAGCAAAGACGCAGGAAAAGTAAAATGCCGACTAGAGCAGCACGTTCTAAATCTAGACGTCGAGTGAAAACAAGAAAGCGCAAACGAAATTCCATAGCAACTAGAAACAAGTCAAAACGAAGGAAGACAACATATTTGTAGAGCTAATACGATGCAGAGTATCAATTCGCCTTTGTGTTTCTTCGATTCTCCCCCCCATCAAACAGACATCATCTCCTCAACAATTGTAGACATAGTCCCCACAACAAATATCGATGGTAACCAACAGCCTATTCAGTTTGATATACCTGCCAATCCTCAAGATTATATTGACTGTCAATCCATTGATTTAGAGTTGTGTATACAAATTAAGAAGACTGATGGGACAAATATTGATTCATCCAAGGATAAAGTGGGATTGGCAAATCTTCCTATTGCCAGTCTGTTCTCAGATGTGTATCTAATATTGAATGACAAACAGATTGAAGGAGGGGATCGAGCATATCCATATGGAGCATACATACATACAATGACGCAATTTCAAAAGCAAGCTAAATAGTCACACCTACAAGTTTCTGGGTGGTATGATGATCAGCAAGGGAAATTTGATGATGTCTCAAATACAGGGTTAAAAAGACGAATGGATTTAACAGCGGATTCAAAGGAATTATACTTGAAAGGACCTGTCTATCTTGATTTCCTTCGTCAATCTAGATATCTGCTATCACAGGTTAAAATGCAAATAAAATTTATTCGTGCAAATCCTGAGTTCGCGTTAATGGCTTTTGGAGCTACAAACTATCAAATCAACTTAAGTAATGCCGTGCTCAATGTAAGGCGAGTAACAATGAACCCGTCAGTCATCAACGAACATGCGACAGGATTGAGGAAAAACAATGCAATATATCCAGTTAATCACAGTGTGTTGACAAACTTCACAATTGGTGCGGGATCATCCTCACATGCCTACCCAAATCTTTTTCCCACTGCAATGCCAAAGGCGGTGTATATCACATTTGTGGAAAATGAGGCATTCATTGGTGCTTTTGAAAAGAATCCATTCAATTTCCAACACTTTAATGTTAGCAAACTAGCACTCTACCAGGATGGGAAATTTGTGTCTTGCAAGGCATATGAGCCTAATTTCAAAGATGGTAAATTCGCACGTGAATATGATTCTACTTTCACCGCCCTCAACATGTTTAATACAGATGATTCAAATGGAATTACAATGGATATGTACAAGAATGGCTACTTCTTCATTATGTACAACCTCACAGCAGATGCAGATCTAGGTGGTGAAAGCGTAGGAGTTACAAAGCCTGGAAATCTACGACTGGAGGTATCATTTGAGTCACCTTTGAAGAAGACAATTACTTGTCTCATTTACGCTATCTATGATAGCAAAGTTGAGATAACAAGAATGAGAGACGTGACTGTCAGCTATCAGAGATGAGTAACTTAAGCAACATAGAAATCTTGAGGAAAATGAGGAAAGCTCATCCCTACTCCAAGACAATATTTCTCAATGTCTTTTCTAGAGATAATTTACCTGATTAGAAGAAGGAAATTAGAAGAAGAGACATTTAAATTATTATGTGAACAGAACTGCGTTAAGTGTTTTGAACGGGAACGATCCCTTCTCTTTTTACCATGTTCTCATAGCGTTATGTGTTGTTGTTGTTGTTGTTTTACCCGGCTCCGTCCAGCGGACAAGAAGCTTCGTATCGAGACAGTACGATGTGTGTATGTTATGTGTACGTTATGTGTTCTACATGCTATGTACCCTTTGAAACTTCATCTTGTCCCTTTTGTGATCAGGAAATATTTTCAACAGTCGCTGTATATCGTGCATGATGAGTCATCATGCACGTCTGTGATTGGTCACTATTGTGTCTTTGTGTGGCTTTTCTATATAAGGAGGACATTGTACCGTTCTTTTTCAAGCACAATTTGAGGCTAATACAATGTCAATCAGCATGTCGTTCACTACCAACATTCCCATTTCAATAATTGACCGAAGTCAACTCTTCACCGGCAATATATTCTATTCTGCCGTAAATATAACTGGCTATAGAGCGGATTTGGTGGATTTGATGGAGGAAATAGTTAAGTATTTCCGCTGCGAAGAGGACGTTGTGGTGCAGAGAATGTTGATGAGAGTCGTGAACAACGCTCTTACACGAGTTGCAAGATTTTGGCTCAATGAAGTATTTCGCCCACTAGCTCAAACTGAGATTGTACCGGAATACTCTCGCTGCTGCTGCAGCAGTATCCAACGGAAACACAACACATGTCTCCATGACATTATCACCTCCAGCTACTTTGACGAGAAGGGTGAGAAATGTAAATTGGACCTGTTCAGTGGACCGTCATCAGTAAGCATCAATGTGGCTGCTCAAGCACATTCTGAGGTGATCAGTTTGCGGGCATACTATGCCAATATTTTAAAGACTTTCCATTCAAAGCCCTGCTGTATGTGCTGTCCTATTTCAAAACATCTAATGAAAGACATTGAGCAGCTCATAACTGCTACAAATCAGACTCTAGCCGATGTGAGTGTATATCAGTTTCCTTTTTCAACTTGTTAAGTGCTTTGTGTAATTTCATAAGTACCAGCAACAAACTCTGTGTGATATGTGAATGCTTGTAAACTTTTGTGTATAATGTTGTAGGTACTAAGCAAAAATTGTAATTGTATTATCTATTTTCATATTAGAATAAAAATGTCTGTAAAACGGAGGGCATCTTCTCGTCAATCGAAACGCTCCTTCAAACCTTCAAGTCAGTTTAAAAAGGCGTTGCGAAAGTTAAACTGGATACATGATAATAAGAAGAAGTGTAAATTGATTCAAAATTCAAGTGATGATTTCATTCGTGATTTAGCTTTTACAATACACAAATGTCTACCTATTTACAAGCCTCTATTGAATGCTGCCTCTTTGAATAGCATAAAAAAAGTTTTCAAATCCAAGGAGCAGTGATAAGAAAAGGCGAAACTTAATTCAGCGCGGTGGTGGTGGGTTTCTAAGTATGTTAAATGATATTGGAAACAGTATTAATGGTGTAATCAATAGTCAGCTTGGAAGGATTGCAGCACCTGCTGCAATGTTAATATAACGTTAACGAATGATAAAGTGACACGTCATCACTTTGATCGATGAGTCATATATAGGTGTATATATGGAAGACGCTTTAATGATATTTTATCACTTTCAAGTGACAATTCATTTGCGCTGGTTGAAAGATCCGAATTAGTACTTGTTGAAACATGACTCAGAAAATGTATACAATCCGAGAGGAAGGTGACGCTTTTGAGCAAGATCTCTTGAAGCTTCGTCCGACACGAAAGGTGCAAGGGATTGGAAAAACATTCTCCTTTCAAACCTTGAATTATGGCGGTGATGGCTTTTATCTTCAAGTTCCATTTTTCCACAGTAATGGCATGTCTACATCAGGGTATAGCAATATGAGACAAATGCAACTGACTTTTCCAAAATGGCAACAGGTGATTCTTAAAACTATTGACTCTTTCGCGAAAGAATGTGTTGAGCTGCCTGAAAGTCCTCCCACTCATTGGAGAAAGACATTAGAGGAGGGAGTTGGTTACAAGGAATTGCCGGAATTCGATACACTGTTTTTAAAATTATCGGATCATTTCAAGCATTCGATCTCTTTACAAACGCGATGGAATGTGAGGATCTCAAACGGGGGCCTAGTGCACGTTACCGGACTTTATATTGGCTCACATGGTTCGACTGGTAAAGTCGCATCTTTACAAATGAAGGTTCTTCAACTAGTCTATGAACCACTACCAATTGATGAATGCCTAATTAACATTGATAAGATTGCTTCAAGTGATGGGAAGGAAGAGAGCAAAAAACCGAGGGCGGAAATCTAAAGATGGGAATATCAAATTGAAGTTGAAGCGCCGAGATGCTGACTTGAAAACTTTCTATAATCCTAATTGTGATGAGGAAACACAAATGTTTTAATTTGTAAATGTAAATTGAAAGTTTCTATTCTGAATGTAAATAAACGTGATCTGGAACATGTGTCTGTTTTGTTGTTCTAAGCAAAATTAGCGGGATGATGAGTTTAATGTAATGGAATTATAAAATGACAGATTTTCGTCTATTCACTGATCGCACAACGTGTGTCGCTGGACCAAGTCAGTCCGGAAAAACTACATTTGTAACTCAATTGCTACAATATAGAAATGAAATATTTAACAAGGAAATTAAGAGAGTCAAATGGTGTTATGGAATATTTCAACCACAACTACATTCTGCACTTCGCCAGAAAGGTTATGAGGTGAAGCAAGGGTTGCCATCAACTGAGGATATCAAAGCAGGTGATTTACTAGTATTAGATGATCTATTACGTGAAAGCAAATCTTCAAAGGGTGTAACTGAAATGTTCATTCAAACTACACATCATAGGGAAGCTTTTATGATCTACATCACCGAAAACATCTTCGATGGAGGGAAAGAGCAAAGAACTAGAAGTTTGAATACACATTATTTGGGAATATTTAAAAATCCAAGAGATAGAAGTCAGATACATCATCTCAGTAGACAAATATTACCTCAACAACCTAAAGTACTTTCGAAAATATATGAAGATGTAACAAAGAAACCACATGGCTATCAATTTATTGATCTAACCCAGGAATGTCCGGAACGACTTCGGTTTCGAACTAATATCATACCTAATTCCGCTGAACCAATGACAGTTTTCTTGGTTCACAGCTAGTTTTAAGCAATGTACTTTGCTGCCTTATTATTTTCAAACATGTCGTATTCAAAGATGGTAGTCATTCCTCAAGAGGAGTATGTACAGTTGACTACACTACAAAGTGCACAGGAAGTCAAAAATATAGATCAACCTATTACGAATCAACTTAAGAAACTAACACAAAAGGATATGGAATTTCAGAAGATTAAGGATCCTTACCGGCGAATGCAGTTAGCAGCTGAAAACATTGATGAGAAGCGACAGATTCGTGACAAGTTGCGACGATTTATAACTTTGTTAACACCCCGACCATATCGTCTGCGCGCTAAGCAATTATTTGACTTCATTGATCCACATGTGAAGTTCAATGAGAGAGGGGAGATAATAGATGAAACAACTGGTGATGTTATTAGAAATAGTCACATAGATGACCTTCTACAATCTGCCGTCAGAGATGTAAGGCGAAAACTAGGTGCACCACAAGGGTGGTCATATTTTCAGAAAATTGTATCTGATCAAAATGTACCTCACAATGCTATTGGAGGACCGACTGTGAATGAGTTGGATAAGGGTCACTTACAAGATGGATCAAAAAGTAAAACAACCACGATGGCGGTCAAGCGAGAGCTTCATGATCCCGATGATCTTCAACCAAAAAGAGCTACTAGGCGCTCAATGCGTGTTGGGAAGGAGTATAGTAAATATTAAGCAAATATGAATTAAGCCTTGCTTCTCTCATATCATGTCGTTACAAAACTTTTGCTGTTGTTTGAAATCTGCGCTCAAAGGCAAAGGAGAAGAGGGCATAGAGGTTGATATCAATTGTGTTAGCAGTTGCTGTGCGAGTAATACGCGTGCAAATCAGGACAAAGACGATGAGTACAGCAGTGAAACTCAGAAAGATTTATTACGACTTAAATCACCCCGCAAGTTTCAGTCGTCCGGAGGTTCTAGCTCCTGCAGCAGGTGTGGGAATAGAGAAAGTCAAGAAGTGGTTAAGGAGTCAACCGACTTACACTCTTCACAAAAATGCGAGAAAGCGGTTTCCAACGAGAAAATATGTTGTCAACAATATAGATAGTCAATGGCAAGCGGACTTGGCTGACATGCAACAGATATCACAGTACAATGATGGCTAAAAGTACATCTTAACCGTAATATATATTTTATCTCGCTATGCTTGGGCACGTGTGCTGAAATCTAAACGAGGACCAGAAGTTGAAGCGGCTTTTCAGAGCATTTTCGATGAGGGGCCTGTTCCGCAAAGAATACAGACCGATCAAGGGAAGGAATTCGAAAACTCTCATGTTCGAAGTCTCCTTAAGAGTCATAATGTGGAATTGTTTAGTGTCAAAAGTGCTTATAAAGCTGCCATGGTTGAGAGGTTCAATCGCACACTGAAGACAAAAATATGGCGCTATTTCACAGCAAAAAATACACATGTTTGGGTAGATGAGTTGCAGAAATTTGTTAAGAATTACAATGAAAGCTACTATCGCATTATTAAGATGAGACCAGTTGATGGTACCCCAGATAATGCGATGGATGTATGGCTTCGATTGTATGATAAGAAAGCGAAAAACATTTCCAATGAAAGGAAAATTAATGTTGGTGATAGAGTTCGGATTTCAAAAGTTAAGTCTACATTTGAGAAGGGGTATCTACCTAACTGGACTGAAGAAGAGTTTTTGTAGATGAAGTAAACAGAAAATTTAGACCCACCATGTATAAATTAATAGATTACCATGGCAATCCAATTGAAGGAAAATTTTACTCTTATGAATTGCAAGTAGTAGACAGAAGTGAAGAGGTGTATATGATTGACAAAATAATTAGGAAGAAAGGTCATGGCAATCAAAGGAAATATCTAGTTAAATGGAAAGGGTATCCTGATTCATTCAATAGCTGGATAACGCACCAGGATCTACAAAATGTGGAGGTGGGAGACACTCGTAACTTTTAAGCTAATATAGCATGTGACTTCTTCCATGTATGAGTTCAACATGTCTACTAACTTCAACATCATTCTTCCAAGCAATAGCAACCCCAAGATATTCCCAAGTAACAAACCATCTCTATACTCTGTTGAATTCGCTAATCCAATTACTCTGCATGGACCCCATGAAGTTGCTCTAACTGAAATTACTTATTACAACGATATCAGTTTGCTAAAAAACAATTATTTTGAATTACATAAAGAAGTACGAGAGAGGGATGATTGTTTTCGCATATTTCACAATAGTCTACATGGTACATGGGCTTTTCATCATCTAACTTTACATCCTTTTTCAACATCTTTACCATCTGTCCAAAACATGATTAAGATTCAAAAGGCATTTGCAACGTCAACTTTTGATTCTAAGGTTCCCACAATGAGCTTGCAGGATACAGAAAAGGAAATCGGTAGAATGTTTGAACGAATAAATGATCTCTTCAAGCTGACTTTGAATAAATTCTACAAACCAGTCATAAAGGGGTCAACAAAATTGATGAAGGAAGGGAAGCATGTTCTTCTTGTATTAGGTAAGGATTTGAGTCATACTTTGGGGTATTCCAGAACAACGTTCTCATCAAGGTATTGGTACAATGGACGTGGGTGGAATTCGGAGAGGAAAGTCACTGATTTTCAATGCAGAATTGTGCCATTGCATGCATTACAAAAAAGGAGCATCCGAGTAAAAAATCAATTTGAGGTCATTAGAAGTGTTGAAGAGTTTGCAAGAAAGTTTCAAGGATCAGTGCCAGAAACTTTAATGACTTGTGAATATAAGAAAGAGAAAGTAACTTTATTTACTATTGAAACGGAGGTAGAATTTCTTGTTTTTACTAAAAAGACACCATTGGAAAGGTCTGAGTCCGCTGTTATTGAATTCGGATCTGAAATGACTGGGATGTTTAAGGGCCTTGAAAGCGCACCTTGGTTGACAGAATTAAATGATACATTCAAGGTTCAATTGTCCTCTTCTAAACTCAAAGCATCAACAAATGTTTCATGGGATATCCACGTATACAGCGAAGACATATTGGGTGATGATTTGTCTACTTCCAGTTAACTTATAAAAAGAGTTAATTTGAACATTGAAACCTTGAAAACGCCATCTGAATTGTGTACAAAGTTAAATGAGTTTGGTGTAGATTACCTCGACGCAGATGAATATTTCTTTTCCTATGAGCCACATAAAAAGTGCATGGTTCTAAAGGTAGGGAAGAACTATTTTGTCAAGTTCGATAGCTTGTTAACGACCACATTGGGATTTTCAAAATCAACTATTTATGAAGGCACATCAATAGGCGATACAGCCCCATCACTAGAGCGGGATATAAGTAACTTATACGTCTATTGTAACATTATTGAATATGCAATGGTTGGTGACATTGAGGCCCCACTTCTGCGCACATTTTCTCTCTCATCCGTAAGGAAGCAACTAATCAATCGAGAATTTTTTAACACAATGTATCTACCAATCAGCCGAAATTACATCCATAGAATTGACATATCAATTCATGATGACGCAGGAGAAGTAGTACCATTCTGTGGTGGTGTTACTGTTTTGACCCTACATATTAGGTCACGAGAATAAGGCTTTACGCTATCGTGACTTCCATAGTTATTCAATAGTCATAATGACAGGCATTTACAATAGACCATCATATCAGAGCGGTTATCCCGTGTTTGTTGGAGGTAGACGACAAGTTGGAGGAGGCATTTTCGGTGCACTAAGACGTATGGTTGTTCCAACGCTCAAAATGTATGGCGTACCGATCATGAAGCGTGTTGGAAGCAGGGCTTTAGATTTTGTTGCAAATGTTGCAGCTTATGCTCTTCAAGGTGAGGATATCGGTGAATCTATGAAAATGCGCGCGTAGCAATCTGCCATAGACGCATTAGATGATTTAACAAAGACGAGACGTACAGTTCGGAAGAAGCGTAGGAAGTCAAGACAAGTTGGATCCGGTCGAGTTACTAAGCGAAGACGCAGGAAAAGTAAAAAGCCGACTAGAGCAGCACGTTCTAAATCTAGACGTCGAGTGAAAGCAAGAAAGCGCAAACGAAATTCCATAGCAACTAGAAACAAGTCAAAACGAAGGAAGACAACATATTTGTAGAGCTAATACGATGCAGAGTATCAATTCGCCTTTGTGTTTCTTCGATTCTCCCCCTCATCAAACAGACATCATCTCCTCAACAATTGTAGACATAGTCCCCACAACAAATATCGATGGTAACCAACAGCCTATTCAGTTTGATATACCTGCCAATCCTCAAGATTATATTGACTGTCAATCCATTGATTTAGAGTTGTGTATACAAATTAAGAAGACTGATGGCACAAATATTGATTCATCCAAGGATAAAGTGGGATTGGCAAATCTTCCTATTGCCAGTCTGTTCTCAGATGTGTATCTAATATTGAATGACAAACAGATTGAAGGAGGGGATCGAGCATATCCATATGGAGCATACATACAGACAATGACGCAATTTCAAAAGCAAGCTAAATAGTCACACTTACAAGTTTCTGGGTGGTATGATGATCAGCAAGGGAAATTTGATGATGTCTCAAATACAGGGTTAAAAAGACGAATGGATTTAACAGCGGATTCAAAGGAATTATACTTAAAAGGACCTGTCTATCTTGATTTCCTTCGTCAATCTAGATATCTGCTATCACAGGTTAAAATGCAAATAAAATTTATTCGTGCAAATCCTGAGTTCGCGTTAATGGCTTTTGGAGCTACAAACTATCAAATCAACTTAAGTAATGCCGTGCTCAATGTAAGGCGAGTAACAATGAACCCGTCAGTCATCAACGAACATGCGACAGGATTGAGGAAAAACAATGCAATATATCCAGTTAATCACAGTGTGTTGACAAACTTCACAATTGGTGCGGGATCATCCTCACATGCCTACCCAAATCTTTTTCCCACTGCAATGCCAAAGGTGGTGTATATCACATTTGTGGAAAATGAGGCATTCATTGGTGCTTTTGAAAAGAATCCATTCAATTTCCAACACTTTAATGTTAGCAAACTAGCACTCTACCAGGATGGGAAATTTGTGTCTTGCAAAGCATATGAGCCTAATTTCAAAGATGGTAAATTCGCACGTGAATATGATTCTACTTTCACCGCCCTCAACATGTTTAATACAGATGATTCAAATGGAATTACAATGGATATGTACAAGAATGGCTACTTCTTCATTATGTACAACCTCACAGCAGATGCAGATCTAGGTGGTGAAAGCGTAGGAGTTAAAAAGCCTGGAAATCTACGACTGGAGGTATCATTTGAGTCACCTTTGAAGAAGACAATTACTTGTCTCATTTACGCTATCTATGATAGCAAAGTTGAGATAACAAGAATGAGAGACGTGACTGTCAGCTATCAGAGATGAGTAACTTAAGCAACATAGAAATCTTGAGGAAAATGAGGAAAGCTCATCCCTACTCCAAGACAATATTTCTCAATGTCTTTTCTAGAGATAATTTACCTGATTCAATTCCTTTCTATCCTTGTTCGCTTATCATCAATGCGGATACCAACAATCTTCCCGGAAAACTTTGGATTGCTGTATACATCAATCGTTATAAAGTGGCCGAATATTTTGACTCTCTTAATCACCCTCGTTTACGTGATATCGCATTATGGATGAACAGGTTCTCTTGGACTGTTAGGAAAGTGACATCGTTCCCACTTCAAAGTAATACATCTCTAATGTGTGGTAGCTATGTACTCTATTTTGTCAACGAGAGACCATTGGAAAATAATTGTAAAATTGCTTTAGAACTGTTTTCGAAAGACTGTGATAAAAATGATGTAATTCTTACTAAATATGTAGAAACAGTTTTGAAATAAAGTTTTATGTTGTATCATTAACTTGCTCTCTTTTTCCAAAGCAAGGGTTTATAAGGAAAACAAAAACATGTTCATATTTTATTATCTATTCACATATATACAAAATCTACAATTTGGTTTTCATGAAACATTTTTTCAAATCACATATGATGGGAGGCACATCACTTATGTCTTTAATTTCGGTTATCACAATCTTTCCATTATGGAACACATGAACATGATATGGATGCCAGTTACTCAATTGAGCTGCTGGAAATAGCTCCACTTCATAAGTTAGATTATGTGATGATGTAACTTTACGGAAGTCATAGTGATAGTGCAATTCACATAACACTTTGTCTTCACTTTCCAATCAGATAATGAATCACCAAGTAAATGTTCCAAAGTGAAGTGTAGATATGAGAGATCACTCTCCATGACCCTTCCAATACATTGGATTGTTCCATTTGGAAAGAATAGGGTAGTGAGAGATTTATCTTTCCTCTGAATCCTCCATGTTAACGTTGAGGGTCTTCCAAGATGTAAGCTCGTTGTCGGCTTCAATTTGCGTTTTATCAGTAACCATTGTTTTCGGTTGGGTATATTCCTCTCGATCTCTTGTAGATTGAGTTTTGAGTTTGCTTTTGTAGTTAACATCCGATTTACAACTTCCAACCGTTTGATGTCCTCCATCTTTAATGAATGACGTTATCTGTGGTAGTATCTCCCTTGTAAAGGTTTCCCATGTGACGTCACTGAAACGAAAAAATCGATATTCAACATCTTTCCGCTTTGGTGAGCAGACGTATAATTTGACTGTTGAATCACACTTTATCCATGCCTTGTCATCGAGAGGAATCTTGATCCGAGTCTTATGGTTGCCAATGAGATCAGCGAAGTCTTTCAGTGAAGGCAATGCGTCAATACTAATGCAAACGCCACGATGTTTTCGAACACTATTTGGTATTGAATGACGAAATGCTACTCTTTTAGAATTTGTTATGTGAACGTTTTGAACGTCACTAAGTTTCCATGTTCTAATGTAATGAGGCATGTTCCGAAAGCTATGTTTCAAATTTAGGTTTAATGTTTGCCTAAAGTTTTTTATTTTATTAGCTCAACATATCGGAATGATGTTGAGTACAAAGTCTTTATATATCCATTCACACTAGGACTACCTATTTATTAGTAATCATTTCTACATATCGGAAAGATGTAGAAATTTTAATTTTAGTAAGACTACTTATGCATTAGTAAGTGTTGCTACATGTCGGAAGATGTAGCAGTCGCAAGATCTATTGCAAGTGGAATATTGTATTGCATTTATTTAGACTTATTCTACATCACCTTTGACAGGAAGGCATCTCCTTCTCTTTGAAGGTGGGGGAAGACTTAGACTGTAGTGTCCATATGGTAATGATAAATTTTTATCCAGCCAACAGCGCTTATCCTACCAAAGTGAAAGACCTCGTTTCGTAAATGATTTTGTGCTAACTATGTGATTTTTTGAATTTATAATTGTCATATCTTCAGTTGTATCATTCTCACTATAATAGACACTCCTATAGTCATTATGTTTCAATTTTTAACTGCTGCTCTCTGAATTCCTTTTGCACGTTTGATGCTATGATTCGTAGAGTCTAGATATTTCATTGAATACATTTTCGGTTTTAGTAGGATCATTTCCTGAAGCAACTTTCCAGCACACTCATCCTTAAAACAACCTAATCTAGCTTTGTTCGTAGTTGAGTATAGTCGGTGATGACTGTCATAGTTTGAAGAGTCAAACTTTTCACCGAAGTATAGAAGTATATCTTCCAGAGGGACAGATGGTGATGTGTATAAACATAGAAAGAAACTGTCAGTATCACCTCCACAAAGCCGCGCTCTATTTATCAGTGGACATCCTCTTAGATCATTGTAATATAATTGATACATTTCCAACTTACCATAGTCAAGTACTGCTTGACCAATATATATTAATTTATCTAAAACTATTGAAGGTTTGTACATTTAGTTGTTTCTCATTGTTGAAAAGTTTAAATTTTTTCCTTCTCCTTACATTTTCCATTGTTTTAGCATATAAAGAATTATTTTTCAATTTGTAGAATGACTTTTCGAAGTCAGTGTTTGATTGAGCCCTCTTTTGAGAGTTCATATCAATGTATGTTTTTAACCAAGGCTTTTGTGTGAATTTTATGCCACTATGAATCTTCTTGATTCTCATGCCCATAGTCAAGTAAAATTTTAAAATTGAGTAGTGGACTACATAATTTTCCCTATCAAATTGATGGGGCAGAGGTTTCTTGATTGAAGAAAAATGTGTATTTGGTCTTACTTTTTCATATAGATTTTTCATATAGTGTGAAAACATTCTCTTTTCAATCATCTGCATTTCTGGAGCTAATGGGAAATCGGTAGTGTCATCATGAATGGCTGCAGGATACTCTAAATCTAGATTAAAAATGTAGCCGATCTCACCATCATCATCTATATTTTGAACATTTTCTTCATTTAAAAAATTATCTAATTCACTTTCATTCAACCATCTGAAATTTGAGTGGGGTATATTCCTACTGAGTGAAGAACCGTAAAGGTTATTAACATCTAAGTAGGTCAAATGTCGACTTTCATGTGTATTATTTCCTAATTCTTCAATGCGTGCACGCGCTCGGTGAATGTTGGTGAAAGTCATACCCCCTCTAATTCCTCGTTCAAATAGATTGTACATATTTTCATCTTGTATGTAGTGTGGGGGATCATTGAAAGAGAAATTCAATGCTGAGGTTAAGCTAAGATTTGGGAGACTGACAAAATGTACAGGATCGACTTCATCCTCACGTTGACTCAATGCTCTAAACACTTCAAATATGTCTGCCAACAATAAAACATCTAACTTCAGATATGCCAGCATGTAATCACCAAATGCGCTACAATTAAATTCAATCCATGCCTTGTTAGCGTGTTCATATTCACTATCGGAACAGTGCTCACGAGTAAGATCATTATAGAATTCAAATTGTGGTGGTAGACAGTCTTCCGTCAACGTGTTTAAGTTTTTGAAGTGTGAATATGGAAATACTCCCTTCTGATATAAAACTATATCACTTAATTGTGGAAATTCTACCCTTAATGTCTCTACATGCTCATAAGTTTGCAAGCCCTTGGCTAATTCACTCAAGGATGCACTTAGAAATTGATATGAGTCCAAGAATTTTAGTTTAAAGTATACTGTCTTCCCTTTGTATTCATTTACAGGGACACTTGCGGATAAAGTTATATATTTTTCAGCAGTTGCTGCTACAACATCTAATTTCCAAGATTTCATTCTTCCAATCGCTTTATAGCAAACTATGTGACTATCATAATTTTTAAAATTTTGGAAAAATATGGGGAGCTCCCGTCTGTTAAGTCGTAACCTGAGATTGCATTTCCTACATAATGTTTGCCTATATCGTCCGGTGATATGATCGTGATCACGAACTTTTATGACTTCATCGCTGAATTTCGATTTACATTTGTTGCAACATTCTGCATCCTCATGGCTTGCTTTTTCATCCGCTGACAGTGTCATTGGGTGCCTAGTTGTTGCACATTGGTTGTCATACAAGTCTTGGGCTACAGTTTCTAAGTGGTGCAAGAAACTAATAATGCAATGTTCTCCCTCAAAGAGGTAATACTTGTTTTCAAATTTCGATTGGAGGGCATTATGCCAGACATGATAAGCTCCAATGGCCGCAGGTTTATGTATTTTATTGTCGATGTATCACTCTATATCTGCATAAATTACTAGAGGAGGACTTAGTTGATATTCCATGCTACTTGTCAGTACTTTTAGATCTGACGGCATTTTTTCTATTTGTGCTTTTCCTCGAATGCAAAACTGGAAGTGTCGTTCTAGTGTTGTCTTATATGTGAATGACTGAGTGCATCTTTCGCAGAAGTATTTATGTCTTTTTAAAGTTCTGCTATACAATCTTGACAGCTTTGGAATTCCATAATAGTGTGCTGCTCCATTGTTTAGAATTAGCAAAATATTAACCGTTTGCCTACCAGTAAAGTTACTATTGTATCGAACACCTTTGAGTCCATTTTCATAAAAGTGAATGTTAATTTTAATATCATTATTTTTCTCAAATTTTGGAATATCTTTGATTGATACTGGTGTGGAAATGCCTTCCATATTTAGTTCAGATGTCCACTTACTATATGATTTTACTTCATTCCTTGAATAAGGTACTTCATTATAATGCAATATTGACAAAACTGCATATAGGAAGCAATCATTTGCATCTGAATTAACATTAATGACAGCTCTAGAGTTTTTTAACTTCTTTGGTAGAGGAAATGATTGTCCACCTGACAGTATTGGACTTGTTATTACATTGAACTCTATATTATGTACATCATCTATAATCAAATTGCTACCCTTTTTTGTGAAGGCTTCAATATGATTTATTGGACTATTTAGATGATCCTGAAACCAAGCATCATAGTCATAAATATAGTTTGAGGATGATGAGGTAAAGTGTGCGAGAAAAGTTTCTTCTTCTTCAGGATTAGAACGGACATAACGAATTTGTGCAATCAGACGACCGCGCAATTGATAGCTCCTTAGCAAGTCAGACACTAAATTCCCTAACATGGAACGCATGCTTTCTAAGAATGATGTTATGTCCAAAGTAGGTGTTGTTTGCGTGATATCATACACACGTGAATGGCCATTGAGTGCGCTTTCGCTGAGACTAACATTTCCATAGTTATTATGCATATTTATCTCACTATTTGTATTATGTACATTCATATGCTGTCGAAATCTACTTATAGAGTTATACGTTTTGCCACACTGAGAGCAGTATTGCATAAAGCTTTGTATGTTAGTTGAAGCGCAGGTTGTTGGCTTAGAAGTGATCTATTTTGATTATTTGAATTTGTCTCTGCTATGCTATCATTCGGTTTATTATTGCATACAAGTTTATGCCTCTTAAGGTTATCTATCCTATTCGTCTTATATGGACACTTGCTACATTGATAAATTTTCCTAACTTACAAAATTTTTCATGACGTTGCAAATTGCCTATGAGAGTGAACACTTTTCCACACTTGGTACAGACAACCATGATCATTGATGAGGATTGAAATTAGCAAGCCCTTATATACATCTATCATCTAATGACGTCAGCGTCATCACCAGCCAATACCATATGTTCCGGTCTGTTGTAAAGAGCAAACATAAAATCTAAAGTAATCTATTTTTTTCCAAAAGTGAAAAGAAGTTATAGCTTGACGCATTTCACGATGCCACTGTGATATAGTTTCAAGTGCAGCCACCCAAATCGTCCATCCGCTGGTGTTATCGCTGCACTCGACGTGGACTAAGGTCTCTTTATCATGTCGTTGGCTATTAGTTACTTGTGAGGCTAACATGAGGTTTGATTGAGTTATGTTTTGTAAGGACTCAACCAAACCTCTGTTCTCCTCCATTAATTGAGCCTCCCGAGCCTCGCACTGTTTCAGTCGCTCTTGACAACGCCGTAACTTGGTCTCGATGTCCTCCTCCTCCGTCGTTGCGTCGAGGTCCACGTTGTACTCGCGCACTGGGAGAGGAGCCTTAGGAACTGCGGCTGGGATAGGAGGTGTTGGAGAGGAAGGAGCTGCGGCTGGGATATGAGCTGCTGACGATGGGACCAATGTCATCATCGGCGACAGTGGTAGGCGGACATTCCAACTAGGTGACGCCCGGATGTTAGAGAATGAGATCTCCTCTTGAGATGCAAACATCATGGAGTCCTGTAATTGAAAGGAACAATTGTTTATCATCTATTTACCATTTTTGGCATTAATAAGATACAAATGTGATTTCCTCTTACCTCCTGCTGGATTGCGGTTTTTTGATCGGATCCACTCTCCTTGTTAAGAGTCACCGAAGCATTCTGAAATATGAATTGATCAATTGTAGACGAATATATTGATAATCAAGTGAGTTTCAAAATAAATTTCAATGAAAACAATTCATTCTGTACACATGCAGTTAACCAATCATATACTTACATGTACACCAGAATCATCATCTTCGTCGGAAGAGGACGTCGGAGATGAAGTCGCTGAAGTAGTGGCTTCATCCTCGGATGAGGAGTCCGAATCCTCCGATGTTCAGGAGCCATCCGATGACTCGCGAATTGAGTACGGTTTCTCCTCATTGTCCTCTACCGACGTTGTTGTCGCCGGCGTAGACAAGAAGCTTCTCTGATGCTTCTTCAGCGACAGAGATCGCATAGACTGCAACGAAAAATATGATGACATGTTTGCAACCCACTGACGAAGTATGTATGTTCTTAAAAATACTTGATGCATTTTCAGTTATTGTTGACTGAGACCTATGTAATGACACTTACGGGACTCGAAGGTAGTCTGCTCCTCGGTGAAGGTAAGCGCGGAATTTTTGGGCAGCTTTGAACACTAGGAAACAGCTGAAAGTAGAAAAATTTATGTTTAATTTCACATTGAGAACTAATAAATAACTGCATGCTTACATTTCGCAATTTTTCAGCCACTATATCCTCGTTAGCCTTTGTCGGTCGAGGTAGCTCACTCTGAAATGTTTAAGCAATGGTAATTTACTTTATGTGCACAAATAATTAAATTAGTCAATAAATACTTACATCTTTAGCGAACAGTTTTTTCTGAACCAACACTTTGATTCTCTTCGGTGGGGGCATCAGCACATCCTGAAATGTTTAACGGCATATAATCATTTCATACATAATGAAGTAGTATTTTTATTTTTCTGCTGTGAGCCAGTTATCCGTTGAGGCTAGCATGTGGAGTTGGAGGCACTCACCTCACAATCACTAAAAGTCTCATCGATGAACTCCCGAGACTTAGGAACTTTCTTCTTAGGAACTCGAGACTTTTGAGGCTTATCCTTTGGAGCAGGTTCATCCAATTGGGAAAGCACGCCTTCAGTCGGTCGCTCCTTTCCAAAAAGACGCTCCAACTTTTTCTTCTCAACTTTGGAGGCTAAGTTAATCCCCTTTCTTCCATTTTGTTGAGCACAAGGGGTGTGCTTGGCAATGAAGGCTTTCGCGGAGTCACTGTTTGCCTTTGCATCGCTCCTTTCGTAACTCTTGCAAGTGAGACAGTAGAGGTAGGTGCAGTCCTCTCTAAAGGAGCATTCCTTGAGCCCGCTTTTGTTCGCATGTGGAACGGGCAGTTGACTAGTCTCACAGAAATGGAAGATGAGACGTTGCCGTGCGATGCTTTCATGTCGAACCATTTCTGTAGAGGATAAAAAACTTTTATTATAATTTAATCTCTTATTAAATGAGAAATCATTTATGTACCATCTTCAAAGCTTTATTAAGTACTATATTAATATTTCACACATCTGAAGAAGAAATAAATTCATTGATGAAATAGAAACTGAGATTCGAAAGTTTAATTTCATTTGAAAGGGTTTGTTCATAAAAGGACATGAAATTTGGAAGCAGCTGATTAATCATTATTTAATTTCGAAATAATAATAATATGAAAATGAGATTTCAAAAATTTCAACCACTTCTCAATTGGTTTAATTAAACAAGCTTGAATTTTATGTAAGCAGCTGATTTATATTTTTTTAATTTGAAATAAATATAATGAAAGTGAGATTTCGGAAATTTCAACCGCTACTCAATTCGTTTAATTAAACAAATTTGAATCTCATGCATCTGCTAGCAGATGACATTGAATTTTTATTTAAGCATCTTTTTATTTAGAAACAACGTGTAAAAATACGGATGTCAATTGCACTTTCACTCAGACTTATACAGTCATGTCTCTTCTGGATGATTTAATATAGGAAGAAAATAAAAAAACATAGTTAATAATGTAACATAAAGTGTTCCTATCCTAAAACCCAAGCTTCTATATTTAAAGCTATTTGGCTATAAGAACTTAATAATGTTCCTACTCCCGAATATCCTATAAAGTGGCACAGCATGACAATGAAACTCACTTCAGAATTGTAGAATGAATCGGAGAACGGAAGAACGAAGAACGACGTCTGCTATGGACAATGAATAATTCAAAAAATGAGTGAAGATCCTATGTGTGCAAGTTCTTTATGTATGAAATTGACAAAGCAACTATGAACAAAGACTTTATGACATCACATCATCGCATTAGTACAGTTAAACAAAATTGATAATTCAAACAAGAATTGGAACAGCTGGTTTATTTTTAACCTTAGAAATGGAAGTGCCATCATATGTGCTGAGAGATTTCTACATGTAAACAGTAGAGTGAATTCAAAGTAATATGAAATGATGGACTGATATATTGCTTTGATATACATGTTATTATTAATAGTCATATAATGATTCATATTTGAAGATATAAAACGTGTGATTTGAATAGAATATTGAAATTTGAATTAAGCGCTAAATTTCGAAAATTCGAATTTCGCGCCAAAATTCGAATAATCAAATTAAAATACTAGGGTTAGGGTTGGGGTTAGGAAACAAAAAGGGTAGCTATGGCACCCGGACCCCATGGGTAAATAAATTTTCGAGTGCGCGTAGCGCACTCGAAAATTTATTTAGCCTATAATCCGAAAAATTTCGAGGGCGCAAAGCGCCCTCGAAATTTTGAGCCCCCCCCCGCCGTGTATGAAGTGTATGAAGATCAAAGGTCAAGGTCAGGTTAAGGGTCAAGGTCATGTGTGTAGGTTTATGTATTATGATCATTTTTGGTTGTAGAAATTTAACTTTGAAAATTATCAAAATCTTGCAAACTTTGTCATTTTCCTGAAAAAAATTGGAATTTTTCCAGTTGCATACTCTTGCATACAACGAACACTTTTCATCAAATAGGTCCATACCCTACATCATTCGAATGGTCTTTTCATTCTCATTCTAATGGTGTCCTGTATGACACATTTATGAAATCATCCTAGACGGCTAGACTCCTTTAAAGAACAGGCTAAATGTAGTGTAAAAACTTAGTAAATTTGAAGCAATTCATTTTTCTCTTTGCATACACTTGCATACAACTAGGATTTTTTCATCGAATTGGTACATGCCTTATATCATTCGAATGGTCTTTTCTTTCTCATTCTAATGGTGTCCTGTATGACACATGTATGATATCATCCTGGACTGCTGCAACCATTTTAAAATTAACAACATAACTGCTTCTTTAAAAGTTATATGTTCCTATTTATTTCAAGTTGAAGTCTTCATATTTAATTCTTTTGTTTCAATTCAGTTATTGAACATCATTAATTGTAGATAGTTATTCCCCTTTCCCATTCAGACCTCAATTGAAGACTGATTTGTGAAATGATAAAACAAGTCTGTTCATATATACAAATGAATATTAAATGAAGAGATTAAAAAGATACACTAAATGTCACCAATGTTCGGAAATGATAAAAATTTTTTCAAGTCCACTTGCACATGGATCCTTGGGTTCTTTGGGGCACAAGGACAGCGACGTGGTGTGTCCAGGTCGGTGATGGAAAATTCTTGAGCGGTTGTGAGATTCGCATGAAGACCCGTTTGCTGTGGTACTTCTTCGGCGCGTTCTTCACTTTGACAGTGACCCTTCCATATAGTGGCGTTCTCATTGATTTTCTATTAATTTGTCGCATCGTCTCGATTGATGCGTCACTATCATCACTCGAGTAGTCGGGCGATGCAGGGGCTGCACTGAACACCACCGGCTCGTCTGGTGTTGTAGATCGCTCCATCGGAGATTGGGGAGGTGTATTGGTACGATCCATAGTACCATTCTCGATCGTAGATTCCTTCTGTGCATTGGTACGATCCATCGTTAAAGAAATGAATTACAAAGTTGAAACTTGTCGTAAGCTTGAGGACTAGAACCTTTGATAAGAATTGGTGCAAACCTCGGACTTATATACTTTTCAAACAAAGGAAATCCTAACAGCCAATCAGGGAGGTACCGAACTTCCCTAAAGTTTA
The DNA here is from genome assembly GCA_907163375.1 of Prostheceraeus crozeri. Taxonomy (NCBI): domain Eukaryota; kingdom Metazoa; phylum Platyhelminthes; order Polycladida; family Euryleptidae; genus Prostheceraeus; species Prostheceraeus crozeri. The sequence goes on along the minus strand of CAJQUW010008079.1, from coordinate 122,234 downwards.
TTAACATATAAAGATGTCATTGTACCGAACTTTAAAGTTTATTTCCTCAAGAGATTATAATTTCCAACTTCTTATCCAAAAGCATGTCGAAACTCTTCTTCTTTGAAAATGGAAGTGAAACAATCATGGGTGGACGATTGGACATGGTCATTCATCTCTCATGTGGCTGCAAATTGGCCCTTTGGAGACTATTAATCGTAACAGCCCTTCAAAGGCGCAACAAGGTGGCAGTCAAGTGTCCGCTTCATCAAATAGAACATGAGTTCACAAACAATGTAACTTTTTTGGAGTGGAGCGACGATTTCTTGAAGATAATAGAGTCCCCTACGGGACAAGACTTCTACACTTCACTTGTTTTTCAATCTTAAATAATATTTGCATCGTAAATCTCTTGTCTTTTCACTTTGAATATAATTCCGGAATTGGTTTTCATATTGGGAAGTAACAAAGTCATAAATGCACATCAAGGTTTCATATTTTCAATAATCACATGGTCCCAATAGTGACCATAATGGTTACAATGGTCACAATAGTCGCAATTGAGCAAACTCATTCAAAATCAAACAACGGACGTCTATCGGTACGTACCCAAGTACTCAAAACCAAGTCACACAAGTTCGCTCATAGACGTTCCGAAACACAATGTACTCAACCGAGTGTACCAAACACATGTACCTATCCAGCAAAACAGAAGTCATGCATGTTCCTATTAATAACACTGAATTATACATGTACCAATCCATGTACCTATCCCTCTCATAGTAGGGCACAGTTTTCACTACTAATGGTAAATCTGAACTCGAACTTTACAGAGATTTTCTTTTTGTACAGTACTACATAATATTTTCTATCATGCTGCATCACTTTATCATTATTCACATCGCTTCATTTCCTCTTCCTCTTCCTCTTTCTTTAATTCCTTTTCCTTTTAGTCAGATCACAGTCAATTTTTATTGTCTTTGCTATTAGTAAAATGTAGCCCAATACTATCGTTCTCATACTCACATTTATATTCATCTCTTACTCATCTTTATTTCTTACTCATGATATCTTATTACCCTTTATGCAATGTGAATTTTGAATTTTGTGCATGTAAATGTTTTTCTTCTATGCCTGACGATGATCGTCTAATGAAGATCGAATTAATTGCCAAAATATAACTTTAATTTTTAACTGATTTGGTTAGACGTTTTGATCATAGAAAATGTTTCAAGCCGATGCATGTTCAAAATCACCTTCTTTTTCTACTTATTTCAGTCTCTATTCCACTCTACCTTTTTTCAGTACTCTAGATTCTTCTATTATTCCTATTAGCCTACTATTCCTTATCTACCATTACATTTTTATAAACTATTATTATACACAAAAACAAACATCTAACATCATGAAGTCACAAAGTCAAGGGGAAATTGAGCAAGCGAGTTATACGCTCGCAATTGTCCGGGCACTACAGTGCATTAGACTTATGCTTAGACGCCCGTAGAGATCTGTGGTTGTAATTCTGAGGGACATCTGTTGCTGTATGGAAAGACGGACAGCTAGTATTTTTAAAAATTCATTTGCAGTGTCACCAAATTCCCGAGAAACAGATATTGCAAATGGAACACACAACCTGCGAAACCGATCACATTTCTCGACATTGTGCTCGTTCTTTCGTTGCTCATTTGCAGCAACACATGATCCCACGGTTGTACTCACACTATGTACAATTGCTGTTGCTTGCGGATGCACAACCGGAAGATCAAGTGCACCTGGGCAATCCAGATCCCACACAGGGAATAGAATGTCTGCTTGACGGGATAAGTGATCATCTTCCCCTGACCTCTTTCAACCTGTGGCCGAAGACTAAAGACGACCCAAATCAGCCAAGTCATCTCTCAGATTGTTATGTCTCGCATTGATTTCTGGACCTCGGCAACAAGTCAAAGCGTGACATCCAAAACTGTCATGGTGTACATTAGGAATTTGTGTCGTGTCAGATGAGAACACATCCATCCCAAGCCACCACTTACCAAGAAGACATCTCAATTTGTTGAGAGGTTAAGTTCTGTCTAGCTGAACGAACCACTTGTATTTAGTTTGAGGAGAATGAGGAGTAAAACTGATAATCACAGAAGCTTATAATAATCTGCCTTCATCCTGGTAGATGAGTTCCTTAATCTTGACTCAAGCTGCGATTTCTCGATGTGAGTTGAGAGTAATCTTTGACTGGTTTGCAAATCTCTTGAGCTCTTAATTTTATACTCACTTTAACTTATACTCTCACTAATTTTGTGCTGTCACTTAACTTGAGAGTTAGTAGCGAATTGCATGCTCCATATCGACATTCTCATCCAGACTGGACAAGACTGGATGATGCTGATTTGGAAAATGAGGTAATGTGGCATGTCCCTTGATGTTGGTGAACATAGCGTAGTCCAAATCCAATGTATTAATTTCAGCGACAGCTGAGCCTGCTACCAAGCCATCTGTGTGGTCTCAATTGCTAGACATTTCTCTAGACCTCTTCGAATATTATTGTCAAACGTAGAGAAACTGCTTCCTGGACGAAGGTGTCGCTCTGGCAATGTGAACCATTTTGCAAAAACTGCTACATTGGCGTAAAAGGGTAAACGCACTCTGTGTGGGTTACCCAATAGTGTCAATTAATGTAATAGAGCACAAGCGGCCTCCTTTTTTCATATTGAAGTCCTTGCAAAAGTTCTCAGTACCAATTGGAGAACCTGAAATCTCTAAAATCAGGTAGACTTCGGGAAGTGACCGGAGAAATCCTCAAGAGATGTTTGACTGCATAATTCGCAATTGTGGATATTGAGAATTAATCCTGTAGAATCAGAAATAGATGATGATTTCCAAATGATGTTCTTGATCGTGTTTTTGTCTCCACGAATTACACCGTCGTCCAAGTATCAGGCATGAAATTACAAGCTTTCATCAACACTTATCTGTGTCATCACTTCATGGAGAACTATTGAAAACAAAGAGGACCTAACGGGTCTCCCTGCTGCAAGCCAGTCATTGAAGTCAGTGTTCACATTGGGTGAAGAACATAGGGATATTTGCCATACCAATAAGAAACCCATGAACATATTTCAGGAAAACATTGGTCGCATCGCTTAGGACTCGTTGTCTGGAGATTCTCTTGACCGCATTACGAAAGTCAATCTTACAAACACAGAATTTGTCATCATTCCAATGGATATATAGTGAAGTCACTGCTTGAAGTCGAAGAATCACTTTCCATTCCTGACGGACAGGAGGCTCCAAACTGCTTACGTTCAAAATGCATTTTTGACTTTGTCGAAATCAGATCACAAATATATTTAAGCCTACTAGCTATTCGACGTAAAACTTCTTCCACAGCGATAGGCCGAATATCATTCTCGTCCTTCTTCAGAGTTATAAGATTGGCTTTTGCAATAATCGGAGAGATTAAAGTTGGGCTATTCAAGACAGGAGCAAGTTTACTACCTGTTTCGAAGATGAGTTCAAAGTTGTTTGTAAATATTGTGTAATAGATGTTGCATTCATAATCCGGATGCTTCTCATGGTGTATCTTTCGGAAAGTGGCGAGGACCATGCACAATATTGTAGATATCCGGTAATTGCAGTGCATTGTCTGATTTAATCGAGCAGATTCAGGAGCAGATGGATTCTTTTGCTGCGATATTTTCATATTCTATGTAATGAATACCATCAGAAGAACTGTATTTCTATATACGTTAATATTCTATAACTGTCAGCATTTATTACAGGTATTCCACTTATGTTGCCAAAACCAGGTAAAAATTCAAAATCTCAAGAACATTCCTCATATTTAGAGAAAAGTCTTTTGATATGAAACAGTGGTGCTTTAGGAATACACTGCCATCCTATCGAAATTGCGACAATCCTCGAAAAAATCCAACAAGTGGCACACCATTTTTTCTCGAGACTAAAGCTGCAAAGGAAAATAGCTGCAGCCATCAAAAGGATGCGCAATAATTCTGTGAATAATATATTGGAGCTGAATCATAATGCTCTTGAATCGCTATGAGAAACATCCGTCCAGCCAACCGATCGATCATCAATATATTGAGCAAGGAGCAACACAATTCCTTAAGCCGGTGATATTTGATGATATAGACGAACATATGACATTGGAAACAACTCAAAAACTAGAAGGGTCCGGAGATCGTAGAGTCTTACACACATATGGTCTAGAGCGAATATTGTGCTCGAAATCACTTAGCAAAATCACGAAATGCCTATGTTACTCTGTTACCCGAATAAAAAGAAAGTTGTCCACAGTGAATGCTGAGCCCGAATACGTTGAAATGCTTCAATTCACGCACATTGATCCCTGTGGATAAAACTCCAGACGTACAACCAATAGGCATCATCAAAGTGATCAACGGACTCATCACTATGGTAGAACTACAAGGAAATGTTTCGAGGAAGCATTTCTCAACGCAGTAGGCAACTTGCAAAGCAGGAGTCAAAGAGGATCTGAAGCGTCTGCTTATGCTATGAGACATTTGACAATACATGTAAATCTTTGTATGTTCAGTATTCAAATGCATTTTCTTGTAATTTGCAATGTGATATTCTGTAACTTTAACGATCTCCATTCACATTCAATAAACACTTACTTCCTTACGGGCTGAAACCAATTGCACAAAAAATTGCGAACAAATAAGCATTAAATTTAATTAGCACTATTCATAAGGGTGTCCCATAGAGTAAATATATTAGATAGAGCGGTAACTCCGCATTTAATAAATCCCCAAAATGCATACACTTTCGAATTTATTAAATGAACTCAAAGGAGATACAGGTGGTAATTGTTGCCAAATATGAGAAATGCGAATAGAGTGATCATGTTGTAATGCAGAAGGAATGATGATATTTTACAGATTCTCAGTGTCCTGACAGCCTTGGATAGGTGATGTTTATTAAATGAGCAATTCGATCAGTTCCTATTACTTTCATGATGAACCTCAAGAGTATTTTCTTATGCGTGATCATGTCACAGGCAACCTGACCGCACTGGCAGAGCAAAATCACATAATCAAAGACAATGATTTCAATTAACTTTGAAAGATGTAAATGGGTCCGCATCACTACTCAGATTCAAGAAATGAAACAGGAATTTAGTGAATTATGAAATCATGCCGGTGAAAATTGAAAGCTTGAAATTTCAGCCAAGAAAGCATGAATAAGATCGCGACTTTTTCATGAAGACTTCCATTATGATACGGATCATGAAATTCCCTTGATAATCAGCTTGATCTCCGCTTAGTTAGAATCCTTTTCAGCAAATATTCATTCCTTTTGATATTGCTTCATACTACTTATCTAGGAGAGTCATCTCGGTAGTATTTTTTTGGCAAATTTTGACTTTTTTCAAAAGTGCTCAAATAATTTTTTGGACCACGGGAACGTAATCTCCGCAAAAAACTGAATCGTTTGATATAAAATTTTTCACTGTATACAGATACCTTTTTGAGTCAACACTCTACCTATATATCCCTACTCTATGGTCGACACCATAGAGTCTATGGGGTGTCCAGTAAATTGCGGTGGCTAATGCAGTCGAAAGCTTTACAAAAGTCATCCGCCGGAAGAGCTGCAGAGTTATTTGAAGCAGCAGTTATATGGACAATCGGGTGGACAAAAGGGCATTTGTGTAACTACCGTAAGTACTAGCATAGCCAAATGGACGATGATGTATGCTAGGGAGAGGGATGGTGGCAAAATAAGGCTTTTTGAACAGTTTTCAAGCATCTTGCTGCAGAAGGGCAGGATAGAGATAGGACGCTGCTCACAAATGGAACTATTTTTCTTTGGAATAGGCGTAATATTAGCATATTTACAGGCTTGTGGAAAAATGGCCGACTTCAGGCAGCGATTATATGTTAGAAATAGAAATAGAAATAGAAAATCTTTATTAGTCAATACGAAAGCGGTATATGACAGGGAGGGAACGGAAACATGTACATCAGGCATCAAGAAAAATGAGAAAATTTAACAAAAGAATTCCGGTAGAAAGCTCGATTCCTCCTTTGAGGCAGAAGAACACGTTGGTGTCGCATGTCACACGAAACATTGTTGCGTACAATAAAAAATTGGGAGAGAGGATGAGTATATTTACATTTGGAAATTTTTACAATGAGGCGTCTACAAATATTCTCAAGCATACAGCCGAGAGGTTGCTTGTCCGAGACACCAGCCCATCGACGAGCAACACGATCTAGCCTCTCTAACCTACGTAAATTAGCAACTTTCATGTCGCACAACAATGGCCAGCAGTAAGCAACGTGACTGAAAACAAAGGCCATATAGGCCTGCCAGATGGTTTGCGGGTCGCTACAATTACTCCTTATCCTTTTTACAAGAGAAAGTCCACGGCAGCATTTTCTAAATAAAAAGGGAAATTGATAATTCCAAGAAAGATCAATTTCGAAAAACACTCCCAAAATCTTCAAAACATTCACACGTTCAACAGCACAACCATGGATGAAAACGGGGACAGGTGTGGGACTGTGAGAAAGACGGCAAGCAGTTAAGCATTTAGTTTTCTTTACATTAATAGACAGCTTCTTGGCTTCTGACCAGGAAACAAAGGAATCAACCACAGACTGAAAGCTATTAACAGAGTCAGGATCGCATAGATGAAGTAAAGTAATATCGTCAGCGTATGCAACTAAACGAGTGTCGGGGAGTTGGGGAAGGTCATCAATCATGAGGATGAAAAGCAAGGGGCCTAGGATGGATCCCTGAGGAACGCCGCTGGTCACGTCTTTCCAGGGAGTCAGAATGTCGTTAGTAGAAACTCTCTGCATGCGGTTTGAAAGAAAGTTACGAACAAAGCGAATGACAAAAGGACTACAGTCAAATTTATGAAGAAGAGTCTCTAGCAGAGCCTGATGGCTAATCGTGTCGAAGGCTTTCTGGAAGTCAACAGCAAGCAGGTTGACCATGTTCGACGACTTGAGGCTCATATGTTCAAGCATAGTTAGACGGATTGATAGAAGCGCGTTTGTACAGCCACCGAAGCCGTTGGAAATGAACCCGAATTGACGGGAGTCAAGCTCGTGATTAAGGGATGGAAGGAGTACAAGTTTCTTAATCAGTTTCTCCAGGATTTTACTGGGAAATGGTAATATAGAAATAGGGCGATGATCCTGGCTGTCCTTCTTGGGTATAGGAACGATGTGGGCTAATTTCCAGGGTTTAGGGAAAATTGCATTCTTCAAACACAAGTTGAAGATAAGGGTGAGGGGGATGGAGAGAATGTCGGCAAACATCCGAAAGAAATACCCAGGAATGCCATCGGGTCCACAGGAGTTTGACTTGGAGTTCTTTATTAATCTGAAAACATCTTCATCACAGACAGAGGGGAACTTGGTAGGCGGAGATTGTTGACGATTATCCACAAAGTGATCCATGTCGGGCTGCTGAAAAACTTCAGAAAACTGGCTGTTAAGCCGAAGAGCATAGGGTTCATCTAAGCAGATGCGAGGAGGAGTCCGATTAAGCTGGGAATTAATGGACTTCCACTTGTCAGTGAGGCCTACAGAAGTGGAAGACAAGTTCGAATGATATCTCAATCTAGCTTTATTGGACTCACTAATGAACTTTTCCCGGAGCTGAATGAATTTGGGGGTATTCCCACGGGATAAGGCTTTATCTCGACTATCAGAGAGAGCCTTGAGGGAGGGGGTCAGCCATGGCGGAGCAGTTGACCGCATGCGAACAGTTTTTTCCGGGAAAAATGTTTCGTAGCAGGTGAGGAGAAACAATTGAAAATTTTCAACAAGAAGGTCAATGTCATCAGTATCAGAGATGGAGCGCTCCCAATCAATAGATCTAAAGATGGACCGACATTGAGAAAAGGTGGAAGGAGTACAATTGCGGACCTTAATTTTAGTCGTGAGAACCGTTTTCGGGACAATACTCTGAACAAAAACACCCTTGTGATCAGACCTCCCAAGAGGGGCAATACAAATAGGGGGAGCAAAGAGATGTTTCTGATTAGTAATAACGATGTCAAGAACATTGTTTTTACGGGTAGGTTCAGTAACTAGCTGACAGAGATCATTAAGCACACAAAAATCATTATAATGCAACCTCAAATCATTTACATCACCAACAATAAGAAAATGATTAGATTGAGAGCTATCTATAAAATTCTGCAGATGTTCGAGCATAACATCATGGGCACGGACCTTACCCCAGTAGGGGTGATAAATAACTACAACAGTTGCGTCGAATTCGTCAAACCTACAACAAATAACATTTGATTTGATGTCAGAAAGTCTCACACTGCTGATAACAGGCGCGAGGAAAGCTGCTTTATAGAACAGAATCACTCCACCACCGTTGGAATCACGATCCTGCCTGATCACACGGTACCCAGGCAGAGAAATGGAAAGATCGTCTGTGGAGGCGTCAAGCCAGGACTCAGTGACGCAGACCAAGTCAGGGTCAAATTTTGCTACTCTCACCTTGAGATCGGTAATCTTTGGGAAAATTGATCGGGCATTGAATAGAAGAATTGAGGGAGCACGAGGTTTGAGACGTTTGGCTTCACGCAATTTGATTCTCGCAGCGGCGGGGGCATTGAAGTTTGCATCACAGGGCTTTGGAAGAGATGTTTGGATAAGGGATAGGATGGAAGGGACGTAGGAGGCAGCAGAGGATGAATCGCGATTGCGCAACAAGTTGTGGAACCACAAGCGACGCCTTTGTGTGCGAGGTAGAGTGTAGGGCTGTCGGAGATTGAGGATGTCGGCTCGCGTGTATTGCAGTCTTACAGGCGATGACATAATACCAGATCGACAAGTAGGGAAAATAGCGGTCGAGAAAGCAACATGGAGGCGAAGTTGCAAAGCACACAGCAATTGAATAAAAAACAGCAAAAAGTCGAATGACGATCTTAAAACGATCATCAAAGATACACCAGAAGACAGAGAATTTCTTGATAATTCGAATGATGTTAATTTCAGTTAGTGAAAAAGACGTAAAACGAAGGAAAGGACGAGATGCCGTGATGTACAGTTGACTAAACGAGGAGGACGAGAATACGACCAGCACGCTACGCCGTTAGGGAAGTTGTTACGGGCAGTGGCGTCGCGTACTCCGAGGCCATAGGTTTTTGCTCCATAGTGAATTCCTATATTTCTGCAGCAGACAGCATGAACTGCATAAAATAATTAATTTGACGCATAGAGTAGGGATATTACTCTATGATTTGACGCTTTCTTAATTTCAGTGAATTTTCATATTCGTACAAGTGGGCCCACATGAACATTCAAGTCATGCTGACATGCATGACTACAGAATTAAATGAAATTATGTGAGAAATAGAAACTGATAGTTAAATGAAAGTTACTCTGAAGTCCACAGACTACCCAATATTGACTAAAATGCATGTGAATTATGATTCACTTTGAGTCCTATGTGACAGCCTCTTTTTCTGAACAGTCTCATAAGCATGCAATCCTAAGCTGATTGTTCGTCAACGCGACTCTTGTTTTCCTAAGATTTTAAACGTCACATGACAATGAAATTGCGATGTTGATTTCTCACATAACGCTTGATCGCCTTGGTCAAGGAGCTGAGATCACTACAGAGAACATTCACTCTCGAGGAAGCTCTCGCCAAAGCAAGACTCTTGTGTTTATTATAGCCTGTCAATCACTTACATGTTTCAAAACTAGGGCTGCTAAAACGTTTTTTGTGCTCCTCATATTCTATCCTTTGAGAATGGCTTAGTTTTTATTTCAACACCATGCATTAACGTCGTGTGCGATGGTTAGAGCTTTTCTGCATAATCCCTCGGACGACTGGCCGGTGTAGAAAATAACCACTGTTGAAATCGCCACCATAAACATAATATCACAAATATGCCTTCAATCATTGAATATCTCAGACTGAATCACACATCAAATAAGGGAACCTTCATCACTATATCCTTTCAGTGGCTTCTAACCTTCCGATCCGACATTCAACAATTGGTGAACGCAGGCACGACGATTCAAAGCGTCATCATCTTCTCCAAAATTTGGCGAAGCCACGAATAGGGAAATTTGCGCCTCTCTATATCTGAATCTAAGAATTTATAAATAGATCTTTTCTTGCATTGCTGCAGTATATCTGCATCTGCGTTTCTATCTGCAGAAGACGAGTCTAACTATTGAGCTAAGCGCACACGCTACACCTATCACACAAACCTCTTTGATTTGCTGTGAACACATCCCTAGCGCATTGTGTGATTGCTTGAAGATCCTCCAGTTAACAGCTTGAGCTGGTGCTCTGAACGCATTTGAGAGTAGTGGCTTGAAACTGTAAAGTGTATGTAAAGTTGTAAACGTAAAGATGCTCTCAAAATCAAAAAATGATGACTATTTGAACCGTTGATTTATGAGCGCAAATATTTATTTTTGGGTATGCGGCGAAGGCCTCGCAGGAACGGAGACGACGCCACTGGTTTCGGGGAGTGGTAGGGCAAGAAAATCAGCGAAAGCGCGAACAAAAAACCGGGTACACCACCGAGGTCTGGTGAATTCGACTTGCAACTTGTGATTAGCTGATGAACTCGAACTTGATCGACAAGTTTTCAGGAGGTTTTCCTTCGTTGCGAAAAACTAGCCTTTTGTGCGTCAAAGTTGAGAGAATGAATGCTACTTTTCAATTGAGAATTCATAGAATTCCAAGAGTCACGACATGTAGATGCATTGAACTATTTGTACTTCAGGCTTTTTATACCCACTGATAAAGAGATCAACCTGTTATGTATTCCACAAAACTGGCTTGGTTCTCGGCCGACGCAGCAGGATCTAGTTCTCTTGAGGGTCTTCCGGAATGGTTGACAATGTTGCTAAGCATTGGGCCTAAATTCGGATGTTATCCGAATCCTCAATAAGACGGAATTGATACAAAACACGGAATTGCATTCAACTGTCGTACTGTGTGGTCGTGTCTCTGTCGCTCTCACGTGAGTGGTTGATTTGTGTGGATTTGCCTTTGCTGGTCGGATTTTGGAGATTTTTGGTTCACTGTGTTGCTCTTCGTGTCCCCTGGGATTTGTGAGGTAGTGTGATCGTCTCCTCGGCTTCCTTTACTCGAGATTCTTTGTGTTCTCTATTTGAGTCGTTCTATTTTGATATGCGATCGGTTGGCCTCTGTATGCATTCTCCCGTCGCTTCGTTCACTGATCTGTCCGAGTGCAATATCTCAGTTATTGTGCTATATCTATTGTCACCGGGATCATCGTGCCAGGCCACCGTGACTTCGTCACTTGTAATTTTCACGAGATCGATTACGCAATACGTCAATTGAGTCTACTTTGACGTAGTGACTGAGTTTAGTGAAATAATGAAAATACATAAAATTGAAATTTGACTGGCTTAGTCATTCTGTTCAATTTTCTCATGAGATGCCTTCGACTTCAACGCCACCTGCAAAGAGTACTCGGTCAAATAGTGCATCCGTCATTTCTATCAGTTTAAGTTATATTAACCCTTTCGACATTAAACGCAATCAAGTATGACACTTGTACTGCCTAAAAATTCAGATTTTTTGCACTTTTTTTAACCTTTCTTAGTCTGAAATTTTATGGTAAATTACTAACTTTTTGTGAAAATATGAGAGTTTGATATAAAGAAAAAGCATCATTTCCATTATGATAAATATTAATTACATCAGTAATTACGATTGACTATGGTCTCGAAACCTTGCCTGATATAGAGACCAGGATTGCCTGGACAGTTTCTGCAGTTGTAACTCGCTTCTTTTCGAATACCAAGTCCGTGGCAAATTCGGCAACGTTCGTTGGATGCTGCTTTACAGTACTGGATGCTAATCCATGACATACACTGCTCGACTCCGTTTCACTATGTTGCGAACTTCGTCGTCGTTGTACTTTTAGGGTCGATTCCAACTCAGCTAGGAAAATGGCAGTTTTCTTGAGGAAGTCCAGAAACGTACGCACTTACCATCTTTTTCGAAATGATACCGAATGAAAGTATTGTATAGTTATCTGAATGATGTTTAATCCGACTCTTTAAGCCAAGCATGACTTTTTCGGATGCACGATTACCTAATAGTACCTATCAGCATGCATGGCTAGTCTGCTAGGTCGATGTCGGCCATTTCAATATTTGTCAATACAAGTCGGTTTCAGAATGTGGATTGAATGCTACCTCTCGCAGTTCCTGTCTTCTAAAATGATGCCCAGTCGTATGAAGACAGGAACCCTGTAGAACTCATCTCTTAAATGTGATTGGTCATCGTCATCACTGAAAGGTCGCAATTTTTTAATGTGGAGTCGAGCTATTAACACCGACGAAAGTGAAATCGATGCGCATCAGTTACTGTTGTCAGAAATTATTGTTATTGAGTATATTGGACAATTTCTGTCAAAAGAAATGGTAGCAGATGTATATTATTTCAACTCTAATGCGCTGAATACCACCTGAAGTGATTGCTGTACTGCATACATTGATACAAGAACTGAAATGACGAGAACTAGACTGAGATCATTTCAGAATACAACTGAAATGAAATTTAGGAAATGACGAGATGCCTTCGTCTTTAGGCATCATATATGACGAGATACTCTCGTCGTAGGGCCGAAAGGATTAAGCGCCTTCTTGCCGAGCAGAAGTCAGAAATCATATCTAAGTTGACATCCGAGATCACTACAGTTTCCGACCATTTGTGTGAATTAACTGAAAGAGTAAAAATTTTCGAAAGTTCCCTAGATAGTACCAATAAATAGCTCACACAGCATGACAAAATGATAAATACTTTGAGACATGAAATGAATAATTTTGGTACTAACTTTGGTAGCCAGATCTTCAATGAAGTTGACGAAAGGAATTGTCGGATGAGTAACATCTAGTATCAGGCAGTGAAAAAATTCCCCATGGATCTGTGATTGACAAGCAGAGAAGTGATTTTGAACAATTGTCAAAGCTGTTGGATGAAACCCAGACTCAATTTTCAAAAACTGATAAGTAGTAATCCTATCCCAGACGCAAGTGCAAAATGTGAAATGCTGACTCAGCCCCCCTCCCTCTGGAAGGAAGTCGCCAAGGATGTGTTGGGAGGAATGGGTCCGAGAGGAGGAAACGGGTCCCTACCCCCCCCCCTCTGGAAGGAAGGAAGGAGTTTTCCGGTAAGGGATGGGAAGGAAGGTGATAGGAATGTGGGCAGGATAGAGTTGGAAAAGGGCAGGTGTTGGTGGTTTTGGGATGAGAAAAGTCGTTTTTCGTCATGAAGGAGACCTCGGATGAGAAAACGGAGGTCAGATTTGGAATCTGCGTGAAATTTTGGGTGGGGAAGGAAGGCGGGAGAAGTTTTCCTGAGAGGCAAGGGGTGGAACGGCAGAGTTAGAAAAGGGTGGGTGTTGATGGTTTTGGGATGAAAAAAGTCGTTTTTCGTCATGAAGGATGGTTCGGATGGGAAAACGGAGGCCAGATTCGGAATCTACGTGAAATTTTGGGTTAGGAAGGATGTTTCCAGCGACATCGGAGAGAAAAAGTTCAGACCCCCCACCCCCTGTCAAACTTCCAACTTTGGTGTGAGAGATCGTAGAAAGTCGTGCAATAGCTCATTTCATAGCTAAGAGTGAGAAAAATGCAGTGGAAAGCTCAGTTTGGTCCACTTTTCCTGGGTTGAGGGAGGAAAATGTCAGGAAAACGTCAGAGTTGGAAAAGGCAGGTGTTGGATGTTTTGGGATGAGAAAAGTCGTTTTTCGTCATGAAGGAGGTCTCGGATGGGAAAATGGAGTGCAAATTCGGACGTTTTGGCCAAAGTTGGGTCTAGGAACTTCTTTCCAGCTCAATCGGAGAGAAAAAGTTCTGACCCCCCCTAGGCAGCGATCTTCCAACTTTGGTTGTAGAGATCGTAGAAAGTCGTGCAATGGCTCATTTGAAAGCTAAGAATGAGACAAAATCAGTAGAAAACACGGCTTGTTCCTATCTGCCTTCGTTTAGAGGTGAGACGTCATGAAAATTTTGGACATTGGCGAAAAACGACAGAGTTAGAATTTTTACGAAAATCGCTCTAGCGGGTGAAGCAAGCCTCGGACGGGAAACAGAGACCAGATTTGGAATCAGCGTCGAATTCTGCTTCGGCATGGTAAATTTGAAAGCCATCGGAGAGAAAAAAATTTTCAGCATTTTTCCGAAAAACGACAGTTAGAATTTTACGATGGTTGTGGGCTGTAGAGCCAAAACGAAGCATCGGATGGGAAAACGGAGGGCAGATTCGGATTCAGCGTCAAATTCTACATTGTAATGGTGAATTTCCAGCTCAATCGGAGCACTAGAATCGGAGATAGACGGGTTTAAAGTTTTTGGATGATGGATATTACGTCATCAGCTGATCGCCACAAACTATATAAGCGGGGAATCGACAGAGACTTTTCATTTAGAGGAGAGCGATTGTCAAAGGTAGGTCATCTCTCTGAGCTCCGATGATAGCTTCGGACATTCCAAATTCCGGGTTTCGGTAAGAAACCGACTTAGAAAATTTCATTGCTGAACTCAGCTAAGGCGTCATACTAAGAGGTTCGCCAGGAGATGGCCTTCGTCTCCAGGCTATAAAAGACTCCAAAACTTTAAAGGCTTGTAACTTTGCTTCTACAAGTCCGTTTGACTTGATTCAAAAAAGGTTCGGTCGCTATTGACCTACCTTAAGTGATAGACTACTTATAAAATTTCATAAATAGTGCTAAAAAGTTGAAAATTTTAAATTCACTAGTTTTGGAGGTTTTCTGGGGTTTTCGACCCTGCTGAAGTCAACGAAAGGATTTTTAATGATGTCTGAGCCAGTCTTCTCATGTTACAAGCGGCTTTTCACTGAAAGCGAGCAAGACACAGAGAGTTTTGCTGTAATATTCCACTGACAGGGTGTTACTTCGGGACGGCGGACGATGCCGTAGTGATAAGTGTGGCAAGGAAGTGTGTCATATTTTAGACCGAAACCGCTGGGGCAACTCATGTCTCATGTTGGGCATCTGACACAGTTCTCAACGTAGCACTTTGAACGCCAATCGGTTGAGTCTTAGCTATCTTGTCATGGGTGGCATCTAAACATCTCCATTGCAAAACGCTGGTGAATCACGGCTGGTTATCCCTCTCTACGGTTTGCTATCAAGCTGATCAAAGCAACGACTTGCTTCCTCTTACCAACTCCACCGGTTTTCATGTCTGACGATCAAGTCATGCACGGTGCAAGTCACGGAGATTTTCGGTGTCATACTTCCTGTGGGTGGGCGTTCTTTCGAGACAGCAGTGAAGTCCGTAGCGATGAGTAGTGCACGGGACGTGGGCAATGGTAATCCATGTGAAACCTCTCTGCGTCATGTTTCCAAGTGGTTGCCTTTCGTCTCAACGTTGTACTCTGACCGCCAGGGCGACATTTAGCTATCTGCCACAGGTTGCCTCATTAAATCTCCATTGCACTTGTCTCCCGGCAGTTGACCAACCATGCGAGAATGAACCATCAGTTTTTTAAGAATTGTCTCTATCACGGAGACGAAATGATGAAGAGATGAAACGGGAGACCACCCTTGCGTCACACGCAACACATCACAGACTTCTCTCTTCGCTAATGAACAAGCTCTTGTCAGTGTCGTCAGAAAGTGTATCATGGTTTGCAAAAGCAAAGTTTAGTCAAATAGTTTACCGCGACGCACGTTTGTGAAAATAAAGTTTAATCATCGAAGGTTTATTCATAAGTCTAGTCAGAAAGTGTATCATGGTTTGTAAAAGTTTTACTGCTAGACAGGTTGATGCATAGTTAGAAAGTTGGATCATGACGTTTATTCGTAAGTCTAGTCAGAAACTTTATCATGTTGTACAAAGGTCTTACTGCAGCACAGGTTGATGCATAGTTAGAAAGTTTGATCATGACGTTTATTCGTAAGTCTAGTCAGAAACTTTATCATGTTGTACAAAAGTTTTACTGCAACACAGGTTGATGTATAGTTAGAAAGTTTGATCATGACGTTTATTCGTAAGTCTAGTCAGAAAGTGTATCATGTTGTACAAAAGTTTTAATGCAACACAGGTTGATGTATAGTTAGAAAGTTTGATCATTGAAGTTGTATTCATAAGTCTAGTCAGAAAGTGTATCATGGTTTGTAAAAGTTTTACTGCTAGACAGGTTGATGCATAGTTAGAAAGTTGGATCATGACGTTTATTCGTAAGTCTAGTCAGAAACTTTATCATGTTGTACAAAGGTTTTACTGCAGCACAGGTTGATGCATAGTTAGAAAGCATGATCATGATGTTTATTCGTAAGTCTAGTCAGAAACTTTATCCTGTTGTACAAAAGTTTTACTGCAACACAGGTTGATGTATAGTTAGAAAGTTTGATCATGACGTTTATTCGTAAGTCTAGTCAGAAAGTGTATCATGTTGTACAAAAGTTTTAATGCAACACAGGTTGATGTATAGTTAGAAAGTTTGATCATTGAAGTTGTATTCATAAGTCTAGTCAGAAAGTGTATCATGGTTTGTAAAAGTTTTACTGCTAGACAGGTTGATGCATAGTTAGAAAGTTGGATCATGACGTTTATTCGTAAGTCTAGTCAGAAACTTTATCATGTTGTACAAAGGTTTTACTGCAGCACAGGTTGATGCATAGTTAGAAAGTTGGATCATGACGTTTATTCGTAAGTCTAGTCAGAAACTTTATCATGTTGTACAAAGTTTTTACTGCAGCACAGGTTGATGTATAGTTAAAAAGTTTGATCATGACGTTTATTCGTGAGTGTCGTCAGAAAGTGTATCATGGTTTGTAAAAGTTTTACTGCTACACAGGTTGATGTATAGTTAGAAAGTTTGATCATGACGTTTTATGAAACACACATGTCATGAAATGCAAGCGATAGTGTAGTCAAATAGTTTTTACGTCGCACGTTTGTGAAAATAAAGTTTGGTCATTGAAGTTTTATGACTGACCGAACTCATCACAGCACTAGAAAGATTTATCGAAAAAGTTTTAATGCACGGTGTAGATTGTCCTGCAACTTACTTTCACAGCACTAGAAAGTTTCATCGAAAAGGTTTTACTGCACAGTGTAGATTGTCTTGTAACTTACTTTCTCAGTGTTAGAAAGTTTTATTGGAGACAGTTGCCAAATGGTCCCTATTAGAAAATTCAAACTTCATGACTGTTAGATTAGCTTCATCAGGTTTACTAAAAGCAGTTTTCTACTGCAGTGAGACTAAGAGTTTAGAATGTTATATGAAAACAGTGTTCACGACAGCGCTAGAAAGTTTTACTGCACTGTGTAGATTGTTTCACAGTGTTAAAAGGTCTTATAGTAAGCGTTGAATGTTTTATAAAACCAGGTAAAGTCTTGTCAAAAACGTTGAGTGTATGAGAGCTACTTCCATGACATTGAATCGCATGGGTTGTAAATGTTCATAATCCAAGGGTATGCTCCTCTACGATTGGATTTAGGGTTTTATATCACATGTGCTAGCCATTCGTGTAGAATACGTGAAGCACATGTTCGCTTAAAAGTCTAAACGCAAATGTTGAAATAAGTTTTGTAAGAAGTCTTTGACAGGTTGTTGTCAAACTTAGCGAACATTGAAGAAATGTTTCTACAGTCACACTCGTTAGCGTACCAGCTTTACTAAATGTGTTGTTTGCCTTTATCAAATTGAATGCGTGTGTAGACTGTTTTGTAAATAAAGACAGTGTGTTTGCACTCTGCATCGACAGCATACAAGTATACACATAACAACCTGTGACGTTGTTAGTCGAATGCATATGAGTTAGGAAACACTCAAAGCATGTGTGAGATAAAAATCAACCTGCTAGATGAAGTGAAACACAAAAGTGTCACAACTAGTTTACGGGAAATAAAGGAGAACTGTGACAATGTTTACACTCATCATAGACAGATGAACATATAGTCTAACTTTCTGACATTCAAATGAAATTCGTAAACATGAACCGTGGTGTAAGAAACTTTATGACAACAACTTTATGTTGGCAAAACTTTCATAGATTGCAGTCGTGTTTAAAGTTTGGAAACCTGTAGAAACGCATAAGTCTTAGTTCAACGACTCGACCATTGAACTCACAAGATGAACACGTCTGTGTAGAAAACTCATCAGTAGGAAACAGCAAAGCATGTCATTGAATGATCAAGATTGTGTCAGTGGAATTATTTCATGAGCATGAAACAGCGAACATTAGAACTGTCCATGAGCATGAAAGGTTAGAATCAAAGTTTGCTTTTCATGTACATAACAAATGAAACCGTGTCTCATTTCTAAACGAATCGTGCATTGATCATAGAATCAACATTGAAACCTGCATCAAGTGATTTTCTGTGCGAATGCAGACGATGTAAAAATGACACACGGATTGACATTTAACATTGCTTGCAATAGTCAACACGCTGCCATTCAAAACGTTTATCATAAAACCTATCAGTGAAACAGATGTTCCCCTCCTGTGCACACAAAGAATCATAAGTGCACTCTGACACCTGTTTGTCGCGCTAGCCCCTCAGCAGATAGAGTAGAACACAAAGATGTACGCGCTCTCTCTCTGGAACCCGTCTGTCACATTAAACAGAGATCTATCGCATCTGTCCCACGAGCAAGGATGCAGGAACGCATCATCATCATCTCAGACCTCCCACCTAGCTGATTCCCACACAGCTCATTGCTATCACGCCGGAAGGGAGATTCACGCGATAAATGCATCTAAGTTTGCTGAGTGAATAAGGATGGCAGTCAATGAAAATATGACTTCCCTTTTCTTCCTCCAACCATAAGTTTAGAGCAATATGATTGCACGAACCTGACATTTCAAAGGCTGTATCATTCTGATATAAAGCAGAGTCTCGTGCATTTTACTATCATAGTCATGTCTGAGAAGCCGACAGCGTGTGTGATGCCATTTCGCATCATACACCGCGGAGAAGAATTTTACAGTGATATCTATGGTGAGGATATCCCTGTGGAATTTGTGAAGTATTATTCTTACTTCATCCTGCATGAAGATATGAGCCGACGAGTACGACAAGAGGCCGAGACGGTGGCAAGTGAGGCCGAGACGGTGTGGAGTGAGGCCGAGATGGTAACGAGCGAGGCCGAGACGGTCGAATGAGAGGACTCGGAAAGTGAGGACTCGGAAAGTGATAACATGGAAAGTGAGGAAGTGGAAAGTGAAGATATCATTGTGATATCGGATGATAAAGTAAGAGTTTTACACATGCATACGAATGGCTGTCATCTCAACTCGTTCTTGTTTTCTTTCAGTGATGGAGTGAGTGATGGGCGTTCTTTAGTTCATAAAATCATCATGCACACATACAGCACACTGTTTCACCACATTTCCTCGTGAATGCATCATGAGTTCTTATAAGAACTTCCTTCTAATGCAGCGAAAGCGGTCCCAAGCCCGCCACATATCTTCGGATATGGAATGCAGAGGGGAAGGATAAATGATGAAATGGAATGCAGGGAAGGCACCCTTGCACCACATGCAGCCACAAACACATTTCTATCTTCATTAAGATGACATTCAATCACTTGAATTCTAATGTGACTATCACATCCTTAGATATCAGTACAGTTAACTCTCTAACGTGCTTGTTAAACCTATTATCTCTAACTTTGCAATCACTGAAAGGATTCTAGCATGATTTCAAACTTTTCAAACGTCAACTTTATTTTTAATTTTGCAAACAGTGAAGTGAATCTGACTTCATTTATATTTCACCTATCTTACAAACAGCGACATGGTTATAACTTTAAATCTAGCTTTACAAACAGTAAAATGGTTGTAACTTTATTACTAAGTCAATCCGCTCTATTGAAACGACAAGAAAACGACACAGCATGTACATGATATGTTATTGAAACCCACACAGCTTTTTTGTTATACTACCAATTCATTTCATGTGTTCTATCCTATACACTCAAAACCTGCAACGACATTTATTCTATTACACCTGAAATCTATTGACATGTGATACATTACATTAAATCTTCGATATCAAATACTATCATGAAACAACTAGCAGTACCTGACTCTAGATATGCACTGATTCCCACATTTATGACATTAGTAATTTTTCTATCATGTGTTACTACATGCTCATCAATATGAAAGGCTTGCAATGACTTAACTCCTAATGTGTCCATGTCAAGCTTTTGGAAATAACTTTTCATGTACAGTTGACATACAATCAATTTCAACGGATGCTCCAGTCATAGCATGCATTCCTGCTTTCTCACTCATGATGTCATGCTGCATCAACAAGTTGCTTCTATTTAACTTTTACATGAATAAACCAAACGTCCTGATGCTATATGATTATGTCTCGATATGCTATTGTTGTTTCTTTTAACTATGTCACTGATTCAAACAGTTAATTACACTACCTATTCATTAAACTTTGCAATCTCAATCTTTGTTTTCATCGAATATGAACCTCTAATTTCCATACAACAACTATGTTATGTGTTCTATCTCATACACTCAACCAATAGAAACATTCATTCTGTTATATCCCTCAACATGATGTGATAAAATTCACATCATCTCAAAACCCTTTAACAGCGCTTGTCTTCAATCATATGCTGAATCCCACATAGCTTGTTTGTTACACTACCAATTCATTTCAATGTGAGCTAATCTTGCATCACTCATTTCATGTAACACAACTTTTCACTTTAATTATTCCTACAATGTTACTGCAGTGGTCTCAACACAATCCCTACCATGTATTCTAACACTCCAATCACTGTGCAATGACTGTTGTGAATTGTATCGCATTCACGTGCATGACTCAGGCTTGTAAATTCCTGTTACTCAGGTGTGAGAAGGTTATGAGAACCTAAGATGCTTCAGTTGTTCATTTCAATTTACACAAGTAGCATTTGATGCTTTCATGTCTAGTAACATGTATGAGTTACTTCATCACTCTAGTTTAATGGAGACCTTGATTATTCATTCTTAGCTCGCTGAAGATGAGTGTTTTAAAATCATCACACTGTGAAGAGAGATTGCAAACTAGTGAAGATAGAAATTTGATTTCGGTATACGTTTGGCGTGTGAGTGTCCATCCTTTCATCCCTTTCATCAATTTTCAACCCGTCCTCTGAGTTCAACGGGCTTGGAACCGTCAGAAAGTGAAAACACTTTCTGTCCTCATTATGGGTAGCCTCATAAAGGCTGTTTGGGACATTCACTAGCCTCATGAAGGCTGTTTGTGGCGTTCTCCGACTCCTCTCTACTTTTGCTCGAAGATCTCTGTAAGAAAACAAAATGGTGTTAGAGTTGATTGAGAGGCAATGACGGTCGAGTAACTTACTAGGAATTTTCCTCTTCACTTTTCTCACTGAAAAATCACACAGTCGACCGTCTACCTCCATACTGATATGAATGCAGGTGACCCCACCTCCCTCGTAGCACTCCTGCGTGGTGTTTAAATCATCTGTAACAGTAGGCACGTCACATACTTGGTTTCTGTAGATTGGCAGGTGTACCTCTACGTGTCTTCTCTTCATTTCCTTGTTGATGTCTTCAGCCTGACTAAGTCTCCTCTTCAGGTCATGATTTTCTTCTCTCATCCCTTGACAGTTCCTCTCTATCACACCAAGTCTGGTAACCTCCTGCCTCTGATGATTCAACTCGGATACTACCTCCTCATAAGCCATCTCCTTCTCCTTCCATTCCCGCCTCTCTTTCATTAATGTTTTCTCTCTCTTCTGCAGCTGTAATACTTCCTCCTGTAAGACTTTCACCGTTCCCACTTTAATTTCTAGTTTGGCTATGTCCTGCACCATCTCTTTATTTTGTCTATTCACGGCCTCATAGCGATCTTTGAGCAGCATGTAATGGGCTTGCTGTGATGCCTTCGCCTTCAACTCATCTCTATCTAGAGCTCTTGTTTGTTCGAGTATACCGCCTTTCTTTGGCGTAGAAGTGCTAAGTGGTTCCTCTACATGTTAAGATGCGCGCTCAGATGCATGTTCAGATTCCTGTTTACCACTCATGAAAACGGCTCTCACCTCCTGTACTTCCCCTTCCTCCTCACTGTTGCTTGTATCGCTGAGGAAATGATCGCTCCCATCATCATCCAAGTCGACAATGTGTCTTACAGCCGCCCTCTCCTCCTGCCTTCGTCTATACAAGTCATCAAACCACTTTTTGAAGTGGCAGTTAGAAATAGACGCACTAGGACACTGGTCATTTCTTTCCCTAAATTCGACAAAGTCAGAGTCTGCTTCCACAGCATGATGGACACATGTCTTTATTTCAAAGACCTTCTTATGCTCCCCAATGTGTTCCACCTGTCTCAAGTGCTTTTTGTATTCGGTCCCTCTGTATACTTTATCGCGTGAACATCTTGTGACACTGTAGCGCGAAGACTTTGATAAAACCATGTTGAAACTGCAAGATAAAAGTCAGTTATTTACTACAGTTCTCACAAGAAAGCACTGTTTATCAGAAACATGTTTGTAATAAATGGCATTGGACAGACAATGATGACCCTAACCTTAAGACCCTAGTGCTAGAAAGTGTATCAATGATACCTGTAAGATCTGAATTTAAATCTGTAACTTAGAACGTTTGATAGCAAACGTCAGACGACTCACCGTTGAAAGGAGGAAACAGGAGTGACATTGGGTAGGGAGAAGCGCCTTACATACTTCTCTCTCACAAAGACAGAATATGCCAATGTCCAAATTTGGTCATGTCTCCTTCAAACGATTTCATCTCGCCATATTTGGAATCTCAACCGCTGATTTTCCTGACTGACGCAGGGAGTCAAGATTGCCATAAATGGACACTCTCGCTTTGTAGTGACGGAAGGGAAATGACGCTCGGCTCACGCTTTGTGACAGCTGTCTCTTTATCCTGAGTGGCAAGTTTGTATGACCCTCAAGTGAACTGAATGTATACGAAGATGAAAAGATGAAAAGATTGAATAGTTCCTAGCGTGTGATAAAATACATGTAATGACAAACGTACAGATGCTCACAATGATACTTAGGGGCTTCACACCATTTGAATGTTTTCTTATATCATGCTCACTTTCGAAGAGGCTTGATTCAATGGTTCATTTGAAGCATGCTTGTAAAGTTCAATACTGCATTCCCATGACATTTCAATTTTATGTGTTTATACAAGTGTATAAGCTTTCACTGGACTCGCATCGTCTTATAAAGTGTTCGTTTACGCATCGCATGAAGCTATATCTGTCAATAATGTTGAACTCAATCTCTCTCGCTCTCTCACACACACACATTGTCACTTCAACCATGACTGGAATACAATTCTCCCACATCAACTTTATTTCTAACGTTACAAATGCTGAAAGGATTCTAACATTATTTTATGCGTCCCCTATCTTACAAATACTGAAAGGATTCTAGCATGATTTCAAACTTTACAATCATCAACTTCATTTCATATCATCAACACAATCATCATCAACTACAATCATCAACTTCACACTATTTTATACTTTACCCATCTTCTAACACTGAAATGATTCTGACAAAATTCCTAACTTACAGACAGTGACATGGCCACGACTTTATTTTATACTTCGCCTATCTTGAAAACACTGAAATGATTCTGATATTATTCCAAACTTTACAAACAGTAAAATGGTTGTAACTTTATTACTAAGTCAATCCACTCTTTTTGAAGCCCAACTTTATGTGAAAAGAAAACGACACAGTATGTACATGATACCCACACAGCTTTTTGTTACACTAACAATTCAGTTCAATGTGAGCTAGTCTTGTATCACTCATTTCATACGACATAACTTTCACTTTACTTATTCCTGCAATGTTACTACTATGTATTCTAAACTTTATGAGTTCGCTTTCACTTCTATCTCACACTTTCTTCATCATCTAACCAAGTGAGGGAAATTGATGATACATTATCTGACTATACGCATTGAGTCACATTCTACACAAACAGATATTACTAACATGGATCATATAAAACGCCAAGTCTTGTCATAGGCTTGACTATGCTATGGACTTAGTGATCTATCTATGTAACTTACACTTTTAGAACGCTAAATCCTTAAACCTCAACACAGGGACACCTTTCCTATGGATTTAGGAGTTTTTCTGTATAATTTAGTAAACTTATGTCTCTGTCAGCATACGACTTTTAAAATACAACACTGACTGATGAATGATGTTCATATATTCCTAGCTTGGATAACAAGAAACTTTCCTGCGTTGACTATTATATATTTTCCTCATCAACTCTTTGTACACTTATGATTCCAATCACTAAGTTACATGCAACTCTTCTATTGAATATGCATCAATCACCTTTCAGCTGACCACATCAAATGTAAAGTGTATAACATAATGAGTATGTAACTATCTCTCATCAACGATATGAAATCTGTCTTTTCACCATGAAAATTAAGTCTTGCCTTCAAAGTCATTTTATAAAGCTAACATATGCATCACGCATTCTACACTAAAAAAGATCGTTCATTTGTATTATCCAAATCCCTAAGTCCCTAAATCCAACAGTAGGTAACCCTACCCCTTAGATGATGGACTTTAGCAATTTAGCTATGTCATTCACGAATGGCTAAGTTAGTAAATGCATGTATACACCCTACAACAACAGTTATCATTGATGTATGTTATATAAAACGCTAAATCTCTAAGTCCAACCGTGACTGTCATTGCCTGCATTACTATAGAACATGCTGCTCTGATGATTCTTCCACCACCCTTACTATTTCCATTTGAGGGGTAGTGAAGAAATAAATTCACGACTTCAGGTCAAAACCTCTCTCTACACACGTTTATATTTCACACCATGTAAAAGATCCTTGCTACTTATCATAGGGGCTTTAAAACTTTATACATGATGATTTCATGGCAGTTAGACCTTTGAAGATGTGTGTTGGACAAGTTCAACACTTTTCATGAAGTTGAGTTCTCATCAGATGAATTTAATAAGAGCTTCTTCATTTTCTAAGAAAGATAGAGATCCTTGAATCTAGTGTTTGTGTGTGGCACAGTCTGTAACTTTTCTTTGTTGATAGGGTGGCCTCCAACGAATTGGTGACCGGGCCCTCGGAAGGACCGATGGAATACTTCGATTACTGGAAGTATTCCGGACGCTGAATTCTCAGCAACGCCAGATATTCTAGCGCCATATCCCTAAATAAAGGGTTCTCCACAAGCTCATGTGGAATAAGATGGACGGGGCAGCGAATTGCTTCGCCTATCTCTGCCTGCAAAGCAGCCAGGAGAAAAACTTTCCCCATCTTCACCCTGCATCCACAGCGGAGCTCAAGGGTTCGGCCCATGTCAAAGAAAGCGATATCGATCGACATTGCATCAAACGACTTGTATTTGATGAATGAGTGTGAACGTCTCCCTTATATTTCTCCCACATTTTTGTAACTGGCTAGCAAGGCATAGAAGAATTGAACAAATCGACAGTGACCATGCCTTAACAGCAAATGGTCACTTGCGCGCGCGTGGAGTGTACAGTAACGAATTGTCAACGTGAGAATCCTTTCAGTCGCCCACGATAATCTCTCCGGCGCGATAGCAATGAGCTGTGTGGGAATCAGCTAGGCGGGAGGTCTGAGATGATGATGATGCGTTCCTGCATCCTTGCACGTGGGACAGATGCGATAGATCTCTGTTTAATGTGACAGACGGGTTCCAGAGAAAGAGCGCGTACATCTTTGTGTTCTACTCTATCTGCTGAGGGGCTAGCGCGACAAACAGGTGTCAGAGTGCACTTATGATTCTTTGTGTGCACAGGAGGGGAACATCTGTTTCACTGATAGGTTTTATGATAAACGTTTTGAATGGCAGCGTGTTGACTATTGCAAGCAATGTTAAATGTCAATCCGTGTGTCATTTTTACATCGTCTGCATTCGCACAGAAAATCACTTGATGCAGGTTTCAATGTTGATTCTATGATCAATGCACGATTCGTTTAGAAATGAGACACGGTTTCATTTGTTATGTACATGAAAAGCAAACTTTGATTCTAACCTTTCATGCTCATGGACAGCTCTAATGTTCGCTGTTTCATGCTCATGAAATAATTCTACTGACACAATCTTGATCATTCAATGACATGCTTTGCTGTTTCCTACTGATGAGTTTTCTACACAGACGTGTTCATCTTGTGAGTTCAATGGTCGAGTCGTTGAACTAAGACTTATGCGTTTCTACAGGTTTCCAAACTTTAAACACGACTGCAATCTATGAAAGTTTTGCCAACATAAAGTTGTTGTCATAAAGTTTCTTACACCACGGTTCATGTTTACGAATTTCATTTGAATGTCAGAAAGTTAGACTATATGTTCATCTGTCTATGATGAGTGTAAACATTGTCACAGTTCTCCTTTATTTCCCGTAAACTAGTTGTGACACTTTTGTGTTTCACTTCATCTAGCAGGTTGATTTTTATCTCACACATGCTTTGAGTGTTTCCTAACTCATATGCATTCGACTAACAACGTCACAGGTTGTTATGTGTATACTTGTATGCTGTCGATGCAGAGTGCAAACACACTGTCTTTATTTACAAAACAGTCTACACACGCATTCAATTTGATAAAGGCAAACAACACATTTAGTAAAGCTGGTACGCTAACGAGTGTGACTGCAGAAACATTTCTTCAATGTTCGCTAAGTTTGACAACAACCTGTCAAAGACTTCTTACAAAACTTATTTCAACATTTGCGTTTAGACTTTTAAGCGAACATGTGCTTCACGTATTCTACACGAATGGCTAGCACATGTGATATAAAACCCTAAATCCAATCGTAGAGGAGCATACCCTTGGATTATGAACATTTACAACCCATGCGATTCAATGTCATGGAAGTAGCTCTCACACACTCAACGTTTTTGACAAGACTTTACCTGGTTTTATAAAACATTCAACGCTTACTATAAGACCTTTTAACACTGTGAAACAATCTACACAGTGCAGTAAAACTTTCTAGCGCTGTGGTGAACACTGTTTTCATATAACATTCTAAACTCTTAGTCTCACTGCAGTAGAAAACTGCTTTTAGTAAACCTGATGAAGCTAATCTAACAGTCATGAAGTTTGAATTTTCTAATAGGGGACATTTGGCAACTGTCTCCAATAAAACTTTCTAACACTGTGAAAGTAAGTTACAAGACAATCTACACTGTGCAGTAAAACCTTTTCGATGAAACTTTCTAGTGCTGTGAAAGTAAGTTGCAGGACAATCTACACCGTGCAGTAAAACTTTTTCGATAAATCTTTCTAGTGCTGTGATGAGTTCGGTCAGTCATAAAACTTCAATGACCAAACTTTATTTTCACAAACGTGCGAGGTAAAAACTATTTGACTACACTAACTTTGCAAACCATGATACACCTTCTAACGACACTCACGAATACAACTTCAATGATCGAACTTTACTTTCTCAAACGGGTGTCGCGGTAATATTATTTGACTACACTAACTTTGCTTTTACAAACCATGATACACTTTCTGACGACACTTACGAATAAACGTCATGATCAAACTTTACTTTCTCAAACGTGTGTCACAGTAAAACTATTTGACTACACTAACTTTGAAAATCATGATACACTTTCTGACTAGACTTATGAATACAACTTCAATGATCAAACTTTCTAACTATACATCAACCTGTGTTGCAGTAAAACTTTTGTACAACATGATAAAGTTTCTGACTAGACTTACGAATAAACGTCATGATCAAACTTTCTAACTATGCATCAACCTGTGCTGCAGTAAAACCTTTGTACAACATGATAAAGTTTCTGACTAGACTTACGAATAAACGTCATGATCCAACTTTCTAACTATGCATCAACCTGTCTAGCAGTAAAACTTTTACAAACCATGATACACTTTCTGACTAGACTTATGAATACAACTTCAATGATCAAACTTTCTAACTATACATCAACCTGTGTTGCATTAAAACTCTTGTACAACATGATACACTTTCTGACTAGACTTACGAATAAACGTCATGATCCAACTTTCTAACTATACATCAACCTGTGTTGCAGTAAAACTTTTGTACAACATGATAAAGTTTCTGACTAGACTTACGAATAAACGTCATGATCAAACTTTCTAACTATGCATCAACCTGTGCTGCAGTAAAACCTTTGTGACAACATGATAAAGTTTCTGACTAGACTTACGAATAAACGTCATGATCCAACTTTCTAACTATGCATCAACCTGTGTTGCAGTAAAACTTTTGTACAACATGATAAAGTTTCTGACTAGACTTACGAATAAACGTCATGATCCAACTTTCTAACTATGCATCAACCTGTGCTGCAGTAAAACCTTTGTACAACATGATAAAGTTTCTGACTAGACTTACGAATAAACGTCATGATCCAACTTTCTAACTATGCATCAACCTGTCTAGCAGTAAAACTTTTACAAACCATGATACACTTTCTGACTAGACTTATGAATAAACCTTCGATGATTAAACTTTATTTTCACAAACGTGCGTCGCGGTAAACTATTTGACTAAACTTTGCTTTTGCAAACCATGATACACTTTCTGACGACACTGACAAGAGCTTGTTCATTAGCGAAGAGAGAAGTCTGTGATGTGTTGCGTGTGACGCAAGGGTGGCCTCCCGTTTCATCTCTTCATCATTTCGTCTCCGTGATAGAGACAGTTCTTAAAAAAACTGATGGTTCATTCTCGCATGGTTGGTCAACTGTCGGGAGACAAGTGCAATGGAGATTTAATGAGGTAACCTGTGGCAGATAGCTAAATGTCGCCCTGGCGGTCAGAGTACAACGTTGAGACGAAAGGCAACCACTTGGAAACATGACGCAGAGAGGTTTCACATGGATTACCATTGCCCACGTCCCGTGCACTACTCATCGCTACGGACTTCACTGCTGTCTCGAAAGAACGCCCACCCACAGGAAGTATGACACCGAAAATCTCCGTGACTTGCACCGTGCATGACTTGATCGTCAGACATGAAAACCGGTGGAGTTGGTAAGAGGAAGCAAGTCGTTGCTTTGATCAGCTTGATAGCAAACCGTAGAGAGGGATAACCAGCCGTGATTCACCAGCGTTTTGCAATGGAGATGTTTAGATGCCACCCATGACAAGATAGCTAAGACTCAACCGATTGGCGTTCAAAGTGCTACGTTGAGAACTGTGTCAGATGCCCAACATGAGACATGAGTTGCCCCAGCGGTTTCGGTCTAAAATATGACACACTTCCTTGCCACACTTATCACTACGGCATCGTCCGCCGTCCCGAAGGAACACCCTGTCAGTGGAATATTACAGCAAAACTCTCCGTGTCTTGCTCGCTTTCAGTGAAAAGCCGCTTATAGCATGAGAAGACTGGCTCAGACATCATTAAAAATGCTTTCATTGACTTCAGCAGGGTCGAAAACCCCAGAAAACCTCCAAAACTAGTGAATTTAAAATTTTCAACTTTTTAGCACTACTTATGAAATTTTATAAGTAGTTTATCACTTAGGGCAGGTCAATAGCGACCGAACCTTTTTTGAATCAAGTCAAACGGACTTGTAGAAGCAAAGTTACAAGCCTTTAAAGTTTTGGAGTCTTTTATAGCCTGGAGACGAAGGCCATCTCCTGGCGAACCTCTAAGTATGACGCCTTAGCTGAGTTCAGCAATGAAATTTTCTAAGTCGGTTTCTTACCGGAACCCGGTTTTTCAGATTTCCAATGCTATCATCAGAGCTCTGGAGTTCACCTACCCCGACCCAGTCGGGAGGAGAACTCATTTCCACAAGCAGAGTTTCCACTTATATAGTTTGTGGCGATCAGCTGATGACGTAATATCCATCATCCAAAAACTTTAAACCCGTCTATCTCCGGTCCTAGTGCTCCGATTGAGCTGGAAATTCACCATTACAATGTAGAATTTGACGCTGAATCCGAATCTGCCCTCCGTTTTCCCATCCGATGCTTCGTTTTGGCTCTACAGCCCACAACCATCGTAAAATTCTAACTGTCGTTTTTCGGAAAAATGCTGAAAATTTTTTTCTCTCCGATGGCTTTCAAATTTACCATGCCGAAGCAGAATTCGACGCTGATTCCAAATCTGGTCTCTGTTTCCCGTCCGAGGCTTGCTTCACCCGCTAGAGCGATTTTCGTAAAAATTCTAACTCTGTCGTTTTTCGCCAATGTCCAAAATTTTCATGACGTCTCACCTCTAAACGAAGGCAGATAGGAACAAGCCGTGTTTTCCACTGAACTTGTCTCATTCTTAGCTTTCAAATGAGCCATTGCACGACTTTCTACGATCCCTACAACCAAAGTTGGAAGATCGCTGCCGAGGGGGGGTCAGAACTTTTTCTCTCCGATTGAGCTGGAAAGAAGTTCCTAGACCCAACTTTGGCCAAAACGTCCGAATTTGCACTCCATTTTCCCATCCGAGACCTCCTTCATGACGAAAAACGACTTTTCTCATCCCAAAACCATCAACACCCACCCTTTTCTAACTCTGCCGTTCCACCCCTTGCCTCTCAGGAAAACTTCTCCCGCCTTCCTTTCCCGCCCAAAATTTCACGCAGATTCCAAATCTGACCTCCGTTTTCTCATCCGAGGTCTCCTTCATGACGAAAAACGACTTT
The DNA here is from genome assembly GCA_907163375.1 of Prostheceraeus crozeri. NCBI lineage: Eukaryota > Metazoa > Platyhelminthes > Polycladida > Euryleptidae > Prostheceraeus > Prostheceraeus crozeri. The sequence goes on along the minus strand of CAJQUW010008079.1, from coordinate 91,568 downwards.
TCTCATCCCAAAACCACCAACACCTGCCCTTTTCCAACTCTATCCTGCCCACATTCCTATCACCTTCCTTCCCATCCCTTACCGGAAAACTCCTTCCTTCCTTCCAGAGGGGGGGGGGTAGGGACCCGTTTCCTCCTCTCGAACCCATTCCTCCCAACACATCCTTGGCGACTTCCTTCCAGAGGGAGGGGGGCTGAGTCAGCGTTTCACATTTTGCACTTGCGTCTGGGATAGGATTACTACTCTGATATTATAAATTGTCAGCGTATTGGTCGATCTGTTGGTGAGAAACCGCGTATGTAGCATGTAATCCTCAGTAATCAATTACTTAAGAGCACTATTTTGCGAAACTCCAGGGCTTTGAATACCTCAAGCAATTACAAACACGTATACATCAATCCTGATTCCTGATAGAACCAAAGTACAGCTTATTGACCAAGACTGAGAGAAGAATTGAATAAACTTCGAAATGAAAGTGAGGATGTAGTTTTTTACAAGAATGCAATCCATTTTCGTTTGAACTCAAGAAATTTTCGGTAAAGGATTTTAATAGCGCATCCATTTTCCCCGACTGTCATCCTTTTGAATGTCCGCTCTATTTGCCGCAAGATTGATGAACTATCTCTTCTTGTATCATCTGTCAGCCATGGCATTGTGGTTGTAACCGATAAGTTGGCTATATTTCTGATCATTTGGTGGTAATAGACAACTTCAACATTCATCGTTTTGACAGAGTAAGTCGTATGGGCGGTGGAGTATGTATTTGGGTCCATAAGAATTTGAATTGTTGTCGAGTGGTGTATCTCCTTGTAGCATCGAATTCAATATTTTGAAATTCCTGAAACTGAAGTTACTTTTGTTTGCTGTGTACGTTCCCCCTTGATTACGATCTGCTGATCTGAGCGGAATTTCCAATTATTTTGTTCAAGTTATTGATGAAGAATTGTCCAATTTTCCCGACTTGAATGTTATGTTGTGTGGAGATTTTAATCATTTCGATGTTACTATTTTCGAACAACAATTTTCTTTCTATAATTGTGTTAAGTCAGGGACATCTATGATCAATGTTTACCCCTTGTTCCATGGTTTTATTCAAATACAAGCAACCGTCATTGATCAAGTCTACCAAAGTCACTGGCCTCCAGTCCAGTACATGGTTTGGGAGTTGAACTTCCCTTAGATACCTTACATTAGTCACAGATGTCGCTGGTTAAATCTCCTACTCGACAAGGTTCTTTCCTAGATCACATTTGGTTGAGTGACAACTTAAGCAACAATTATCATGAAAATGTTGTAATAGGTGCACCACTTGAATCCTCTGACCATTACGCTGTCGTTCTACATAGAAATGTTATGTACCTACCGATAGAGTTGTAAATCTGTGGGATTTTCAACGCTCGAACATTGATAGACATCAGTATTTATTATCCATTGCTGATTTTGACATGATTTTGAGTTCAGACTGTGTCGATAAAGCTTGTGTTAATTTTTACCATTTGTTATTCACTGCTATGTCATTCATTCAAGTATGTGAGTATTATTCAAGTATGTGACTATAACAGATCGAGATAAACCTTGGATCACTCCTTTACTAAAGTCTCTAATTGATGACCGATGGAAGGCTTACAGAGAAAGAAATTGGCAACCCTACGATCATTATAAGAAACGAATCAATATAGAGATCATAAAAGCAAAGTCAGCTTGGGCAAATCGGCAATAGACTTCCCTGAAACATGTAGGAATGTCGTGAATGAGATTCGTGGTCGTTCTCAACCGACTGAAATTGAAAAACTTGTTAATGAGTTTGGGAACATAGAGTCTTTAGCCCAGTCAATACAGATCAAACTAAGCAAGAATATGAACGAGAATAATGATGATGAATTGCTCGACATACAAGACGAAGTTTGGTCGCCTAATTTTGCTGTCTCTGATGTGCTCTATGAATTGTCTCATTTGGTGATAAAATCCAGTGGTAGTGACGGTGTCCCTACTCGACTTTTACGTGAGGGCGCATTGTGGTTAGCGTTGCCTATTCGTCACATTTTCACATTATCCGTCACAATCGGAAATTTCCCTCAATGTGGAAGATCTCAGATGTAACCTCACTGACTAAAAAGCAAAATCCATCCGTAAAGGACTTTCGGCTTATATCCTTGACATCTGTCCTCAGCAAAATTTTAGAGCGTGTGGTGCTGAGGTCAGTATCAACTCAATGGTTGTCCTTATATGAACCTCATCAATATGCATTTCGTTTTCGTGTTTCCACTGAATGTGCACTTGTTAAAATCCATGACTCTGACAACCTATCTTGAAAATCCTGAAATATCTGCATGCTGTGAAAATGACATGTTTATATCTATCTAAGGCATTTGATAAAGTTCTTTCAAATGTTCTGTTAAACCATTTATATACTCATAATGTAAATCGAGGGTTTATTTTATGGTCACAAAGTTATCTGTGTGATCGTTATCAACGCGTAAAACTCAAACGTCATTTTGGCCCATTATCTAATGTCCACTCTGGAGTCCCACAGGGATCAATACTTGGCCCAACTTTGTTTGCATGCTTCATGGATTCGCTCAACGTTTCGCCTTGTTCTAAAATGGTACTGTGTGCCGAAGATGTCACTTTAATTGAGCCTTTTATAAATGGATATAATCCAAGCGATATTCCACCTGTGAGTGAATGGATTAGCATGCACAAAATGTCCTTAAACTTGTGGAAATCGACTCAAATCTTTTTCCAAAAGGGCAGATATTTTTCTGAGCACTGTGACATGCTTATAGTGAAAAATGCAGAGATTTTGGGTGTCTACTGGAACAGTTCGTTGGATTGAAATTTTCATTTCAATAAAATTTTAAAGCTTATTGTGCAGCGATTGTATGTTATTAGAACATTGAAATCTTTTCTGTCAATTGATCAATTGATAATTGTTTACAATGCTCTTGTTGCTCCACTCGTACTGCATGCGGCTCCACTTTTTGCTTTACTTCCAAAGTGTATCGAAAGGAAAATTGAAAAGTTTCATCGTCGAGGACATGGAATAATCTGCGGCAATGTTTGTGTGAATAATGATCATTTTTCCTCGTTGTCCTCAAAAAGATGTTAAAGTGCACTACGATTTTTCCGGAAATGTGAATCCTCTCCATTACACCCTTTGCATGATTGGATCCCTGATAGAATGACTTATTCTGGTCAATTACGTCAGCCTGTTGCTATATCTGCTAGACAACTGCATTCATTTGTTCCATGGATTTGCTCTAAATTAAATGACAACTCTTCTGAATGGTGAATAACGCTTGCCTTCCGTGAAGGTTCCATACATAGCCCTGTACCTTGTACATAACTTTAGATCTTCATTTCACAAATATACATTTCTTGTCTTGTCTTGTCTTGATAGTCAAGCATTCATTGTACAAAACTGCGCATCAATTATTCTCAGGAATGAATATCTCGATAACCGCTGCAGTTAATTAAAAAACATTTGAAAGCGGCTGTAGTCACAGAAAGCTTCAAGAAATAATTCGCAGCATCATTCGATCAATTGCCTCCGTAGTGGAAGGTCGGATTGCTAAGCGGCTCTACAACTTGTGTAGTTGAAGCTCGTAAGCCTGTTCCATTTCCGACTATCTAAATGAATTGTTAATAACATCAATAACCCACCAGAGTAATTACAGAAAAAACAGATATCTTGGATGTACGGGGTTAAAATATTCATTGAAAGTCTAGTGTTTATTTAACAATTATGAAAATAATCAGGTCAAATCAGAAATGTCTAAAAAAGACATTAAGAAGAAAAAGAAAGATTGACAGAGCTGGTATCGGGGTGCTACATGTCTCATGTAATACTGCCGCTTCACAAATTGACGAATTCGATGACGATGATGTGGAGCTTCTATGACTTTCAATTCTTTTGTGCCTTGATGAACTATTTTTAAACCTCCCTTTATGTATCACAATCAGCTATAGCTGTTTCATCCAAATGTACCTATGCATATCATCATCAAAAGTAAATGAATGGATAGCAGATGCAAAATCGTTCGCTGAAATCGACTTCTCCGACCCTCCATTCAGCACACAGCACATTGTGTTCAGTTTCAGTACATGCGTAAATTCTTTCAGAGAACACTTTTCAGAGAAACACATATTTCCTCTGTCCACATTTTCCGCCCACCATCGGAAAAGCGGTGAGTGTATTAAATTCCTCTGGTTTGGAGAAAATTTACAACACTTGTCTTGTCGCTCACTGTAGACATCAATTCCACGAAGTTCATGATCAACTGTGTCTGAAAGTTTCCTAAGAAGCTTATATTCTAACTAGCATCCAAGGGACCAATCCTTCTTACCAGGCTTCAAGTAAAACTTCTCAGTGGTGTTTGTGCTATCCTTCTATGACAGTACTATCTTATCCTTAACCCAATGGACTAAGTTCGACGAACTATGGTGAAATCGGATAAATTGGAATATGTGGGGGAGAAGTACCCAGGCATGATCTAATCTCGAAGATTATGAGGTTTTCCTCTCAGACGATATAAGATATACATTTTCCCTTCTAATTCTTTCCTATTGCGGAGTCGCTATTGCAAATCCGGTGAAATCATGTACAGTACATTTGACTATCAGGATCTGATCATCAACAACTAATCAATTTTAATACTAAATCTTTTGAAGCAATACAGAATCAGGAGTGGAGAAACAGGAAGCAGACGAACCATGGAAAAATGTCAGATTCTCAATCACTTGATTCAAAATTGCTAACTAAACAACGAGACAAATCAAGAAAAAGGTGCTTCCAATAATTGGCGTTCAACGTTGACAATCAATAATCACGTTTTTCATTTGAATAAGTTGGAGCTCGATGCTGCCATCCGCCTTCGGTAAATGCACCTGGGAGAAGAGAACTTTACAGTGGCCGGTGCAACTGAAAGATAAACTTACTCTTCATGCGTTTCTTATTGGATAATATTGCTAAGCAAATATATCCCTTTTACCGCCGCCTTTGTGTATGCTGTATAAAAGTATAATTTAACAGATTTCAACAAAGTTAATGTTTACTGAGTAATATCTTGCTGATCAAAGGCGCTGCGTACAATAATGACTGGCGTTATTTTTCATTCACTCATTTACCTTTTCGTCTTCACAAGGGCATTAGCAGTGGAAAATTGCAAGCCAGGGATATTCAACATAGCAATTGTCAGCGATTTTCGAATCAATTGTACAAAAATTTTTGAAACATCATATTTCATCAAATATGTCACTATTCAATGGGTAATTGAACAAATCAATCGGGATGAAAATTTGATTTTTAGTCGTTATAACATGAGCATTGGTTACGTTATTGACGATATGTGTGATAGTTCTTTGTTCGCCTTCCAATTTGTGACACGCTATCGACCTGCTTGGTCACAAAGCTCCTTAAATGCTCAATTGGGCGGTATTGATTTCTGTTCAACAAAGTCACTTATTGAAGGTGATCGAAATGTCTATTTTCTCCATGGTGTCGTGGCTTTCGATTACAGCAGTTTAGCCGCTAGAAGTTCAGATTTTCTTCAAATGTTAAAAATTCCTGCAATAGGGACAACCGCTTCGTCAAGTGCCTTGAGTAACAAAAGAAAGCATCCATATTTTGTGCGGCTTATTGCTCCCGATTCTCTTCAAGCTGGATTAGTTGTTGATATAATGATCAAATTCAAATGGTATTATGTGGTGGTTCTCTATGAAAATGATGATTATGGTCGCGGCTTAGTTAATAATTTTCGCGCAACTTTGCTCAAGCGTAGCAGCTCCTTCGCCTTAAAAGTTTGCATCGCATATTTAAAGGAGTACAACACCAATCAAGTAAGCCTTTCGGACGCGCAGTCAATTTACGAAAAGATTGCAGAATTACAAGATAAGTCACAGGTACTTATCATGTTCGGTTATTGGGATGATGTCTTAATGACACGGTTAAAGGGTTTGAAGATTCAATATATTTTTTCAGATGGAGTCTTTGCAATTCCTAAACCGTTTCGTGAGAGTTTTGCCAACTCTTTAATGATAATTTTCAATTATTATTGGATACCAGAAGTAGTTTCTCTATATAACAATTTGACTTATAAATCAGTACTGAAATATCCATTTGGTAAAATATTTTGGGAAAAGTATGTTGGTTGTTGCTATTCTGGCTGTAACACAACATGTAATGAAGTTCCAACTTTGCCTGAAAAAATTAAATATCGTAATGAATTTTCATCCCATGGATATCTTGCTGATGCGATATGGGCTATTGCTCGCAGTATTTCGGAAGTTGCTCTTGGTTCCAAATGCATTAGCGCAACAGACATGGGTAACATCACTAATATTTTAGCGTGTGTAAATGGCCCTGAAATCCTTTCTGCATTAAAACAGCAGAACTTTTCAATCTTCGGTCCTGTGGTGTTCGATGAAAATGGTGATGGAGCAGGAAATTATAAGATCACAAGGCAGATGGCGTCCGGTCCTCAGGAAGAGGTAGCAATATGGACAAGTAAATCGGGACTTTCAGTTCTCAAACCAATATTAAACTGGACTCACGATGGTGAGCTGAAAGCTGTTTGCAGCTTACCATGCCAACCAGGTGAATATAAAAGAATTTTAGACATTGAATGTTGCTGGGAATGTGGTAGATGTAGAAATAATGAGCTTCTGACAATCAACCAGACGTGCCGTCCTTGTCAAAAATATCACTGGCCTCATGATGATGGTACATGTCACAGCATTGAGGTAGAAGTACCACCATGGAATACTCCTACTACTGTAGTTAATGTGGCTATGTCTGGTATTGGAGTCGTGACTGTCTTTGCTATTAGTGCCATTTACGTCATGAAGCACCAACATCCACTTCTAAAAGCCACGGCGATTGAACTTTCGGCTTTGGTCTTGGTTGGACTTATTCTTTCATATCTGACAGTTATGTGTACATTTGGAGGAATGCCGTCTTTTACAGGATGCATGGCTCGCTTGCTTCTTTATAATGTCTGTGTCAGCATCAGTTACTCTAGTCTGACAATGAAGACAGCCAGAATTTATCGTCTGTTTGAATCATCAAAAAAAGGAACCGCTAAACCACGCTTCATTTCGACACGAGCTGTTTTAGTTGGCAGCTGTATCTTATGTGGACTGCAGGTAAGTAATAGAATGATGAAGTTAGATAAGTCCAGGTACTTGTATTTTCTGTAATGACATTATAATTCGATTACAGGAGTCATCAAAAATAATTACAATTACTGTGAATTGGGTCAAGCAGTCAATTGATTTTAATTGCTGTAGGAAACAATCAATTTATTGCAATTATTTGATAAAAGCAATCAATTAATTGCTACTAACGCATGATTCCAATCAATTATTCAATAGACTAGGCTGCGACGTACCAGTGACACTGTCCCACCTCACAATTATTTAACAATTCAGTATGAACCTATCAATCCTGAACTCTAGCGAGCGACTAGGCTAATCTAACTATCAAATATTAAGTCAAATAATAAACCGGACCTTCATTTGCAGATTGATGGCATTGATCGAATTGAATATTTATCATGTAAATGTCGTCAGGGGCATGCTCCCTTAATTGTAGTTCTCAACACACAAAACAGAAATCGTCAGATTCAACACTACATGATCAATTGGGCAGTACCAAGGGAACCCTCAGCGCCACTCATTGGTTGATCTTGATGATGCTTTCACAAATAGACACAGTGATAAAGAGTTGGATGTGAGGAACCCTGAGAATGATGCAACAACAGATTTGCACTGTTCAGTTTCTTATTACATGGATTCAAAGAGCTCTATTTTTTCTCTGGGGTGCAAAGACTTTTGACGGACAGTAGAATGCTTCTAAATATGCTAGAGTGTTGCCACTGAGCAGATATATAGAGCCAGACTATAACTTAGTCATAAAATGTTATGTTGCATTTTCAAAACCGCATGATAAGACACTACACGCATACAGTTTATCACGCATTGATAAGCATTACATAGTTTTCTGCTCTACATCAAGAAAAGTCGAGACTTTATACTATCACTACGGAATTCATTGAACCTTCACGGCACTATAAAGATTTGGTTGTAGTCAGTGATATGATAATACTTCATACTTTCAAAATTGGGATTTGGAAAGGTAATTTACTTTCAAGAGCAAAAGCTTCACAATCATAAAATATCATGAAATTGAGTAATCTCATTCAAAATTAATTTGAAAAGCTTTTAATTCTACACATGCTAGAATTTAATCTGAGTAGGCCTATAATGATTATTCAGTTAACCCAAAATCATAACAAGGACTTTTGACAAAGAATTCAACCGTATCATGGATATGTCGTGCTCAAAATCTCCGCTTTGCAAGTGGAAATAGAGAAAAATACCACTTTTACAAGGCAGATCAACACGCAGTTCTGCACAAAATAAATGAATGATTCGTTCTATTACTCTGCACTGCGATCAACATGAATGCAACTTTATGAGGTGTAGAAGAATTTCGCGATTTATGTAAAACTACGTATGCAGATATATGGTTTGAGAAATAAACTCTTCCTGTCTATCTTCGTACGTTCACGTCTTTTTGCTCTATAGTTGCTTATTTGTTTTTATTGTCATTTTTTGTACCATTATTTTCTATCCCTTCGTTTAACTTGAACAATCTATTGAATGCAATCTCAAAAGTCCTTTAATGTGTGAAATATAGTAAGCTACCTGTAATCAGCAAATATCAAAAATCAATAGCTAAAAAATCAGCAATGTCGATAACTTAGATTAGCAAGTGCAATAAATTGCATGTTCATGCACATTTGCTGAGAGCTACTCAATTTCTTGAAAATGTTTTGAACCTTCCCATTCGCTTCTCCAACAATGCATAGATAGAGAGAAGGAATCACTTGTACATCTGCAGTCGCCTTGAATAAAACATAAAGGTGCCCATCAGCTAGTTTACTTGGATATCATACTCATCAATTACTGGTATCTCAACTACAGTTTGTATAACATGACGTTATAAAGAGCATATTTGAAAGCACTGTTTGTCGGTGTGCACAAGAATAGCATTTTTATTGGATTTGCGTCTGATCGAAACTCATGCATTTTCTATATCTGATTGAAAATAATCAATGGAATGTGCATGCATACTTTAACCACTAGCAAGAAACTAAGATTGTTGAATTTTTATTCGAATAGGAGTTCAATAATTGAATCAAAGACTTCTCTTAACCTTCGGGCCCACTTGATTTGAATTCAGCAAACTCCTTGTTTTTGGGGTGTTTGTAAGACCGAGTGCATGTGAACAATTCCCATTCAATCCAGCCGATAAAGGGAAATATTCGTCTGCTGCAAACAGAAGCAATGGAGGCTGTGGGAATGCATTGAGAAGATCATTCTTTGTAAGCATGAGAACGGCGGTCATTTTGATGAAAATCTTCTTCCATGCTCAGATTAAATATCCTCTTGTGCTTTTATTTATCGAATATACTGTACATTTGGATTTAAATGCAGGCTTGCTTTCCTATACGTCATCGTAGATTCAAACCCTTCAGTCTTTCGGCGCTCACCTTGCATAAAATTCTTGTTTAAAAACATGGTTTAATGCCGCTTTTGAAAATAATGCTATGAAACAATTATGTGCAAAGCACAGTTTATAACTCGTTTGATAATGATAACATTACTTACTTTTAAACTACTATTTTTGTCCCTTTGACAATTCAGATAATCTATTGACTTTTCTATCCTGATTTTCCTTAGCAAAGTGCAATATGTCGTTTTACGCAGTGCGTCAATAGATGCGTCTACTGAGCTTTATTGCATAAATAAACAATCATTGACTGTTAAATTCATCTTAACACCAAAAAGAAGCATATGAAAGCTGGAATATATTAATAATGCCAATATTTATTTGCCTACATCAGTAAGTCTTACATCGAGAGCCATTATTTGAATATTTCTAAAAAAGCAAGAAACATGTGTTCTGTACCAAAAACATGTTTTAAAATGCCCTTAATTTATTTAATCCTATTAGTTGCCAAACAGATAGAATAGGCTTCCTGCATAGGCCTCTTCTGCATCTTTCTGCTGCTTTAGGCCTCAGGCCTAGTAATCAGTGGAATCTGAATCCTAGAGATAGATCTCCATGAGATGATTCCGCAAACGAGGGGATAGTGCACGACCTCCGGGTGAAATATAATTAGCCACAGAATAAGACAGCTCTCTCGTTCCAGCGCTTAAACAATCTAATTCTGTGTGTATAGCTCTTCAAGCGGTCACATATTCGAATGGCAAGAATATCGCCACTTCAAATCGATGTGGTGTCACGTTTGACAGCGATCACATGTGCATTAAATGCAAAGCATAAACATAACAACATTCGCAAATCGCAATTTTTTTTTACGATTGAAGCAACTTTAAGTTTTTTCGAAACAAAGGAAGCGGAGTAATTTTACCCCTCTAAGTGAAAGTTTAAGTTGAGTTTTATATAGTTGACATCATGGTTGACGTCTACTTTAGACGATTCATAAATCACTGCAACCCAACATTTGCAAAGAATATGCTATATTCATGATATACGCTTTTAACGGAACAGAATATCTTGTTTTCAGTGTGTAACTGCAAGACAATGGTTGATAAATACTACGTTCACCTACATTATGTCGTGTCGTAGGTTCTTGATCTTTACTTCTTCGACTAAATTGACATCATGCCATTATCTGATGCTTTTTGGCTAATTGAGTGACTGGCATTTCGGAAAGTGTGCGGAAGAAAAACCTTTTGATAGTGATCTGAAATATCAAAGTCAAAGAATTTCTTCAACTTCAGCAAAATTCAGAAATTGATTCTTTTTATCTAGTCATTCTGTAATTGCGGAGATGTTCAAAATCATGAACAATAGCTTTTAATTGATTGTTTTGCTCATAATTTGTGTTTGATGTCAAGCTCTGTGTCAAGCTCTGAATTCCGAATCATCAACATGGACGCTGCACGAAAAAGGAGTAGATATTAATTCCAGAAGGGTAAAATAACCCTACATAACAATAATCCCTTTATCGACAATGACACAACAATTATATGTGCAACTTGCATGTAGTAGATTCATGCAATAGTAGCAAAAGAAGGAAGTCTAAAGGTTAGTTCTAAAGTTAGGTCAAGAAGATTAATATCTAGTGGAATTTTGTTCTCTTTATGCGCTCCCACTAAAACCTCGAATGGTCATTGCACACGTTTCAGTTGTATCAAAAGATATTCATTTTATGATCCAGGTATTTCCCTTTTTAGTGGCTCATGATCTTCTTTACTAATATGGCTTTTGTGCAACTGAGGTAAGATAGAAATCTTAAGAAAAACGTCTCAGTGCTAAGATTTAAGTTGAGGCTGATTTTATGAGACAAAAATGATTTTTTCTTTCTCTGATCTTAACTAATTAATTGTCTTGCCTATGCAACTGGTCCCGAATTCAAGGATATGCCATCTTAAAATTTTTTTTTTATTTAACATAATGTCTTTGATGAGACAGGAAACATATCCATTGAAATTCATTTTTTTGAGATTGAGAGAGACATGATGCTATGCCAGCCTCTCAAAGTGTCTTTTGATAGCATTCGGATGAATTTGATAGTCATGAAATGTATGTTCATCAATAACCTAATTCCTTTCATTGCTTCACAGAATCTACCAGATGCTACCTGAAGTTTGATGAATACTTTTTGATTAGTAGCACTGAATTAGGCATCTTTGAAGACATGTTAACACGACTCTATAAGTTCTATACCAGACTTGAAAAAAGACGGAATTCCATCTAGTCCCGACTAAGCTGTGCATGGAAATCCTAGTCGCGACTAGCTATGAGTCATTCGCAATCCTATCTGCACTATGAAACTGTCCAAAAGGTTCATTCTCAAAAAAGGTCGAATTTGATGTCCCCGAAATGTACTTCTTATGACTTCTTATTTATGACTGTCAAGATGAAGATACTCCCATAAAAAAGGTTCTATAACTAGTTTCGAATATCAGTTTTACGCTATAAGTCCTTGAATAAATTTAAACCAAAATGAAACCCGTGATATTTTGAGCTATAGCCTATCATGTGAATCGTCTGAAAATCACACGAAATTCATATCCCCTGATCAGAGTAGGCTTACTACGTATATTCAAAGAAATGTTTTTCTAATTTAAGGTCTATCATTGAATACTTGACTGCTATAGCAAATTACTAGATGCTCTAACGTTTATAGATAATGATACTATGAGATATTGAGACGTTGAAATGAGACGCTATATGAGACGTTGAAATTTCTATCCACATCGATTTCCTTTATAACTATCCCTCCATCGATGTCAGTACCGTCACGAAATATTCATCGAAACCATTTGAGACAGTATTTTATGTTAGAGATTTGCTATTGTTAGTGTCAAAGGCACATGTCATTCGTGAAAGTTTTTAAAGGAAGAATTTCTTTGGATTGAGCAAAAGCGAGCAGTAAATTGAAAATACGTGGTTGGAAGCTCCAAGTCGCGACTAGGCTGTGTATACAAAATTACGCTTTCCTAGTCGGGACTTAAGTCGCGACTGGGCTGTGCATACGCCCCAATATGCATCTCATTCATACAATATCTATCTTCTAATTTTGCGTCATGTCTGTACATATTTGTTGCCCTTGCCCCTGTTGAAGTGACACGAACATTTGAAAGCTTAATAAATTCATTGAACTAAAATCCATTTTTTTCTAGCAAATTTTAAGCTTTTCAATTGCTTCAATCCAGTTTATTGCTATCTATTCTGGTGAACATTATTTAATTTCCGACAATACAAAATGCTGGTTGAGTAATGTATTTTTGTTGTCAATGAAACATTATCATTAAAATGGTAACTTTACGAGTTCTGAAAACAAACAAATGTATAGGCCTATATATGTAGAATATAAATAACACCGCCTGTTTAGCCGTGCAGATAAAGCATTTGTTTACCCTCATAATTGACGTGTGTCATACTCCTGATCAGACAAATTGCGGACGAAAAGATGTCTGAGATTTGAATCTGAAGCTCAACTTGACTTCCGTTTATTCCAATTGACTTTCAGGCTGCTCAAACAATAATTTTGGCGATTATTTTCCCATCTGGAGTTGAACTGCACATGCCTGACTTGTATTTCCCAAGAGTCATTGCCGCTTGTGCTTATAATCTACCATCCTTCTGGTCGCCTCTGTCTTACAATCTCGTACTTATACTGGCATGTTCATATTGTGCTTTCAAAGCACGCTCTCTCCCTGACAATTTCCACGATTCGAAATGTATATTGGCATGTGCTGCTTGTTGCCTATTTATGTGGCCGGCTGTTTTATTGGGAGTATTTTCTGTTCGTGTTGGTCCTCAAGTCGACTTCCTATTTGGGTTTGCTCTGTGTGCCAACAGTTTGTTGATGCAAATTACTCTTTTTGCACCGAAAATGTTTGCGCTCCTGCCAAGAAACTCCGTTAATGAGGATGTGAAAACCAATCAGAACACTCGAATGGCAACAGGGCATGGCAACGAGTGAAAGATTGATACGTCGAGGACTGAAATAAACGAGATGCACCAATGGCTGAAATTTTAAATTTAACTCCAATGCACCAAACAATGAAATGCATGCATGAAGCAAACTATGAGAATAGCAAAGGAAATTATTGCTGACATTCAGCACCCGACTGTCTGCACCCTATGATTCTTACGTGCACAAATGCGAATATATCAATTCTTGCTAATACGCAAACAAATCAAATAAGCCGGTCATGTGAGTGTAGATTATATACACAGTCCTATGTAAATAGTTAGAAGATAAATGCAGAAAAAATTGTTTTTCTTTACAATTCTATGGAAATCGCAGAAAGCCACACTAGAGCAGAAAGCCAAAAATTTACTTGTATGTTGATTATTCCTAAACGTTGTCCACCAAATGAGACAGCGAGCCTAAAACTCAATAGCAAGTTCGTCATATAGTAGGCTATTCTTTTTTATTTATGGCTGACTAAAATTATCAATACGTGATACGCAACAGATTCACATGAAAACGCCACATACCACGTTTCTATAAAAAAAAGAACAGCTAAATATATTTGAACATAAAGAACATCCAGAATATTCCACTCCTGCCAATCGATCCTCTTGCGATCTTATCTCATTGAAAACTTGTAATTGTGAAATCTCTTCTTCGCATGCAAAGTAGACCAAAGCAGGGTAGCACTAGTCGACATATCTTACTCCGTCTTGTGAAAGAGCCAAAACATCTTACACCGCTTGCAAAATATGAAACATTTTGCGCAATATCTTCTGCGTTTTTGGCAATGACTTGTCGTAATCTATCTTGAGGAAAATGAGGCGCTTTCTTGTGGAAGAATAGAAAGACATCTTACAGCAAGGTAGTGTTTTAGATGGTAATAATTACAGGTAATATTAGCTTAGTAATTGCGGGTAATTATTACGCGAGCACCATCGGTAATAATTACCGATAATTTTTGAAGTTTCGATTTGATTTCAACGTAGATGTCTATTCATATCACATCGATTTTCCCTAAGTTCTCTTGCATTCCGGTAAGCAAGCTTCGTTATTGCTATTTTTCTGGAATTTGATGTTGCTGAAATATTTGAAATCATCTTGTTGAATCCTATTAACGGTTCAAAAATATCTGGCATCAAATGAAAAATAATGAAATCGGCAACTCAATAAAGTTCATCTGAAATTAAATCAATGTATGTGCATTCCTTACAGAATTCTGTAGACCTCTGATTGATTAATGAAAGTGATAAAAACATGCTCGAAAAGGAGGAATGTGAGATAGGGTCCACTAACCCTGCAGTTCCAACAAAGTCAGAAAGCAATATTCGACAGTGGTCAGTATTTTCACTTCCGAAGTTGCAACAATAACAAACGATGGCTATTCAATTGACCATGTGTTCGACATAAATGATGTTTCTCAACATAAGAGATTTCAATTTTCAGATTATTCCATCGAAATGAATTTTTCTGCAGGGCCCCCAACTCTCCAAAGTCAGTTAATAATATGTAGCAATTTCTAAGACAGCAGTTCGCCTACAATTATCATATACAGAAAGAAAACAATTAGGTTCCAGAACATGGAAGTCAAAGGATAGCCTGCAACTTTATTATGCTAGAACTAGCATTAATTTGATCTGCCAATAGGAATTGCAATTATCTTTCAACTGTGACAAGGTTTATTCTGATTATCTCAGTTGTTAGGAAACGGGTTGCTTTCCGTTACTTCCGTTTACTTTTCCGAATCCAATTATGCTTCGGCAAAAATTACAACAGCTTTGCTGATGGATTTCCTGCACCTACTGCTGAATTTGATACTCAAGTTGACTGCAGTATTCTACAGATAATATTGCTGCGGTAATTTGCTTCTGCCAAATCCAACCTGTATCACCGATAGAAAACATATCAGAAGCTTTTTAATGATTGCTGATTACTAGAAAAGCAAGCTGATTCAAAATCTAAAACGTCTTGATGTTGGACCTATATTTCAAAGGCTCAAAAACTATCCTTTTTAAACAGGTTCACTGAAATGACGTGATTTAATGATATGTTCACACTGCATCTATAATGGTGATAAGTTCATTTTGTCATTAAAAGCATAATTGAGTTTGCAGGAAATTGAAGGCGCATCACATTAAACCAGGAATGGTGTCATTTTGTGGTTGTAGCGGAGGGCAAAACTTCATCCTGCAACACTCTTCATTCACGGCAAAATGATTAACTGGAGCAAGTTCCTCACTTCAAGTATTACAAAATAGTTCAATTCTTTCCTAGATAATATAATCCGATTTAATTTCCCATCAAAAAATATGTAAATTGCAATTCAAAGACGATGTGATAATACTGTCTTTGTTGCACCTGATTCATCAAATTGTATTGCTTGAAATGGATTCAAGCTAATGTAGACATATTATGTAGGCTATAGTATTGCAATATTGTGCCTACATTTTCTACATCAAAATTACCATATTTTTACTAATATAATGAAACTCTCTGAAGGATTCCGCTAACTGGAGAACAGCTAAAATATAAAAGATTCTTTCTGGAAGTGATAAACCAAAGAAATCAATCTTATAAAAAACGTAAAACCACCTCTCACTGTCAAATTCAGAGACTATTTTGAATTTCCTAGCCGAGCAGTCTCTTCAAAGGTTTAGTCAGATAGAAATAATCTATGCAGTGTGTCTTTGCCCCTACCAAAATTTGAATTTAGGCCAAAATTTTATTTATTTAATGTAGGCCTAAAGGAGGAATGAACATTAAATCAAAGCAGGCTTTACATAGTTCAGATAGCAAATAATGGACACTGCAGTTGCTGAGCAATTGCTTCAAGTCAGTGAAATCTAAATAAATAAATGTCTAGTACCACAGGCTTTTCGGGAAGACTGAGCTTGCAATATTTGCGAAGGAACTATAATCGTATTGGCCCTTCCATGTTTCCAATACCGACAGCTGACGCAATGGGCCTATATCAGCAGTAATTGAATCACATAATTTTGTTTATCTGCTTCGGTTTGCTAGAAGCGTGATTAATTCGAAATTGACGGAACATCGGGGAACTTAGTAAATGGGCAAAAATGAATTCCTAATATCTTCCAGAGAGAGGAAAAAAGTCGATCGTCGCATGCTTCGATTGCCACAATTCCTTCATATTTGAAGAATTCAGATCATTGCGCACAACTTTTCTCCATAATGTTGGCCATAGAGTAGGGATATAAGCTTATAGGTAGAGTGTCGACTCAAAAAAGTATCTGTATACAGTGAAAATTTTTATAAGAAAAGATTCAGCATTTTGCGGAGATTACGTTCCCGTGGTCCAAAAAAAATTATTTGAGCAGTTTTGAAAGGGTCAAAATTTTGCAGATTTATATCCTACCGAGATGACGTCCTCTTCATAAGTAGCATGAAACAAGTTGGATATCAAAAGGAATGATTATTTGCTAATAAGCATCCTAACTAAGCGGAAATTAAGGTGATTATCAAGGGAAATTCATGATCCGCTTTGTAATGGAAGTCTTCATGAAAAAAATCGCGATATTATTCGTGCTTTCTTGGCTGAAATGTCATGATTTTGATTCAATTTTCACCGAAATGATTTTGTGATTTACTAAATTCATGTTTCATTTCTTGAATCTGAATAGTGATGTTTTACATCTTTACATCTTACATTTACATCTTTCAAAATTAATTGAAATCATTGTCTTTGATTATGTGATTTTGCCCTGCCAGTGGCAGGTTCCCTGTGATATGATCTCGCGCAAAAACATTCTCATGAGGTTATAAGCATGAAAGGAATAGCAGGTCATTGATTCGCTATACCTCTCTAAGGCTGTCATGACACGAACGATCTATAAAATAATATCATTTCCTTCTGCATTACAATCATGATCAGTCAATTCCGTTGTAATTTCTTCAAAACTGCAAACATTTGCATATTTGGGGACAATACCACCGGCATCCCCCACGAGTTCATTTAATAAAATCGAAAGTGTGTGGGATTTAATAAATTGGGAGTTACCACTCTACCTAATATACTTACTCTATGATGTTGATCATTTCCGATCATTATTAAAAAAAGTGGCAGACGCACGAAAATTAGTTCACGGATGATTCCACCGTCCTCTTCTTCGCATTTCTCACTGCATATTGCACACACTGAATCGAAGCCAGACATCGATGTGTGTTTTGGTGTGCGCGAAGTGATATCACAACTCACTGGCTCTGGTGTCCTCTGTTGACAGCTTACTGTTTGCCATTTCCAATAGTAAGCGATACACGAATTATCCATTCGAGAAGGAGCAAGTTTAGAAACCGAAGCGCAGGCAGATGAATCTAATTCACTGAATTCTCATACGATGATGAAAGTCATCCCAGTAGCCATTTATAATAGAATATAATGCCTACTAATTTAAATTATTAGTTTAAGTAGTCCTAATGAGGACTGACGGCGTTCTCCAATCCGCAAGTGTACAAAGGCAATGCTACTGTAACCATTGGATTAATCAGTTCTTAAAAGAACTCAATGTAGCTTTCTCGTGGCAACGAATTAAAACTGATCAGGTTTGGCCCAATATCTGGTAAAAATGGAAATCTTAAGACTTGTACTAATACCATAGATTCCAAACACTGCCGTATACACGTTCAAAACAGACGTCTATTATACTGTACCGACTACAGATGCTGATAGTGGAAATAGAATAAGACAATGGTCACCATAGGTTAAGAGTAGTAAGTAAAACTCCACTTCTGGATAGCGCAAGATTGCCGCCGTCGCTGACGTCCCCCCCTCTGGAACGGCAGAGTGTCGTGGTCGGCCGCCGTGGTGCTTTGAGTCTGACGTCCCCCCCCCCTCTGGATGGAACGACAGAGTGTCGTGGTGTGCCGGCCAAGTGAGTCCGAAAGGTTCGCTGACGTCCCCCCCCCTCTGGTCGGCCGTCGTATAGCGCGCGGTGATGTGCTGTCTAGGTTGGCGTGGTGTGCCGGCCAGGTTGGGAGGGTGGACTGTCGTAGCTCACCTGAAAAAATCCTAAGTGTCCGAGTGGCTTTGTATGGGTAAAATTTTGAAAATTTTCCAAAGTGTGGAATTTCGACCTGGGACCTTCACCAAAATATTTTTCATCAAATTTCACGGACCCCCCCCCCACCCGACAGCAATCTTCTAACTTTGGTTCTAGTGGACGGATTTTGTCTTACAGCTGCTCGTTTGAAAGAGGAGAAAAAACTGCTCGACGACATTTTTTGTTGCGAGTCAATCGGACCAGCCGTTCAAAAGTTAGAGCTGTTACAAGATTTTAGGTTGGAGCTCACCTGAAAAAATCCTAAGTGTCAGAGTGGCTTTGTATGGGTAAAATTTTGAAAATTTTCCAAAGTGTGGAATTTCGACCTGGGACCGTCACCAAAACATTTTTCATCAAATTTCACTGACCGCCCCCCCTCGGGAGAGCTAGCTTCGATCTTGGCTTCCAGTGGACGGATTTTGTCGTGCAATAGCTCGTTTGAAAGCTAAGAGTGAGACAAATTCAGTGAAAGAAACGGCTTGTTCATATCTGTCTTCGTTCAAAAGTTAGAGCTGTTACAAGATTTTAGGTTGGAGCTCACCTGAAAAAATCCTAAATGTCAGAGTGGCTTTGTATGGACAAAATTTTGAAAATTTTCCAAAGTGTGGAATTTCGACCTGGGACCGTCACCAAAACATTTTTCATCAAATTTCTCTGAACGAGGGGGGGGAGGGGGGGTCAGTGAAATTTGATGAAAAATGTTTTGGTAAAGGTCCCAGGTCGAAATTCGGAAGTTTTAAATTTTTCAAAATTTTCACCACACTGGAGCTCTCACACTTAGGAATTTTTTCACTTGTGGCATGTTACATGGACATGTGCTGACGGACCAACTTCCCGTGGTCATATCAGAATGGTTCAGGTGTCATATGATAGAGAATGATGAGACAAATCGTTTGCAACAAACCGCATGTCGCTACAATGAATACTTTCGGAGATAGAGCCATTTTAAGTTTTCTTCCGAGCATATATAAACCCCCGACAACGTAAGTCTGATCACTTCATCGAAAGACGAGGTAAGCGACGGTCGTCGCTCTGAGCTCCCGATATCGGGTGTTTCAAAGGACTCTATCTTTTGAAGTAGGCAAGCTATCTTCTTACTTCAAAGTTTGTATGATAGAGTTTGATAGTGTCTTTACTACTGATAAATTTTTTTAAAAGTAGTATGAGTAGTAAAATGCGGAATTTTTTAAAAATTCTTAATTTTCAGTTTTTTCAAAGTTTTAACATGTAGACTAAGGTTTTCAAGTATCCTGAGTTCAAATCTGCTATCAGATTTGAAATTTAACTAAGTCTAAGGCAGCTTTGAGGGGTTAGATCCCAGCTACTGATCACTACCTTTGACTCGGCGTTCCTGTTACCACTTCGGGGCAGTGACAATGATGTCTTCAGCTGTAAAGAGCGGGTATCGGGGAAGATCTCTCACTTCCCTAGTGATCAGTACAAGGCCTTCGGGCTGTCGACGGGATCGAGTGCCACTCACTATACTCAAATCTATCATTCCTGACTAAGTGTAATGCTTTAGGAATATGACTGTACTACATGATTCCAAACTTATACAAATTTCATTATCTTACAGTTAACGATAAATTAGGCATGGCTAATGACAAGAATAGAAAGTATCATATCAAGATGTGCACATGTGGGCGAATTAATCGCAGTGCGTACGCCAAGGCGCATGTAAAGAAGGCGGGCACCGACCACATGATTATCCTGAATAGGGTTGCGTGTGTGAAGTGTAGAGTGCTGAAGGGTGATGAGGATGAGGCGCGTTTCTACAGAGTGCATGCTGACTGTAGTGGAGGCTTGGTGAGTGACGTGTGATTCACGCAGTTGATTGTGGAAGAGAAGGAGCGAATGTTGGCGATAGAGCGAGAGGGTAAGGTTGAGAATGTTGTTGAGAATGTTGTTGAGAATGATGAGTTGGCGAGAGCGGTTGCGTCGTTGGAGGCTGAGATTGGGCGAAAGAGAGTGCTTGAGAGTGATGATGAGGATGATGTGGATTTAGATAGGGAGCGTGTGAGGAAGCGTGTGAGGAAGTTGAGCTCTTCGTCGTCGGAGGTGTCAAACATTGTCATCATTGACCCCCCGAAGAGCTCATCTTCCCCAAAAGTGAAGAGTGGTGGGATTCGTATGCAGTCGGCGAGGTGGTTGAAGGATGAAGAGAAGAAGCATGTTTCGCAGCAGATGGCGCATGATTTGTTGGTGAATAAGTATGAGAGTTTGAAGAAAGTGAAGGATGAAGTTGTGAAGGAGTTGGATGAGTTGAAAAAGAAGGAACTGAAGTCGAAGGAGGTAGCGGATGAAAATATTAGAATGAGGCGTAGTGTGACTGATTTGAAGAGTAAGACGCGAGAGTTGGAAGAGAAGAATGATGAGTGTGAGAAGAGGGCGAGTGCTGCGGAGAGAAGAATGAGAGATGCAGAAGCGAAGTTTGAGGAGATGATGAAGGAGATGAGTGTGTTGAGAGCGAGGAATGTTGAGTTGGAGAGGACTGTGGCTCGGCGGGGTGATGAGAGGCAGGCGTATGAGAAGTTGGAGCGCATGAGGGATGAGTGGAATCGTGTGAATGAGGATCGTTTGTTTGAATTTCACATCCCTATTCGGGATAATCATTTGGACGGCGAAGTACTCGTCAATCAAAATCTGGACGAGTCAATAATTTGCTATAACGGCCATCCAACGAAAAAATGTCTCCATGCCAGCCTAAGAATGCGCGGCCATCTGCATAAATTCTCGATTCGGAAGCGCGCGAGACTGCCAAAGGATGACTAACTTGGTAAGTGAAAAGTAAATAAGATAGTATATCCTATTCTAATACATATCATTTTCATTGCAGATCTTTGCCCGCCTTCACCACCCCATCAATTCACTCCCGAGAACGAACCATCGGCTCTCTTAAGGGCTACCTAGGGGAAAGACATGATAGAACCTCCACGCGGTTTGCCCTGGGCAGTCTTCGGACTGGCGAATACTATCATTAAGTTGAATCTGCTATCAGTCAACTTGAACGTTGCGTCGCGTTAGAGGGGTATATAAACCACTGCCTCTCATTTCATTTCATTTCATTTCAATCATGCAGACGCCGAACAGTCAAGTCAGCTCTCCTCGCGGACCGCAGTTAAGGCCGCGAAATTTATTTGAGGAGTTTGTCAGGCTAGAGGAGCAAGACAGAGTTTTTAATAATCTTGCTCGGATTGGCAATCCGATGACAGCAACTGCAGTCAATCCAACGGAATGGCGCTACATTCCACTTTTTAGTCACGTGCCAATTAGCGTGGAAGTCGACAGTGCTACCAAAGAGAGAGTCAAAGACGCTCTCAGCAGAATTGGTAGGGTGTAAGATGACGTTGAATCTGCTATCAGTCAACTTGAACGTTGCAAATGAAGTTCGGTGTAATACTTCCTTTCGACGGGCGTTCCTGTAAAGGGCGGCGGTGAAACCCGTAGCTATGTATACCGCAAGGGACATTCGGCAATGGTCAATCTTGTTTAACCTCTCTGCGTCATGTTTGCAAGTGATTGCCTCTGTCTCAACGTAGTATGCATTCGCGTCAGGGCGACATTTAGCCAACTGTCGAAGGTTGCATAAAACTTTCCATTGCATACGTTATGAGAACCATGAGTTCTACCTGTCTCTATCAATGAGACGAATTGATGAATGGAATGAAATGGGAGGACACTCACGCGCCACACGCAACATAACACACTTCTCTCTTCCGTAGTCTAACAAGCTCTTTACACATGGATCGCAGTCGATTGCTATCCCTGTATCAGATGTGTAAGCTATCTTAATTTTATTTGACACTATTTCATCTACCATCATCGTCCATATGAAATGTTTTAAGATTTACAAGTTAGACTAAGCGTGCTACTATTTCCAAATGAAAAAGTATACATGGTTAAATCATCCACTTAAGCCCATCCGTAGTCTAACAAGCTCTTTACACATGGATCGCAGTCGATTGCTATCCCTGTATCAGAAGTGTAAGCTATCTTAATTTTATTTGACACTATTTCATCTATCATCATCATCGCCCATATGAAATGTTTTAAGATTTACAAGTTAGACTAAGCGTGCTATTATTTCCAAATGAAAATGTATACATGGTTAAATCATCCACTGAAGCCCCATTCAAGTAAGTCAGTATGAAAGCAAAGATAATACGAAATAAAAATTTATTATGGCATGTATTTCAAAAGGTCTTCATCGTCAATATCGTCCCAGAGTCTGGCTTCACATAGATAACAAAAACAGTTCAGTTGCTTTAATCGTTCTTCCACTGCGAGCCTCACTTTGTCAATATACTCCCACTCCGCCATAGTTCGTGGCTGGGAGTTAGGGGTGTACCACTCCGATAATTGGTGGAGGAATTTCGTGCTGGTGATCTCCATCACATCGTCAGTATCGTACTGGAGACACTTCCACCTCACGCCTGTTAAGTCGGGACACTCCTTCTCACATACACTCTCTTCGTTGTCCGCTGCTAATGACAACTTTCTGATATTGTCCAGTCGGTACACCTTCTCTACCTTCCCCTTCGTTGCAGCGTTTGGTGCAACGAGCGCCTTTGGTGTTGAGCATGGAGAAGAGAATTTTGTGTTTGGTGTTGTCGGAGGGCTTGTCATGTTGACTGTGAATAATAACTTTGAAATGTTTTCTAATTCTTAAGTATCAACAAGCAACCAATCAGAATGAACAGCCAATGAATGATGAATACGAAAGTATATATGTAAAGTGACATTCATGTCATTTCACTCTGTCTTTGTGATATATAAGTGAAGTGTTCTCTGGCGTACAAGTGAACTGCTCTCTCGTGAAGTCTCTATCTTGTTGAAGTATCAACCTTAAACATAATTTCGTTGAAATGGTAAGTTGAAAATTTCTTCACTCATCTCCCTCAAACGTGTGGCTAATAGCATCTTCCTCAATTTCAGGCATCAACTTCATCACCAACGCCCTCCCTTCTCGAGGAAAGTTTAGAGTTGTTGAGTCAAAGTAGGTTGTAACAATACACTGAGACTTGAACAGAGATGATAGAATGATTTCTCTTTCAGGTGATGTGAGTTCCAGCTCAGGACTCTCGCGACAAGGCAACGAGTGGGAATGTGCCGACTGCGGACATATGTTTACAAGGAAGCACAGTCTCCTTCGACACATCAAACAACGTGTGTGTCAACGCAAAGCGGCGTCAATCTCCGGAGGTGAAGTTGATTCTGACGATGACATCTCCTTTCCTTGCGATTTGTGCCCTCTTTCTTTTGATAGTCACTTTCAGCGATCTTCGCACAGACTTCAACACACGCATGCAAATGATCACTACACCAACGGTACCTCTACCATCTCCCTCATTAATGTTTCACACAATAATTTAGTACGCGACTACTGCATGGAGTCCAATACTCAAATAGTAGATTTTCCTGAGTGGCTCCTTCAAAATTCTAACAGTATCGAAGCGCTCTTCAACAATTTAGACAATTTTAGAATGAAGGCGCTCATCTACCTCAAACTAAAATATATTAAGATAGATTTTCAAACGGGTCAAGTGACGGAGAGAATACAGTTTCATGTTCCTTCCTCTTCCGCAACTGAAGTTGTAGACTGCGAGTCTTGGCTAAATTTTCACATTCAATGTTTAAAATCAAATGTAGATAAATTCAATGAACGCGACAGCGCTCTCATTTTTGATGGTGTGGACTCAGCCATATTCAAAATTTCACTATTAGAAAGTCATGCAGCTCGAGGCACATTTAAACTACCAAAAACGTTGTATAATAAGAAAGCTGTCATCAATGTCGATTGTAAATCACAGTGTTTCAAATATGCAGTCCTATCCATCCTTCACTATAATGATATCAACGCGAATCGAAATCATACCTATAGCTATAGACAGTGGGAGGATGAACTAGACTTTGAAGGTTGTGATAGTAACAACATGAAAATCAAAAATGTAGAAACGTTCGAAAAACATAATAAGATTAAAATTGTCGTTCACGTGTGGGAGAAGGGGTTGAAGGGTGCCCGCTATAATTCACGTTCAACTTGTCATGAACGTGTAGTCAACCTCTTATTAGTAAAACAAGATGATAGCGAGGAATGGCACTACTGTGGTATTCCCAAAATCTCTCGCTTGTACACTCACTTGGGGCACTCTAAAAGAGGTGAACATTTTGTATGTGACCGCTGCATCCGCTCCTTTTGGAGTAAAGATAAATTTGAAACTCACTATGAATGGTGCAAGCGAGGTAAATTACAAATGGAACGCATGCCCAAAGATAAAATATTTTCACATAGGGATAATGGTGACGAATTAAGTCCCCTGCGTGTCATTTACGCAGACATAGAATGCTACATTGATGATATCATCCACAAGCCAGCAGCCATATCCTGCTATAAAGTATGGCATGATCACTTTAGGAATAGACAAAACAAAATGCATACTTGGCAAGGTGAAGATTGCATTTCAAAATTTCTAGAATTTCACGATAAAGCTGCTAAATTTCAACAATCATATGATTCCCAATTGCAGCGTAAGTCACTACATATGTCAGATGAAGACAAACAAAAATTTGAAAGTTGCACATCCTGTCCTAAATGTCATAAAACGTTTGATGACGATAAAATTAAGAAAGTGCGTGATCATGATCACATCACTGGTAAATTTAGAAACGCACTCTGCTCCAAATGTAACTTTTCACTTAGGTTGAGACGTCGTGTACTACCCGTCATTTTTCATAACTTTAAGGGCAATGACAGTCATATGCTCATAAAAGGAGGGTTGAGCCAGATGAAATCGTGGCAGTTTATTGTAATAGCGCAAACGAGAGAAAAATTCATGGCAATGACAGCAAAAGTAGCAGTAGATAAAACTAAAGAAAATAAGACAGTCTTCTTCGAAATAAAATTTTTAGATTCATTCCAATTCATGTCAGCGTCACTTGCTTCTCTCGTTCGTAATCTCAAGTTTCTTCCCCATAGTCAAACTTTGAAGGAACACTATCCAAACATAACGGATGAAATGATCACTCGCAAAGGAGTCTTTCCCTATGCGTATTTTAGCTCAATGTCTAAACTAAATGAAACAACCCTTCCTTCCATTGACAAATTCCAAAACGATTTGACGGGTGAAGATTGTCCAGTAGAAGATTATGAACATGCTCAAGAGGCATGGTTAAAATTTGATTGTAAAACGTTTGGCGATTATATGATCGCTTACTTAGAATTAGATGTCATTTTGCTGGTTGATGTCTTTCAGGAATTTCGACGAGTGGCATTAGAAGAAGACAAATTAGATCCTGTCCACTTTGTCAGTCTACCAGCCATGTCCTTTAAATCAGCCTTTAAAATGACTGGTGAGACCATTCATCTCTTACAAGACCCGGAGATGTATAATATATTTGAGCGCGGAATACGCGGTGGTCTCACATTTGTAAATAAACATCATATAAAATCTGAAACAGTAGGTGATGATCATATCCACCTAAAGTACTATGACCAAAATAATTTATATGGCAGTTCACTGTCTAAACCACTACCTCATTCCGAGTTTAGTTGGTTAAATCAAGATGAGCTTGAGTATTACTCCAACCCTTCAAACATACTGAAGATTCCAGATGAAGGTGATTGGGGATATTATTTTGAAGTGGATTTGATTTATCCAAATAGCATTAAAAATAAAACTGCTGATTTCCCACTCGCACCTGAATCTGGTGAAGTGACTGAAGATATGTTTTCACCATTCATGTCACAATTTCATAATAACTTAACAGAGTGTGGACAGCCAAGGTACAAACCATGCCGCAAACTTTTACTCACCCAATATGATAAGAAAAATTATCTCGTACACTTCTGCATACTAAAATTCTATTTAGAAATGGGCATGCTTCTAAAGTCAGTTCACCGCATTATCAAATTTAGACAGAAAGCCTTCCTCAAACCCTACATCGATAGTAACAGTCAAAAACGTGCACTGGCCCAAAATAATTTTGAAAAGGATTTTTATAAATATAAGAATAACAGTCTTTTCGGAAAGACCATGGAGGATGTTAGAAAACGTATGAACTACAAACTAGTCGTTGATGAACAAAAATATCACAAATTGACCTCATCACCTCTTTTCATTGATAGAGACATCATCGATGAGGATCTTGTAGGTGTTAAAATGATAAAATCAGAAGTTGAGTTGTGCAAACCCATCTATATTGGGCAAGCCGTTTTAGATTATTCCAAGCTTGAAATGTATCAACTCTTCTACAAAATATTAAAACCATGCCCTCTCGTAAAAGAGGTTTGCTTGCTGGGTGGTGATACAGATAGTTTCCTTTTAGGAATTACCACTCAAAAAGATTTAAATTTTAATGAATTAGGCAAGTCATTAGAAAAATATTTCGACACATCTAACTACAATCCCACTCATCCACTCTATTCCATACAGAATAAAGCCAAACTTGGTTGTTTTAAGGATGAAACAGCAGGAAAGGAAATAGATGAAATGATTCTCCTCCGTCCTAAAATGTATTCCATGAAATTAAAAGAATGTGCAGATAGTATTAAGCGTGCTAAAGGTATATCAAAATCCATTCATAAAATGAAACATCGGTCCTATAAGAAGGCCTATAAAAATAAAACTATAACGTTTGTCAATATGACAATCTTAAAATCTCAAGTTCATACTGTGAAAACGTACACGTTCAAGAAACGAGCACTTTCAGCATGGGAGGATAAGAGGTGTTGGATAGGACATGACACATCTCTTCCACATGGACATCCTGACACAAACATACCACCACCCAAAAGAATAAAACTCACGCTACCACATTCAGGAGATGTATTGACATAATCAACTTTAACTCAGTATTTTGATGTTGCTTTTGTAGATATACATGGTTGTTTTATGTATCGCATGAGATCGTTTCTTCCTTGTGAATATATGCCTACAGTCAGCTCATTCCCCCTATATCTGTGAAAAGACTTTTTCATATACATATTTTTATTTCAATAAACATATCACAATGACTTCACTTTGTTTTCCGAAACACTAAAGTTACGAGGGATTTAGTATCTTTCACATGGATGCACTCTTGTAAACCATTTGTAATTTTGATAGCAATAGAGGGTATAGTTTGTTTGACGACGGGATGATAGAAAATAGATTCAAACATCTTCTCGACTATTCCATATGAAGCGTCTTTATCATGAATGAAATCACGTAAAATGTATTCTTTTTTCTCACCAACAGAAATAGGTAGAATCAAATCACTTTGAATGTAAAGGTGCTGTTCATGTTTATCAAGTGTCATTGGTGTTTCTATACCAATCGTATGCGCAGCAGTAAACACAGTTTGTAGCATTGAAAAACCAAAGAGTTTTTTCAAATTTTTACTCAATTGACATTGAATGTCATCGCCCAGTTTCAGAACAACGCGTTGATTTTCAATTGAAAACGAAATGTGGTGTGTCTTTACATCATATTTACTTTTCATCACATGCTTCAACTTCTGTTGTATATAAGGATTTACTACATGAATGAAGCTTTCAACTGTATGATATAGACGTGGCATTATATTGATAGCAACTTTAGATTCTTCATAAGACTGGTAAATTTTCTTGAAGCGATCACCATAGATGTCCACCCACCATTCATCATTAACTGAATCAGCTTTAGTGTGATATTCATGAGAAGCATACACCACACCGCTTCCAATAATAGGTGTATAATGTCTTACAAAATGGCGCAAGGTTGGAGAGAAATAAACTGTAAGTTTTTCATTATATTTCTGAATTTCTGTTTTCTGCCATCAAACTATGTTTTTTATGTATGTGAGCACTCATGCTCCTGTTTTCCAATGTTCTTGGAAATAAACATTTTTGACTTTTGACTTTTGACTTTTGAAATAACCAACTTATTTTTGTCCGCCATAATTTTCTCTCCATACGTCTTACCCACAGTCTCATTCCATCGTTTTACTAACTCAATAAGTGATAAAGGTTGAACACCACGCTTTTTCAAAATGATGCGTTCTTCGCATTCTACAACATCTTCATCAAATATTTTAAATCTATAATGAAATTTGTTGATTCGATTTGAATAAACTTTTTTAACATTTGCAGTAGCAATTGACGTTAGATGTAGTCCATGACCAAAACCAAGATGTGGATAGAATTCATTATCCAACCTCAGCGTAAGACCTTTAGTAAAAGAATGAAAGCGAAGGAACTGTCTCCCACTCCAATGATAGATAGTAAACTCATAAGCTTTCTGATTTTTATTCTTCATGATGGAAGTATTACCACTGTTGAATGCCTTAATAATTTTCTCATTCCCAAATGGTTCATAAGAATCTGATTTTATCTGAATCCATTCATAGTTCCACTTTCCATCTGACGTTAAATTGTATGGGAACTGGAATGCATTATTCATCGTTATTCCATCATGGGTGCGAGGAGTCAATATAATTTCTTCCAAATCATTCACATTCTGAATATTGCTATCGTAGCAAATACTAGAAACGCCAACCTCCCATTCACCTTCTAAATGCAGTGGCCGATTTAATTCTACTCGATAGTCTGATGGTTTATTTTTGGGAAATTTATTCATAGAAGCATTACTGGGTAAGTAGATTAGAAACGAGTCCTTATTTTCACTTTCCATATTATTCACATTGGAAAATATATTAGCATACTTTTGCATTAACTCTTCATTCGGAAATGGAGTGTGATACTTGTCACAGCATCTTTATGAAAAGGAATCAACGCACCAGCATCGTCATAAATGGCAATATCAATTTGTGGGATGTAGTTTGATTTCAGCTTTGTATAATGCACTTTCTTGAAAGTATGCTCAGATAAAATACTGCAGCTTTTTGGCTGGTATGGTATCATTACTAGCAATGGAGCTTCAACATCTCCCACACGTACATCTTCACCAATATTGGAATATATCTGAAAATAGTTAATACGACGCGATAGCGGCATGTCTGCGCTAGCTTTGGTTACAGTACCACTTTTAAAGTTATTTTGATCAAAACCCAAAATGTCCATTAGAGTTTTATCCATAATTAGTCCAATACCTTTTCCACTTATAGTGAGAGACAAAACACCTTCTTTTTCAGAAAATGAAATATGTTGCTCATTAATCACTTCATTTAAATAATCTACAACCAATTTAACCGAAGTAATAATGCGAGGCATCAACACTCTTGTTTCATGTAAGATACCACCGAAAGGCTCTACACACTTTCTGTATAAAGATACGGTCCATTCTGTATCAAATTGATTTGGCCTTTCACATGGTAAATGTTGCATATCAGATTTTCCATGAACAGCTGCAGAACGATGTCGTAAGAACTGATGAAAATCTTTTGAACAAACTAATACTAGATCATCATCATTTAATTTACTTATTGCAATATGATTAGATGATTTGATATAAGTCAATGTTGCCACTTGTTTACCATCAACTCGAAGGAGATAATTAAATTTCTTCAATAATGTTTCAGGAGTCATGTTTGTCTTTCTTGGCTTAATCACAATCTTCTTCACCAACGTCTTCTCATTTTTTGGAATAAGATCTACATAATAAGCTTCCTCTCGATATATTAACTGTTTATGACCACTTATGTGGTAATTAACGTTAAAATTATCATAGCTTGTTAAGGCGCTAGCGAGGTAACCTAAATCATTTCTTAAACTTGGACTTAAACCAACAATCCCATCTTTATCAACTACATGATGTACATAGGTATGATCATCATTGTGTGGAGTAAATTGGACAATATGTTTACACGCTTTATTCAAGAAATCATATATAAACTTTTCACATGATAAGAGATCTTTCTTTGGCCACTGTGGAATGTATACTCGGCACCCCTTTTCACATTGGTAAGCAGCTGTACGTCTCATATTAATAGTCATCACCTCATGATCAAAAGTATAGACACAGTTGCTATAAACAAGTTGAGTGACACCCACTTCCCAATTTCCATTTAGCTGTTGTGCATGATCAATGGAAGTAGAAAAGAGTGCGGCTCGATTACTAGCAAATCTCTTTGTAGCCGCATTGCTAAGCAAAATATGATAAAACGACATTTTTATATTGCTGATCTGCGACTTTGCATAACATCATGAAGACTTGGATTTTGGACTCTCTACAATATATCAGAGTTGATCGTGATGGAAACGTACACTTCAAAAATTCTCATGGTCATACATCAAGAGGAATTACATTAACATGGCGACAATTTGTCAACCTCAATGATATCATGAGGGATTTGGAATATTTTGAAACATTAAGATTCATCTCCTTGGGTGATCAAGTTTGGCTTCAACATTACAGAAATGAAATTCAAATCTACCATTCTCATTCCGCAAACTGTTTCTCATTTCGCAAATACAATTGGGAGAAGTATAGAAGATACATACATCGCTCCATCATGACATTTATTCGTCGTGAGTTCATCGCCCTACTATGCAAATCTTAATCAGACATGACTATCACGCACCATGAGTTGGAAATTAGATTCCCTATAACGTATTGAAACGGATCATGATCGAAACGTCTATTTCAAAGATTCAACTGGAAATGTGAGAAGAGAGTTTGCTTTATCTTATCGTCATTTTCAATCTCTACATCATATCATGAAGGATTTGAAATACTTCTATATGAAAAGACATTCACGTATTGGAAATCGCATCTGGCTGCGCGTCAACAATCGGCGAATTCAACTCTATCATTCCCAACTTCATACTAACTTCACATTTCATCAAGGTAGTTGGGAAAAGTATAAAAGGAAGGTACATCGCTCAATTTACTCATTCTTTCATCATGAAGCGCCATCGCTACACCATCGTCAACATTCTCCGTCGCTTCAGACTCTACACCAAAATCGATCTCACAACATTACACCAACACCTTCCAAACAGCAAGTATTACCCGGGCCGACCTCAAATGTTAGTGGTGAAGATGAACAATTCACGGAATCTTCAACTCTTCCCAAATGGGACTGTACAGATTCTCGGCGCCCTTTCTCATTCATCGGCGCAGTCAATGCGCTTAGAGCTACAAAGACTACTACGTCGGATATGGAAGAGGGAGAGGTGTGTGATGTCGAATCTGACTGTGGACAATATGGTGATCTCTACTCAATTGAGTGAAAGTGTATCATTTTTGAAGATTAGTACCAGCAGTTACAATTTGTGTTATGAACCCGAACTTTTTCCTGCAGCTCTCATTAGTTGTTGGTTACCTGTGCATGTGGCAATCTTTCATAATAGTAAAGTGATCATTACTGGATTAAAATCTCATGTACAAGCAAATGTGATCCTAGACTATCTCATCGAGTATGTACGTACCCAGCGGATTGTAAAATAAAAAACAATTTTTCCAACATGATGTTTTTATTTCAAATCATGATAGAACTTACAAATCATTTTTTCATTAGAGGATGGATTACATGAAAAGTTTTGAATAACAGATACAAATCGAGATACATGCAAACGTTTTAAGATGAAGTACAGTACAAAAGCACCACACGTTGATGAAAGTGGATGTTGTAGTATGCGTTCATTTCGCTGATATTGACGCGTATGTTTTCTCAACCACTGCTGTGTTGGTATATTTGGAGGTTGAGCAAGAGAGTCAAATAATTCACCATGTCGGTCTTCTCCAATAAAGATCGCTTTCCAATGCTCACCGCCTAAATTCTGCGAATGAGTGTTTAGCACAATAAAGATGGGATAGTGATTTACTGCAGGTGGTAAGGTATCGAGTGAATAGACATTATCGAAAGCTTTCAACGTCGCTTCGTCTGCATTACGCTGCTCACGTCACGATACTTTGTAATTTCAATATTTGAATCGAAGACTGCATAAATTAATACATTGATCGTCTCAGGTAGTGTTCTTTTGAACGTCAAATCCAAACGAATATTATGAGGCACGTTCGCTTGACGATAGGGTGCACTAATATCGCTGTCAGCAGTCAAATCAAATGCATAAATAGTATATCCACTCTTAAACTCTTTTATAGTCAGTCCGTTGGTGTCATCCGTATTGTAAAAGCCAAAGACATCCATAAAATCAACATAACTGCGCAGAAATTGATCCGAAGCAAAATCTGGTTTGTAGGGTGGACCAGGATGACTCACACCATTTACACGTAAAGCAATTTCACTTAACTGATTGTGTTTAAAATTGAAAGGATTCTTCTTTATATTGCCATTAAATGCGTCATTTTCAACCATTGCCACCATGAGGAGCTTCGGTGCTTCCGATGGAAAGAGGCCATCTTTCATGAAACTTTTTGATCTTTCGGAATTGTAAAGGTGAGAAGCTTTGTATGCTGAATGGGGTAAATGGCATTTTGGCATTTTGGCGGTGAAGACCTTCAGCATGTCCTCTAATGACACTTGGATTCGGTACTACTCGACGAATGTAAAGTGCAATATCTTCCACATGAATTCTAAAATTGTCAACTTTAGCAAATGCATTCAAAAAACAAATTCAGGCTTATTCAATGTCAGCTTGAGTCGCATGCTGGTATTACAGAGTAAAAACTTTCACTGTCTAAAGAAGTCTAAATTCAGCGGACCATATAGCTGACATACTCTACTATCTTTAATTATAGCAGATCGCTTTACAAAGCCACTGTTTGTTTCAACATCAAATTTTCCTCCTTCATCTCTGTACCATCCCATGGCTTCCATATGACTTTTTTGTGCTGCTGGATGAAACTGTGATACATGATTGAAATATGATTTATAGGGATAATCGCTTTGACCACCTTCCACCTGCTGCTCTCCAATCGTTAGAGAAACATCGCGAAGTAATGTAGTCAATGGTAAATTGTTCAGTCCAACTTTATGTGCATCGTCAATAGCAGTTCCATCTGCTTGCTGAATTCTAAACCTCAAATCAAGCATCGCATAACTCAAATCTATGTAGTCATCACTACCACCAGGAATAACAAATTCAATGGGGCCAGCATTCTCAGCTGTTCGAGGATGATAATCTACAATACTTGAACTAAGAATATCTGTCTGTATGGCTTGTTGATAAAACAAACAAAACCCGGAAGTTTTACACTCCATGATTAGAAGTTATAGCAGCGTCGTCGTTTAGCGCCTGATGAATGATTAGAACCTCTGCGACGTTTGCGTGAATGCCTTTTGACTGAAGATCGCACCTTACCAGCTCCGCGATGTTTCCTCCTTCCTTTTTTCATTCGTTTAGGTGATTTCTTTCCTTGAGTAACACCAGCAAAGGTCTGCTTCAATGTTTTTAAACCGCGTTCCTTCCCACGATTCAACAAACTGCTCTTAAAACTTCTACCTCTGGAAAGATCACTAGCAACATCACCAGCAAAGCCAACGGCATTACTTAAAACATTTCGTTTTAAAGATCTACCGACATTGGATATGAGAGGTGCTACGACAGATTTCAGTGCACCAAGTATGCTACCTCCACGTTGGCGGCGAGCGCCGATGTAAATTTGTCCTCCACCACTTACATGGGAGGGTCGTGAATAAAATGAGGCAGTTGGATTCATAGCTCAAACCCTAAACATTGTTAGTTACAACTTTGCATGAATCACTGTCGATCACTTAGATGAAAGATGTCGGCACGACGCATCCAAGAGTTCATACTTGAAGGATAACCAGTCCATTTAACAAGACACCATTCTTCACCTTGCCGTTTTTTACATCGAATGATTTTCTCTACCAAATATGTTTCACTTTCAGTGACTACCTCAATCTCATCGCGGTAAAAGCTACCCTCAATTTCTTCATTATCGTCATCTTTCAACTTGTAGGTGGTCGGAGAGTCTTTTTGATTAATCCTTGATACTGTAAATACCTCCTCTGTCCAATTCGGAGGGTACCCTTTAGCAAAAACACTCTTCACTTTTGGGATACGAACTTTATCACCAATTTTCACATCACTTTTCACATGAGTGCGTTTACGTTGGAATGATTCGCGCACTTTATCTACATTGTCAGCATTTACATCTACTGGTCTGAGTCCAATAGAACGATGGATAGAGTGATTGTAGGCATGGAGTGTATCTTGTAGAACCTTTGTCCAATTTTGTGTCAAGTTGGCAGTAAAATGTCGCCACAAGCGATTTTTTAATGTGCGATTAAAACGTTCAACGAGTGCAGCTTTATACGCACTCTTCACACTAAACAACTCAATGTCATGCCTCTCAAATAATCTTGTCACATGCTGATTTTCAAACTCTTTTCCTTGATCACTCTGAATTCTTTTTGGAATGCGACATTCTCGAAAAATTGTTTGGAACGCTTTTGTTACTCCTTTCCCTTCTTTAGTTTTTAAAGGTTGAGCCCACGCATAACGCGAGAAAATATCAATGACGGTTAAAATAAAATTATTGCCCGAGTTATGTTTTGAAATGGAGGCGACATTGCACAAATCTGCTTGCCACTGTTCATCGATGTCATGAACAATATAATGGCGGGTGCGGTACTTCTTTTTCGCTTGTTTGTGGAGTGTATAGGTAGCCTGACCCTTTAACCATCGTTTCACTTGTGATTGTGGAAGACCACTCGCTTTTGATAATTTCTTGATAGATGCAAATCCTGCCGGATGTTTTACATCATAATAGATTGACTTCAAACGTTCAGTCGATGACGACTGACTCTTTTTCCTCCTTCTCATCTTTTTGTTTTCTTGCCTTTCTACATTTACAACAACTGCAGCATTTAGCTTTAGCGGTTTTTGCGATCGTGTTCACATTGCTTAGGGGTTTCATTATGAGAGCTGGCGCAGCAAGTGCAAGTGACAACGACATTCACCTCTGGCGGCTCATTACATGGCAAGCAACACATCTGCTTCATATTAATAGTCTGAGAACATGTATTTCCTTGGAGGAGCTGTTTTACGTTTTCCTTTTACTAGTTTTAGTGGTGATGTAGATCTACGTCGAGTTCTTCCTCTTGTTTGCTTAGTGAGTGTAGGAGGGGATGTAGCAGGTGACGTCTTAAACCAATTTGTTGGCATTTTCATCGTCTGAAGCATTGGAGCAGTAGCCACTGTTGAATCAAGTTCTTTCAATGTCTCATTATTCAAAGCAAATTTTGGCACATTATGCTTTTTCAATAGTTTAAGAAAATATGACCAACCAGGTGGAACATAGCCCTGACGGCGCTTTCTACGTGTCGCATACTGAATCAAGTCTTCATAACGTGAAGCATCAATCACTTTATTTTCATCTGTAATAATTTCTCCTCTATCATTTACATTGAGATGGGGTTCAATACTATTGAAAAGAGATATGGCATGTGCGCGAGATGCTAAAGGTGTAGCAGTCGATACAGAGTCACGCATCTTATTCTTCAAGTTTTTCAATTGCTCAACAGTTTCCGATTGTAATAATACAGCACGATGTGGATCTTTGATGTGAACATTTTGCTGATAATCTATTTCTTTCCTATACATTTGATTTGCAAGAGGTTGCTTTACTTGCTGCATGGCAGTCAATTGTACATATTCATCCTGAGGAATAACAATCATGCGAGAATAAGAACTCATAGTTTGTAGATAATCATGGGAGTTTTCAAAATATCACTTCGAAATCTAAATTCTTCCGGACACTCTTGCGTAAAGTCAATGAATAAGTAACCGTATGGTTTTTCAGTAGCTGCTTGAAAAATTTCAATTAAGGCTTTTGATCCTCTGGGTGCAACTTGTCGCGCTAAAATTTCAAATTGACTTTTATCTCGCGGATTCTTGAAAATAGCATAATAGTGTGTATTCAGTTTCGTGTACGAGCTTCTTTTCCATCAGGAAACAAATGTTGTGTGATATAGATGATAAAACACCTTTTATGATGTGCTGCACGAGTGAACATATCTGTAACATCTTTTGAATTCTTACTTTCTTTTAATAAATCATCCAATACAACAACATCAGAGTACGCAGATGACGTTACGATTCTCCATTTCATAAGAAACGCTTCTGACGATAGACTTCAACAGGAATGGGATCATTGTCTCAGTTGGTCTGAGGCAAACCATCTACCGTTGAATATATCAAAATGTAAAACAATGGAAATTGTGACGGGGAAATCTGTGACAATTGACCCTGGGATTGTACAGCAAGGTGTGCCTTTACCTCAGGTAGAAGAATTGAAAGTTCTAGGGTTGACCTTTTCATCTACCATGAGATGGAATGCCCACATAAGTAACATTATCAGTACTGCCTCACGTCGTATTTACTTAATAAGAAATTTGAAGCTCTGTGACTGTCCCCCCGACCTTATTTTTCGTGCATATGTTGCTTTCATACGTTCTCTTATACTATATGCATATCCCGCTTTTTGTAATTTAACATTATATCTACAAAAATATCTTGTCCTCATTGAGAAGCGTATTTTACGAATAATTGGGCGTGAAATGAATCAGTCTCGCTTGTTTACCGTTGCCGATGCATCATGCAGAAAACTATTTAGAAAAATTGAAAAAGATGTTAATCATCCTCTTCGAATTATTTTTTAAGAGCGCCCTTGTCCCAATGTAATGACTCGCAATAGATGTTCATTGAAATGTCATCGCGCAAAGACCAAACGATTTGGTGAATCCTTCATCAAATTTTGTGCTGCTCATAACATGTGAAGTTTCATGTAGCTAATTTGTGTGAATTATAATTGTATGTAATGCTCTCACGGATTTAAATGTGAGTCAATAAAGTCATTCTCTCTCTCTCTCTCTCTCATCATTAGACTGAAGTCTATCCACTGCAATAATTCCTTCATGTCGAATAAAGTTGCGACTTTGTAATTCCTGAAACAGCGACGGTTGATAAATACCATAACACCAAATCACTCGATTGATAGGTTCCTTAAACAACTCCCTTCTTTTATCCAATAAATTCAGCGTGAAAACAGTTTTACCTGCATGAGATGGACCTGATACAGTCAGAATTTTATCACATTGAAGTCTGAAATCCATTTTATTAATTTGAGATTCAACATTTGCATAATTAACGCTTAGAGACAAAGATATTACCCAATAGGTTGCCCACGGCAGGAGCTATCATTGGAAGTATTGCTGAAAGGAAACCGCCCTTTTGTGTTAGAGTTTTCCTCTTTCTTTGAAGGGTGACTTTAGGATTGGAGATGAAACGCAATTTTGTGGCATATCGCTTAAGTAACTTTCGTTGTTTTGGCGCTAATTTCTTCGTCCTCAACTTTCTGACATGAGAAATAATTTCATGAATGAATTTATCGTTGGCATGTCGTATAGCATTGTATCGCTGATTTGCTTTCATTCGTCGGAGAGCTTGAATGGCTGAAGAAAACTTTGAAGACTTTTGACTTTTACGTTTCGCCATTTTACGTTTCGCCATTTTCCGTGTTAGTCTTTGCTAAAACTTATCTTTACCACATTTGCATAGGTACTAACTATTGCGACATAAGTGACACTCGAAATGAGCAATAACACAGTGGTTACATTTGCAAAGTTGAATGCAATTACGTATGAAACAGCGTTGACAAAAAGCGTGCTTACATCTCTTGAAGATGCGCTTTTCATTTCCATCCTTTCGCTTACATACATCACAACACATAGTTTCACCGTTACTGATGTCTATAGTAAGTCTTTTTGAAGATATGAATTTGCTAGCCTTTTCTAAATAATAGACACATGTACAGAAGGAATATACTTCGAGAGTGAGCAGACATAGCTCGAAAACCAGTTGTGCTACAATCAAGTACCACTGCATTTTCAAT
The DNA here is from genome assembly GCA_907163375.1 of Prostheceraeus crozeri. Classification (NCBI taxonomy): domain Eukaryota; kingdom Metazoa; phylum Platyhelminthes; order Polycladida; family Euryleptidae; genus Prostheceraeus; species Prostheceraeus crozeri. Next base: position 53,249 of record CAJQUW010008079.1, on the reverse strand, counting down.
TTTTCTTTATGGAAAGTTGAATGTGAATATCTGAAATCGCTTCAATCACTAGACTGCTACCATGATGGTTAAATGCGCTAAGACGTTCAGCAATTTTTATCATATGTCTTTTAAAAAATTCTTCGGGGTGATCTACCACTTCCATTGTATAAGAAGCAAAATGGAAAGAGCGACTTTCCACCTCTTCCTTTCCAAAATGACTAAACTTAATTTTCGCAACTAATCGCGCCATGACAATGCTATCAGAGAATGTATTCATTAACTCTAGAAATAGAGTGCTAGCATCATCGACCACTGCTTCGATGTCGGTCTCATCTTTATGAAAATTTATCACATAATCTTGAACAGCTCCTTTTAAACTTTGCCTATGAAAATGTAATGTTTCGCAGTCGTTTGAGAAAGACATGATCGCCCTTTATCTAACCCATCCATTGCATGAAAACAACTCTTCTCATAGTAACATTTATTGAATAACTGCAACAAGCATGCATTATAAATCAATGGTTTGAAACAGATAAAATAGATACAGCTGGTAACTATCATACAGCGAGCAATGATAACCATACAGGACTTTGGCAGTGCTGAGGTAAGGAGGAAAGAAGCATTGGTTATGAACGTAGCTACTACAACGAACAGACAAAATAGGAACAGATAAATCCTTAAAATGTTTCGTGACTTCATGATAATGTTGATTCACTCTACTATCCCAAGGTGGGAGCAAAACATCATCAATGATTAGATTGGGAAATACTTTCCTCTCCTTACCAGGATTATTACAAAAGATGCGTATAACATTGAAAGCAGCTAACCATCGTTTAAAGTCAATAAGAAGAGCACTCTCACAAGAAAAGCCATAGTCTTGCAAATATTTCAGATTAAGTCTATGAATGTGTTTTCTCGCCCATTGATCAACATTGGGATTGCAGTTGGCATGTTGATGATAGACACTGACAATCTAATATGTCCAATTGTTCATAGTTATAGCACTGAGCTCCTGTACAGGTTCACCTTCACAATCCATAAAAATGATGATAGAAGCCTAAAACGGAAATTTACACATCTAAGGAAACGTTCTATAACATATTACAAAATGAAGAATTACATCGATGCTTTTCACGACAAAATACACAAATGATATGATGGCAACGAAGAAGTAAAATGTATCTAATAAGACCACGTCTACGACACTCAAAGCACATAAGCGAATTGTCATAGGGTAGAGTTAGGAAAGGACTAGTAATTCTCCTTCTTTGATTTGCGTTTTGATGCAGCATTCTTGTCCGACTTGCGCTTCGTACCACTGCTGTTAAGGATTTGATCAATTATGTCGTCCACGTTGGGTGGTTTTGGAATATATAGGATGGATTCCATATGCATGGAGAGAGGCTATTTTATTATCCTTGTGACGACCATAATATAGCCCATTCACTTTGAAAAGGATATCCCAAGTACCTTCTCCGAGCTCGTCGCATGTGATGGGTGTTGAATGATCTCCCTCATTCTTATAGTAAGTGCACCAATGTGATACCGGTAGGCAAATTTGATTACCATCCCAAATCTTTCTATAGGGAGTATCCTTGTCATCTCTCGCCTTCCACTCTTGAGCAAGAGGAGTAGGAATGTCCATATTTAATGTCACGTACTCCTCAATAATATCAAGTTGGCGAATGTACGGACTCACGGGGATCAGTATGTAGTCCCCATACTGATTGTGCATTATCTTGACATCCGTGGAAGGGAGCATTCCCGTTTGGAGTACTACGCCATGATCGTCATAACGCAAGACTTGTTTAAATTTACGCTGTAGCGGTGTAGGATTATGTACCTTGGTTGTTTCTTCCACTGGCCTCAGTTGTAGATGATCTGATCGTAGCGAACCTTGTAACGTTTGACCGCCATTTTGTCCTACTAGTGCAGCAGATGGAGTAGATGCCTGAAAATGAAAAAGATTGTATTAAGTTTACGTTCAAGGGAGGAGAGGGAGGAAAGTAGCGACTTACCATTTTAGTTGGATAATAGAATAGAGAGAGAGAAAATGTGCGTCCGTCACTCGCGTGATTCAACGATGGAATGATTCTCACTGTGGAAGGCTCGCTATTTATATAGAAATGCTTGATTCTCATTGGATGATGATCCTCATTGGACAATAACATCAAGCTGATTCCAAATCTGGCCTCCGTTTACCAATCAGAGCCTTCATTCGCCCGCTGGAGCGGTTTCTTGGGAAATTCTAACTCTGTCGTTTTTCGTCAATCTCCCAAAATCTTAAATGGCATATCACATCTAAACGAAGACAGATAGGAACAAGGCGATTCTTTCAGTGAATTTGTCTCACTCTTAGCTTTCAAACGAGCTATTGCACGACTTTCTACGATCTCTAGAACCAAAGTTGGAAGATCGGTGCCGGGGGGGGGGGGACGTCAACGAAACTTTTTCTCTCCGATTGCGTTCAAATTCACCATACTGATGCAGAATTTCACGCTGATTCCGAATCTGGCCTCCGTTTTCCCATCCGATGCCTCGTTTTGGCGCTACAGCCCAAAACGTCCAAAATTCTAACTCTGTCGTTTTTCGACAGTCTCCCAAAATCTTAAATGGCGCCTCACATCTAAACGAAGACAGATATGAACAAGCCGTTTCTTTCACTGAATTTGTCTTACTCTTAGCTTTCAAACGAGCTATTGCACGACAAAATCCGTCCACTGGAAGCCAAGATCGAAGCTAGCTCTCCCGAGGGGGGGGGTCCGTGAAATTTGATGAAAAATGTTTTGGTGAAGGTCCCAGGTCGAAATTCCACACTTTGGAGAATTTTCAAAATTTTACCCATACAAAGCCACTCTGACACTTAGGATTTTTTCAGGTGAGCTCCAACCTAAAATTTTGTAACAGCTCTAACTTTTGAACGGCTGGTTTGATTGACTCGCAACAAAAAATGTCGTCGAGCAGTTTTTTCTCCTCTTTCAAACGAGTAGCTGTAAGACAAAATCCGTCCACTAGAACCAAAGTTAGAAGATTGCTGTCGGGTGGGGGGGGGTCCGTGAAATTTGATGAAAAATGTTTTGGTGAAGGTCCCAGGTCGAAATTCCACACTTTGGAAAATTTTCAAAATTTTACCCATACAAAGCCACTCTGACACTAAGGATTTTTTCAGGTGAGATCCAACCTAAAATTTTGTAAAAGCTCTAACTTTTGCACGGCTGGTCCGATTGACTCGCAACAAAAAATGTCGTCGAGCAGTTTTTTCTCCTCTTTCAAACGAGTAGCTGTAAGACAAAATCCGTCCACTAGAACCAAAGTTAGAAGATTGCTGTCGGGGGGGGGTCCGTGAAATTTGATGAAAAATGTTTTGGTGAAGGTCCCAGGTCGAAATTCCACACTTTGGAAGTTTTTCAAAATTTTACCCATACAAAGCCACTCTGACACTTAGGATTTTTTCAGGTGAGATCCAACCTAAAATCTTGTAACAGCTCTAACTTTTGAACGGCTGTCCGATTGACTCGCAACAAAAAATGTCGTCGAGCAGTTTTTTCTCCTCTTTCAAACGAGTAGCTGTAAGACAAAATCCGTCCACTAGAACCAAAGTTAGAAGATTGCTGTCGGGGGGGGGGTGTCCGTGAAATTTGATGAAAAATGTTTTGGTGAAGGTCCCAGGTCGAAATTCCACACTTTGGAAAATTTTCAAAATTTTACCCATACAAAGCCACTCTGACACTAAGGATTTTTTCAGGTGAGATCCAACCTAAAATTTTGTAAAAGCTCTAACTTTTGCACGGCTGGTCCGATTGACTCGCAACAAAAAATGTCGTCGAGCAGTTTTTTCTCCTCTTTCAAACGAGTAGCTGTAAGACAAAATCCGTCCACTAGAACCAAAGTTAGAAGATTGCTGTCGGGGGGGGGGGGGTCCATGAAATTTGATGAAAAATGTTTTGGTGAAGGTCCCAGGTCGAAATTCCACACTTTGGAAAATTTTCAAAATTTTACCCATACAAAGCCACTCTGACACTTAGGATTTTTTCAGGTGAGCTCCAACCTAAAATCTTGTAACAACTCTAACTTTTGAACGGCTGGTCCGATTGACTCGCAACAAAAAATGTTGTCGAGCAGTTTTTTCTCCTCTTTCCAATGCAACTCGAACGAACAAAATCCGTTCACTAGAACCAAAGTTAGAAGATTGCTGTCGGGGGGGGGGTCCGTGAAATTTGATGAAAAATGTTTTGGTGAAGGTCCCAGGTCGAAATTCCACACTTTGGAAAATTTTCAAAATTTTACCCATACAAAGCCACTCTGACACTTAGGATTTTTTCAGGTGAGATCCAACCTAAAATCTTGTAACAGCTCTAACTTTTGAACGGCTGGTCCGATTGACTCGCAACAAAAAATGTCGTCGAGCAGTTTTTTCTCCTCTTTCAAACGAGTAGCTGTAAGACAAAATCCGTCCACTAGAACCAAAGTTAGAAGATTGCTGTCGGGGGGGGGGGTCCGTGAAATTTGATGAAAAATGTTTTGGTGAAGGTCCCAGGTCGAAATTCCACACTTTGGAAAATTTTCAAAATTTTACCCATACAAAGCCACTCTGACACTAAGGATTTTTTCAGGTGAGATCCAACCTAAAATTTTGTAAAAGCTCTAACTTTTGCACGGCTGGTCCGATTGACTCGCAACAAAAAATGTCGTCGAGCAGTTTTTTCTCCTCTTTCAAACGAGTAGCTGTAAGACAAAATCCGTCCACTAGAACCAAAGTTAGAAGATTGCTGTCGGGGGGGGGTCCGTGAAATTTGATGAAAATGTTTTGGTGAAGGTCCCAGGTCGAAATTCCACACTTTGGAAGTTTTTCAAAATTTTACCCATACAAAGCCACTCTGACACTTAGGATTTTTTCAGGTGAGATCCAACCTAAAATCTTGTAACAGCTCTAACTTTTGAACGGCTGTCCGATTGACTCGCAACAAAAAATGTCGTCGAGCAGTTTTTTCTCCTCTTTCAAACGAGTAGCTGTAAGACAAAATCCGTCCACTAGAACCAAAGTTAGAAGATTGCTGTCGGGGGGGGGGTGTCCGTGAAATTTGATGAAAAATGTTTTGGTGAAGGTCCCAGGTCGAAATTCCACACTTTGGAAAATTTTCAAAATTTTACCCATACAAAGCCACTCTGACACTAAGGATTTTTTCAGGTGAGATCCAACCTAAAATTTTGTAAAAGCTCTAACTTTTGCACGGCTGGTCCGATTGACTCGCAACAAAAAATGTCGTCGAGCAGTTTTTTCTCCTCTTTCAAACGAGTAGCTGTAAGACAAAATCCGTCCACTAGAACCAAAGTTAGAAGATTGCTGTCGGGGGGGGGGGTCCATGAAATTTGATGAAAAATGTTTTGGTGAAGGTCCCAGGTCGAAATTCCACACTTTGGAAAATTTTCAAAATTTTACCCATACAAAGCCACTCTGACACTTAGGATTTTTTCAGGTGAGCTCCAACCTAAAATCTTGTAACAACTCTAACTTTTGAACGGCTGGTCCGATTGACTCGCAACAAAAAATGTTGTCGAGCAGTTTTTTCTCCTCTTTCCAATGCAACTCGAACGAACAAAATCCGTTCACTAGAACCAAAGTTAGAAGATTGCTGTCGGGGGGGGGGTCCGTGAAATTTGATGAAAAATGTTTTGGTGAAGGTCCCAGGTCGAAATTCCACACTTTGGAAAATTTTCAAAATTTTACCCATACAAAGCCACTCTGACACTTAGGATTTTTTCAGGTGAGATCCAACCTAAAATCTTGTAACAGCTCTAACTTTTGAACGGCTGGTCCGATTGACTCGCAACAAAAAATGTCGTCGAGCAGTTTTTTCTCCTCTTTCAAACGAGTAGCTGTAAGACAAAATCCGTCCACTAGAACCAAAGTTAGAAGATTGCTGTCGGGGGGGGGGGTCCGTGAAATTTGATGAAAAATGTTTTGGTGAAGGTCCCAGGTCGAAATTCCACACTTTGGAAAATTTTCAAAATTTTACCCATACAAAGCCACTCCGACACTAAGGATTTTTTCAGGTGAGATCCAACCTAAAATTTTGTAAAAGCTCTAACTTTTGCACGGCTGGTCCGATTGACTCGCAACAAAAAATGTCGTCGAGCAGTTTTTTCTCCTCTTTCAAACGAGTAGCTGTAAGACAAAATCCGTCCACTAGAACCAAAGTTAGAAGATTGCTGTCGGGGGGGGGGGGTCCATGAAATTTGATGAAAAATGTTTTGGTGAAGGTCCCAGGTCGAAATTCCACACTTTGGAAAATTTTCAAAATTTTACCCATACAAAGCCACTCTGACACTTAGGATTTTTTCAGGTGAGCTCCAACCTAAAATCTTGTAACAACTCTAACTTTTGAACGGCTGGTCCGATTGACTCGCAACAAAAAATGTTGTCGAGCAGTTTTTTCTCCTCTTTCCAATGCAACTCGAACGAACAAAATCCGTTCACTAGAACCAAAGTTAGAAGATTGCTGTCGGGGGGGGGGGGGTCAGTGAAATTTGATGAAAAATTTTTTGGTGAAGGTCCCAGGTCGAAATTCCACACTTTGGAAAATTTTCAAAATTTTACCCATACAAAGCCACTCTGACACTTAGGATTTTTTCAGGTGAGATCCGACCTAAAATCTTGTAACAGCTCTAACTTTTGAACGGCTGGTCCGATTGACTCGCAACAAAAAAATGTCGTCGAGCAGTTTTTTCTCCTCTTTCAAACGAGTAGCTGTAAGACAAAATCCGTCCACTAGAACCAAAGTTAGAAGATTGCTGTCGGGGGGGGGGGGTCCGTGAAATTTGATGAAAATGTTTTGGTGAAGGTCCCAGGTCGAAATTCCACACTTTGGAAAATTTTCAAAATTTTACCCATACAAAGCCACTCTGACACTAAGGATTTTTTCAGGTGAGATCCAACCTAAAATTTTGTAAAAGCTCTAACTTTTGCACGGCTGGTCCGATTGACTCGCGGCAAAAAATGGCGTCGAGCAGTTTTTTCTCCTCTTTCAAACGAGTAGCTGTAAGACAAAATCCGTCCACTAGAACCAAAGTTAGAAGATTGCTGTCGGGGGGGGTCCGTGAAATTTGATGAAAAATGTTTTGGTGAAGGTCCCAGGTCGAAATTCCACACTTTGGAAAATTTTCAAAATTTTACCCATACAAAGCCACTCGGACACTTAGGATTTTTTCAGGTGAGCTACGACAGTCCACCCTCCCAACCTGGCCGGCACACCACGCCAACCTAGACAGCACATCACCGCGCGCTATACGACGGCCGGCCAGAGGGGGGGGACGTCAGCGAACCTTTCGGACACACTTGGCCGGCACACCACGACGCTCTGTCGTTCCATCCAGAGGGGGGGGACGTCAGACTCAAAGCACCACGGCGGCCGACCACGACACTCTGCCGTTCCAGAGGGGGGGCGTCAGCGACGGCGGCCATCTTGCGCTATCCAGAAGTGGAGTTTTGCTTACTACTGTTAAGGAAATTAAAAATGGATATTATAAAACAACAGGAAACCGATGAATAGAAATTGGAAAAGTGGAGGTAAAATATGGAAATACAACGATGCTACTACATCGATTACAATTGAACTATATCTGACACTACACAAAGTGGATAAGTGGATAATGGAAGTAAACAATAGAACTACAATGACATTCTACTACACCGAAAGCAATGAAACTATACACACTATATCTAAGACTACACATGGAAAATACTATTTCTTCACTTGAATTTGTTATCGCCAGTTTCTTCATCCGTCTGTAGTACTTCATGTAATTCCACATTTCTTCATTTGAATTACAATACATGGACCACTACTTCAGCTACCGATTAAGGGATATAAAACATAATACTGCAGTCCGTCAGTCATCAGCAGGTACTCGTCTAGTTGTGTTTCGACCCCTAACCTGAACACTCAAACCCAGACGAGCGGGGTCCCACACATAGTGGCTGACAAAATACTGAATAGGTAATGATATGTCTTGAAAGATATGTCACAAAGATAAATCAGACATCATTCAATTGTTGCGTTTCCCACATGTAAACTGATTCTGTCATTAAATTCATCCCATCAATAACTACAGTATGCATTTTGCGATCCGCACATGTAAACAAATCCCGTACATCAATCTTTGCCTTTTCGATTCCCACAAGTAAACAGATCCTGTTCATCCTCCAATCCCATAAAGATGTAATCGCTGTGTGATAAATATGTAATCCGCCTTTACACAAACTTCGCCTCATACATCAAGACTTAACAATGGAAGCTCTCTCATCTCCCGTAAGCCACGCTAAGCGCTCTGTATTCACTCTTCACCGCCCCCCCCCCCCACTGAATTGAATACTGAAGTCTAGTACGGATCATTGCGATCTCGGACAAAATACGTACAAGACTATATATGAAATGGAAGTTCAAACTGTTCCATGTTTGCAATATTTTTAAATCACCAAAATTAGTAAAAAATCATTGACTCTCAAAGATCACCGACTTTTTGAAAAATGACCAGTAATTATGATAGGTAACTTTTGAATAAAAAATTACCGGTAAATTTCATGACACTACACTAAGGTATCTTGTGAAAACAAAGGGTTCATATATGATGCCGAACATTGTTTGGACGATACGGATTAGCCTACTGATCAAGGCATCTCCTTTGTGTTAAGCTGTAAGTGACACAGATAAATCCCGGCAAAACGTGCGACAGTTTGTAACACAAGGTGCGCCATTGAAATTCCATATCACATGTTTTATGTAGATAAATTTTGATACCTTGATATAATGGATGACGGATTTAAACGCATACATTTGAAACAATTCCGTCACATGTTTTATGTACAAGATTACACCCCTGATATATAAAGCATTTATTAATTAAAAGAGGAATTTTTTAAAAAAACTTAAGACTCAATAAGCAAGACAAATAGAAATTGCGACCTCGAGACTAAAGAAACTGAGAAGAAGGAACAAATTCCTCAAGTAGTCTCGTTCTCAATGAGTCACTCTGTCCAGTGTCCACTGAATGAAGGCTTTAAGCTTTATTTGCAGCATTTCGTGCAGCAGAAAATTGTATTTTCTCATCGCCTCAAGATCCTAAATTGTGACAGATAGATATTATTATCCATATGATGCTGTTGGCGATGCTTCCCAACAGATGACGATGGTCGTTTTTTGCTCCTTAACCCTTTTGAATAAATGGCTCGATCTATAGCCTATAAAATTTGCATCATACAAATCGCATTGAAATTCACATTGTAATTTTATTCCTTCTTCTCATTTTCTTTAGTCTAGAGGTCGCAATTTTTATTTGTTTTTCTTGTTTATTGAGTCTTATTGATTGATATCTGCTGATTTTCTTTATCGTAGTATTTGTTCATTTAGGACTATCAAAAGTTTTGGGCATTTATTATTACTTACATGGTCCCGGAGTTAGTAGTATATACTGCTTTACATTTTTTATGCTTCCCTAATGCATTGATGGTGCCGGTCCGGCTGACGATTCTTTGCCGGTAGGCCTACGGTGGATGTCGGAGGCACCACTAATTCAAAACTCACATTACGTGAGATGCAAATATGCACTTTAAAATTCATGATACGCAGTTAGATTATAATCCTTCAAATAATTTCAAATGAATATAGTGCGAAAACAGATTGGAATAAGTCGCATCTTCTGCTAAATACGCGTGAGACAATGACAATCAAAGCCAATGCTTGTAATTGGACAAAATTGAATTTTCATAGCAGAAGCAGATAGCAATAGAATGAAATGAAATTAACAATGGATCAAATTGCCATGCAAAAGATATGCGGCTGGCAGGATTACAGCATAATACAACTTACAGTGATAGTTACAATGAGGGGATACTTGTACATGTATTTCATTTTATAAGAAAAAGGTGTAAATATGCATCAACTGCTTTTGTTAATGCATCCGCACTCAATCTGATCAGTTAAACTGTTTAAAGGGTTTTGTTTCACAAACATTTGACTCTTAAATGTACTTTGAATGTGCTTTGAAGAAATTATCGTAAATACTCTGAAATTATTCAAATATTTACAACTACTGCTGATTATAGCATGTAAGAAGTTTTTTTCTGAAGCATAAATCGAATCTCTCCTCTTCCTATCAATCATCAAAGTTAATACCGGAATCATAAATGAGCATAGGAAATTCGGAGAAACTAATGGGAATTGATTTGGAGACAGGGGATTCTAGCCAATATCCGAACACTTTATATCCTCCAATATCCGACAAAGCATGCGGGTGTAGCTGGGAGAGTGGAGGTCAGTAGTAAGTAAAACTCCACTTCTGGATAGCGCAAGATGGCCGCCGTCGCAGACGTCCCCCCCCCTCTGGACCGTCAGAGTGTCGTGGTCGGCCGCCGTGGTGCTTCGGGTCTGACGTCCCCCCCCTCTGGTCGACCGTCGTGTAGCGCGCGGTGATGTGGTGTCTAGGTTGGCGTGGTGTGCCGGCCAGGTTGGCGTGGTGTGCCGGCCAGGTTGGGAGGGTGGACTGTCGTAGCTCACCTGAAAAAATCCTAAGTGTCAGAGTGACTTTGTATGGGTAAAATTTTGAAAATTTTCCAAAGTGCGGAATTTCGACCTGGGACCGTCACCAAAACATTTTTCATCAAATTTCACTGACCCCCCCCCCGACAGCAATCTTCTAACTTTGGTTCTAGTGGACGGATTTTGTTCGTTCGAGTTGCATTGGAAAGAGGAGAAAAAACTGCTCGACGCCATTTTTGCCGCGAGTCAATCGGACCAGCCGTTCAAAAGTTAGAGCTGTTACAAGATTTTTGGTCGGAGCTCGCTCACCTGAAAAAATCTTAAGTGTCAGAGTGGCTTTGTATGGGTAAAATTTTGAAAATTTTCCAAAGTGTGGAATTTCGACCTGGGACCTTCACCAAAACATTTTTCATCAAATTTCTCTGAACGAGGGGGGGGGAGGGGGGGTCAGTGAAATTTGATGAAAAATGTTTTGGTAAAGGTCCCAGGTCGAAATTCGGAAGTTTTAAATTTTTCAAAATTTTCACCACACTGGAGCTCTCACACTTAGGAATTTTTTCACTTGTGGCATGTTACATTGACATGTGCTGACGGACCAACTTCCCGTGGTCATATGAGAATGGTTCAGGTGTCATATGATAGAGAATGATGAGACGAATCGTTTGCAACAAACCGCATGTCGCTACGATGAATACTTTCGGAGATAGAGCCATTTTAAGTTTTCTTCCGAGCATATATAAACCCCCGACAACGTAAGTCTGATCACTTCATCGAAAGACGAGGTAAGCGACGGTCGTCGCTCTGAGCTCCCGATATCGGGTGTTTCAAAGGACTCTATCTTTTGAAGTAGGCAAGCTATCTTCTTACTTCAAAGTTTGTATGATAGAGTTTGATAGTGTCTTTACTACTGATAAAATTTTTTAAAAGTAGTATGAGTAGTAAAATGCGGAATTTTTTAAAAATTCTTAATTTTCAGTTTTTTCAAAGTTTTAACATGTAGACTAAGGTTTTCAAGTATCCTGAGTTCAAATCTGCTATCAGATTTGAAATTTAACTAAGTCTAAGGCAGCTTTGAGGGGTTAGATCCCAGCTACTGATCACTACCTTTGACTCGGCGTTCCTGTTACCACTTCGGGGCAGTGACAATGATGTCTTCAGCTGTAAAGAGCGGGTATCGGGGAAGATCTCTCACTTCTCTAGTGGTCAGTACAAGGTCTTCGGGCTGTCGACGGGATCGAGTGCCACTCACTACACTCTTTAGGAATATGACTGTACTACATGATTCCAAACTTATACAAATTTCATTATCTTACAGTTAACAATAAAATCAGGCATGGCTAATGACAGCAACCGCAAATACCATATCAAAATGTGCTCATGTGGGCGAATTAATTGCAGTGCGGACGCCAAGGCTCATGTCAAGAAGGCGGGCACCGGCCACATGATTATCTTGAATAGGGTTGCGTGCGTGAAGTGTAGAGTGCTGAAGGGTGATGAGGATGAGGCGCGTTTCTACAGAGTGCATGCTGACTGTAGTGGTGGTTTAGTGACTGATTTGAGATTTACGCAGTTGATTGTGGAAGAGAGGGAGCAAATGTTGGCGATAGAGCGAGAGGGTAAGGCTGAGAATGTTGTTGAGAATGTTGTTGAGAATGATGAGTTGGCGAGAGCGGTTGCGTCGTTGGAGGGTGAGATTGAGCGAAAGAGAGTGCTTGAGAGTGATGATGAGGATGATGTGGATTTAGATAGGGAGCGTGTGAGGAAGCGTGTGAGGAAGTTGAGCTCTTCGTCGTCGGAGGTGTCAAACATCGTCATCACCGACCCCCGAAGAGCTCATCTTCCCCAAAAGTGAAGAGTGGTGGGATTCGTGTGCAGTCGGCGAGGTGGTTGAAGGATGAAGAGAAGAGGCATGTTTCGCAGCAGATGGCGCATGATTTGTTGGTTAATAAGTATGAGAGTTTGAAGAAAGTGAAGGATGAAGTTGTGAAGGAGTTGGATGAGTTGAAAAAGAAGGAACTGAAGTCGAAGGAGGTAGCGGATGAAAATATTAGAATGAGGCGTAGTGTGACTGATTTGAAGAGTAAGACGCGAGAGTTGGAAGAGAAGAATGATGAGTGTGAGAAGAGGGCGAGTGCTGCGGAGAGAAGAATGAGAGATGCAGAAGCGAAGTTTGAGGAGATGATGAAGGAGATGAGTGTGTTGAGAGCGAGGAATGTTGAGTTGGAGAGGACTGTGGCTCGGCGGGGTGATGAGAGGCAGGCGTATGAGAAGTTGGAGCGCATGAGGGATGAGTGGAATCGTGTGAATGAGGATCGTTTGTTTGAATTTCACATCCCTATTCGGGATAATCATTTGGCCGGCGAAGTACTTGTAAATCAAAATTTAGACGAATCCATCCTATGCTACAATGGTCATCCGACGAAAAAATGCCTCCACGCCAGCCTGAGAATGCGCGGCCATCTACATAAATTTTCAATTCGGAAGCGCGCGAGACTGCCAAAGGATGACTAACTTGGTAACTTGGACAGAGTTTTTAATAATCTTGCTCGGATTGGCAATCCGATGACAGCAACTGCTGTCAATCCAACGGAATGGCGCTACATTCCACTTTTTAGTCACGTGCCAATTAGCGTGGAAGTCGACAGTGCTACCAAAGAGAGAGTCAAAGACTCTCTCAGCAGAATTGGTAGGGTGTAAGATGACGTTACTCCCGAGAACGAACCATCGGCTCTCTTAAGGGCCACCATGGGGCAAGACATGATAGAACCTCCTCGCGGTTTGCCCTGGGCAGTCTTCGGACTGGCGAATACTATCATTAAGTTGAATCTCCTATCAGTCAACTTGAACGTTGCAAATGAAGTTCGGTGTAATACTTCCTTTCGACGGGCGTTCCTGTAAAGGGCGGCGGTGAAACCCGTAGCTATGTATACCGCAAGGGACATTCGGCAATGGTCAATCTTGTTTAACCTCTCTACGTTATGTTTGCAAGTGATTGCCTCTGTCTCAACGTAGTATGCATTCGCGCCAGGGCGACATTTAGCCAACTGTCGAAGGTTGCCTAAAACTTTCCATTGCATACGTTATGAGAACCATGAGTTCTACCTGTCTCTATCAATGAGACGAATTGATGAATGGAATGAAATGGGAGGACACTCACGCGCCACACGCAACATAACACACTTTTCTCTTCCGTAGTCTAACAAGCTCTTTACACATGGATCGCAGTCGATTGCTATCCCTGTATCAGAAGTGTAAGCTATCTTAATTTTATTTGACACTATTTCATCTATCATCATCATCGTCCATATGAAATGTTTTAAGATTTACAAGTTAGACTAAGCGTGCTACTATTTCCAAATGAAAAAGTATACATGGTTAAATCATCCACTTAAGCCCATCCGTAGTCTAACAAGCTCTTTACACATGGATCGCAGTCGATTGCTATCCCTGTATCAGAAGTGTAAGCTATCTTAATTTTATTCGACACTATTTCATCTATCATCATCATCGTCCATATGAAATGTTTTGAGATTTACAAGTTAGACTAAGCGTGCTACTATTTCCAAATGAAAAAGTATACATGGTTAAATCATCCACTTAAGCCCATCCGTAGTCTAACAAGCTCTTTACACATGGATCGCAGTCGATTGCTATCCCTGTATCAGAAGTGTAAGCTATCTTAATTTTATTTGACACTATTTCATCTATCATCATCATCGCCCATATGAAATGTTTTAAGATTTACAAGTTAGACTAAGCGTGCTACTATTTCCAAATGAAAAGTATACATGGTTAAATCATCCACTGAAGCCCCATTCAAGTACGTCAGTATGAAAGCAAAGATAATACGAAATAAAAATTTATTATGGCATGTATTTCAAAAGGTCTTCATCGTCAATATCGTCCCAGAGTCTGGCTTCACATAGATAACAAAAACAGTTCAGTTGCTTTAATCGTTCTTCCACTGCGAGCCTCACTTTGTCAATATACTCCCACTCCTCCATAGTTCGTGGCTGGGAGTTAGGGGTGTACCACTCCCATAATTGGTGGAGGAATTTCGTGCTGGTGATCTCCATCACATCGTCAGTATCGTACTGGAGATACTTCCACCTCACGCCTGTTAAGTCGGGACACTCCTTCTCACATACACTCTCTTCGTTGTCCGCTGGTAATAACACCTTCTCTACCTTCGTTGGAGCGTTTGGTGTTGAGGATGGAGAAGAGAATTTTGTGTTTGGTGTTGTCGGAGGGCTTGTCATGTTGACTGTGAATAATAACTTTGAAATGTTTTCTAATTCTTAAGTATCAACAAGCAACCAATCAGAATGAACAGCCAATGAATGATGAATATGAAAGTATATATGTAAAGTGACATTCGTGTCATTTCACTCTGTCTTTGAGACGCATAAGTTAACTGTTGTCTAGCGAATTCTGTTATTATTTGAGGCGTACAAGTGAATTCCAAATTTGAGACGTATTATTTGAGTGAAGTCTCTATCTTGTTGAAGTATCAAGCTTAAACATAATTTCGTTGAAATGGTAAGTTGAAAATTTCTTCACTCATCTCCCTCAAACGTGTGGCTAATAGCATCTTCCTCAATTTCAGGCATCAACTTCATCACCAACACTCTCCCTTCTCGAGGAAAGTTTAGAGTTGTTGAGTCAAGGTAGGTTGTAACAATACACTGAGACTTGAACAGAGATGAAAGAATGATTTCTCTTTCAGGTGATGTGAGTTCCAGCTCAGGACTCTCGCGACAAGGCAACGAGTGGGAATGTGCCGACTGCGGACATATGTTTACAAGGAAGCACAGTCTCCTTCGACACATCAAACAACGTGTGTGTCAACGCAAAGCGGCGTCAATCTCCGGAGGTGAAGTTGATTCTGACGATGACATCTCCTTTCCTTGCGATTTGTGCCCTCTTTCTTTTGATAGTCACTTTCAGCGATCTTCGCACAGACATCAACACACGCATGCAAATGATCACTACACCAACGGTACCTCTATCATCTCCCTCATTAATGTTTCACATAATAATTTAGTACGCGACTACTGCATGGAGTCCAATACTCAAATAGTAGATTTTCCTGAGTGGCTCCTTCAAAATTCTAACAGTATCGAAGCGCTCTTCAACAATTTAGACAATTTTAGAATGAAGGCGCTCATCTACCTTAAACTAAAATATATTAAGATAGATTTTCAAACGGGTCAAGTGACGGAGAGAATACAGTTTCATGTTCCTTCCTCTTCCGCAACTGAAGTTGTAGACTGCGAGTCTTGGCTAAATTTTCACATTCAATGTTTAAAATCAAATGTAGATAAATTCAATCAACGCGACAGCGCTCTCATTTTTGATGGTGTGGACTCAGCCATATTCAAAATTTCACTATTAGAAAGTCATGCAGCTCGAGGTACATTTAAACTACCAAAAACGTTGTATAATAAGAAAGCTGTCATCAATGTCGATTGTAAATCACAGTGTTTCAAATATGCAGTCCTATCCATCCTTCACTATAATGATATCAACGCGAATCGAAATCATACCTATAGCTATAGACAGTGGGAGGATGAACTAGACTTTGAAGGTTGTGATAGTAACAACATGAAAATCAAAGATGTAGAAACGTTCGAAAAACATAATAAGATTAAAATTGTCGTTCACGTGTGGGAGAAGGGGTTGAAGGGTGCCCGCTATTATTCACGTTCAACTTGTTATGAACGTGTAGTCAACCTCTTATTAGTAAAACAAGATGATAGCGAGGAATGGCACTACTGTGGTATTCCCAAAATCTCTCGCTTGTACACTCACTTGGGGCACTCTAAAAGAGGTGCACATTTTGTATGCGACCGCTGCATCCGCTCCTTTTGGAGTAAAGATAAATTTGAAACTCACTATGAATGGTGCAAGCGAGGTAAATTACAAATGGAACGCATGCCCAAAGATAAAATATTTTCACATAGGGATAATGGTGACGAATTAAGTCCCCTGCGTGTCATTTACGCAGACATAGAATGCTACATTGATGATATCATCCACAAGCCAGCAGCCATATCCTGCTATGAAGTATGGCATGACCACTTTAGGAATAGACAAAACAAAATGCATACTTGGCAAGGTGAAGATTGCATTTCAAAATTTCTAGAATTTCTCGATAAAGCTGCTAAATTTCAACAATCATATGATTCCCAATTGCAGCGTAAGTCACTACATATGTCAGATGAAGACAAACAAAAATTTGAAAGTTGCACATCCTGTCCTAAATGTCATAAAACGTTTGATGACGCTAAAATTAAGAAAGTGCGTGATCATGATCACATCACTGGTAAATTTAGAAACGCACTCTGCTCCAAATGTAACTTTTCACTTAGGTTGAGACGTCGTACACTACCCGTCCTTTTTCATAACTTTAAGGGCTATGACAGTCATATGCTCATAAAAGGAGGGTTGAGCCAGATGAAATCGTGGCAGTTTAATGTAATAGCACAAACGAGAGAAAAATTCATGGCAATGACAGCAAAAGTAGCAGTAGATAAAACTAAAGAAAATAAGACAGTCTTCTTCGAAATAAAATTTTTAGATTCATTCCAATTCATGTCAGCGTCACTAGCTTCTCTCGTTCGTAATCTCAAGTTTCTTCCCCATAGTCAAACTTTGAAGAAACACTATCCAAACATAACGGATGACATGATCACTCACAAAGGAGTCTTTCCCTATGCGTATTTTAGCTCAATGTCTAAACTAAATGAAACAACCCTTCCTTCCATTGACAAATTCCAAAACGATTTGACGGGTGAAGATTGTTCAGTAGAAGATTATGAACATGCTCAAGAGGCATGGTTAAAATTTGAATGTAAAACGTTTGGCGATTATATGATCGCTTACTTAGAATTAGATGTCATTTTGCTGGCTGATGTCTGTCAGGAATTTCGACGAGTGGCATTAGAAGAAGACAAATTAGATCCTGTCCACTTTGTCAGTCTACCAGCCATGTCCTTTAAATCAGCCTTTAAAATGACTGGTGAGACCATTCATCTCTTACAAGACCCGGAGATGTATAATATATTTGAGCGCGGAATACGCGGTGGTCTCACATTTGTAAATAAACATCATATAAAATCTGAAACAGTAGGTGATGATCATATCCACCTAAAGTACTATGACCAAAATAATTTATATGGCAGTTCACTGTCTAAACCACTACCTCATTCCGAGTTTAGTTGGTTAAATCAAGATGAGCTTGAGTATTACTCCAACCCTTCAAACATACTGAAGATTCCAGATGAAGGTGATTGGGGATATTATTTTGTAGTGGATTTGATTTATCCAAATAGCATTAAAAATAAAACTGCTGATTTCCCACTCGCACCTGAATCTGGTGAAGTGACTGAAGATATGTTTTCACCATTCATGTCACAATTTCATAATAACTTAACAGAGTGTGGACAGCCAAGGTACAAACCATGCCGCAAACTTTTACTCACCCAATATGATAAGAAAAATTATCTCGTACACTTCTGCATACTAAAATTCTATTTAGAAATGGGCATGCTTCTAAAGTCAGTTCACCGCATTATCAAATTTAGACAGAAAGCCTTCCTCAAACCCTACATAGATAGTAACAGTCAAAAACGTGCACTCGCCCAAAATAATTTTGAAAAGGATTTTTATAAATATACGAATAACAGTCTTTTCGGAAAGACCATGGAGGATGTTAGAAAACGTATGAACTACAAACTAGTCGTTGATGAACAAAAATATCACAAATTGACCTCATCACCTCTTTTCATTGATAGAGACATCATCGATGAGGATCTTGTAGGTGTTAAAATGATAAAATCAGAAGTTGAGTTGTGCAAACCCATCTATATTGGGCAAGCCGTTTTAGATTATTCCAAGCTTGAAATGTATCAACTCTTCTACAAAATATTAAAACCATGCCCTCTCGTAAAAGAGGTTCGCTTACTGGGTGGTGATACAGATAGTTTCTTTTTAGGAATTACCACTCAAAAAGATTTAAATTCTAATGAATTAGGCAAGTCATTAGAAAAATATTTCGACACATCTAACTACAATCCCACTCATCCACTCTATTCCATACAGAATAAAGCCAAACTTGGTTGTTTTAAGGATGAAACAGCAGGAAAGGAAATAGATGAAATGATTCTCCTCCGTCCTAAAATGTATTCCATGAAATTAAAAGAATGTGCAGATAGTATTAAGCGTGCTAAAGGTATATCAAAATCCATTGTTCATAAAATGAAACATCGCTCCTATAAGAAGGCCTATAAAAATAAAAATATAACGTTTGTCAATATGACAATCTTAAAATCTCAAGTTCATACTGTGAAAACGTACACGTTCAAGAAACGAGCACTTTCAGCATGGGAGGATAAGAGGTGTTGGATAGGACATAACACATCTCTTCCACATGGACATCCTGACACAAACATACCACCACCCAAAAGAATAAAACTCACGCTACCACATTCAGGAGATGTATTGACATAATCAACTTTAACTCAGTATTTTGATGTTGCTTTTGTAGATATACATGGTTGTTTTATGTATCGCATGAGATCGTTTCTTCCTTGTGAATATATGCCTACAGTTAGCTCATTCCCCCTATATCTGTGAAAAGACTTTTTCATATACATATTTTTATTTCAATAAACATATCACAATGACTTCACTTTGTTTTCCGAAACACTAAAGTTACGAGGGATTTAGTATCTTTCACATGGATGCACTCTTGTAAACCATTGGTAATTTTGATAGCAATAGAGGGTATAGTTTGTTTGACGACGGGATGATAGAAAATAGATTCAAACATCTTCTCGACTATTCCATATGAAGCGTCTTTATCATGAATGAAATCACGTAAAATGTATTCTTTTTTCTCACCAACAGAAATAGGTAGAATCAAATCACTTTGAATGTAAAGGTGCTGTTCATGTTTATCAAGTGTCATTGGTGTTTCTATACCAATCGTATGCGCAGCAGCAAACACTGTTTGTAGCATTGAAAAACCAAAGAGTTTTTTCAAATTTTTACTCAATTGACATTGAATGTCATCACCCAGTCTCAGAACAACGCGTTGATTTTCAATTGAAAACGAAATGTGGTGTGTCTTTACATCATATTTACTTTTCATCACATGCTTCAACTTCTGTTGTATATAAGGATTTACTACATGAATGAAGCTTTCAACTGTATGATATAGACGCGGCATTATATTGATAGCAACTTTAGATTCTTCATAAGACTGGTAAATTTTCTTGATGCGATCGCCATAGATGTCCACCCACCATTCATCATTAACTGAATCAGCTTTAGTGTGATATTCATGAGAAGCATACACCACACCGCTTCCAATAATAGGTGTATAATGTCTTACAAAATGACGCAAGGTTGGAGAGAAATAAACTGTAAGTTTGTCATTATATTTCTGAATAACCAACTTATTTTTGTTCGCCATAATTTTCTCTCCATACTTCTTACCCACAGTCTCATTCCATCGTTTTACTAACTCAATAAGTGATAAAGGTTGAACACCACGCTTTTTCAAAATGATGCGTTCTTCACATTCTACAACATCTTCATCAAATATTTTAAATCTATAATGAAATTTGTTGATTCGATTTGAATAAACTTTTTTAACATTTGCAGTAGCAATTGATGTTAGATGTAGTCCATGACCAAAACCAAGATGTGGATAGAATTCATTATCCAACCTCAGCGTAAGACCTTTAGTAAAAGAATGAAAGCGGAGGAACTGTCTCCCACTCCAATGATAGATAGTAAATTCATAAGCTTTCTGATTTTTATTCTTCATGATGGAAGTATTACCACTGTTGAATGCCTTAATAATTTTCTCATTCCCAAATGGTTCATAAGAATCTGATTTTATCTGAATCCATTCATAGTTCCACTTTCCATCTGACGTTAAATTGTATGGGAGCTGAAATGCATTATTCATCGTTATTCCATCATGGGTGCGAGGAGTCAATATCATTTCTTCCAAATCATTCACATTCTGAATATTGCTATCATAGCAAATACTAGAAACACCAACCTCCCATTCACCTTCTAAATGCAGTGGCCGATTTAATTCTACTCGATAGTCTGATGGTTTATTTTTGGGAAATTTATTCATAGAAGCATTACTGGGTAAGTAAATTAGAAACGAGTCCTTATTTTCACTTTCCATACTAATCACATTGGAAAAATATATTAGCATACTTTTGCATTAACTCTTCATTCGGAAATGGAGTGTGATACTTGTCACAGCATCTTTATGAAAAGGAATCAACGCACCAGCATCGTCATAAATTGCAATATCAATTTTTGGGATGTAGTTTGATTTCAGCTTTGTATAATGCACTTTCTTGAAAGTATGCTCAGATAAAATACTGCAGCTTTTTGGCTGGTATGGTATCATTGCTAGCAATGGAGCTTCGACATCTCCCACACGTACATATTCACCAATATTGGAATATATCTGAAAATAGTTAATACGACGCGATAGCGACATGTCTGCGCTAGCTTTGGTTACAGTACCACTTTTAAAGATATTTTGATCAAAACCCAAAATGTCCATTAGAGTTTTATCCATAATTAGTTCAATACCTTTTCCACTTATAGTGAGAGACAAAGTAACTTCTTTTTCAGAAAATTAAATATGTTGCTCATTAATCACTTCATTTAAATAATCTACAACCAATTTAACCGAAGTAATAATGCGAGGCATCAACACTCTTGTTTCATGTAAGATACCACCTAAAGGCTCTACACACTTTCTGTATAAAGATACGATCCATTCTGTATCAAATTGATTTGACCTTTCACATGGTAAATGTTGCATATCAGATTTTCCATGAACAGCTGCAGAACGATGTCGTAAGAACTGATGAAAATCTTTTGAACAAACTAATACTAGATCATCATCATTTAATTTGCTTATTGCAATATGATTAGATGATTTAATATAAGTCAATGTTGCCACTTGTTTGCCATCAACTCGAAGGAGATAATTAAATTTCTTCAATAATGTTTCAGGAGTCATGTTTGTCTTTCTTGGCTTAATCACAATCTTCTTCACCAACGTCTTCTCATTTCTTGGAATAAGATCTACATAATAAGCTTCCTCTCGATATATTAACTGTTTATGACCACTTATGTGGTAATTAACGTTAAAATTATCATAGCTTGTTAAGGCGCTAGCGAGGTAACCTAAATCATTTCTTAAACTTGGACTTAAACCAACAATCCAATCTTTCTCAACTACATGATGTACATAATTATAATCATCATTGTGCGGAGTAAATTGGACAATATGTTTACTCGCTTTATTCAAGAAATCATATATAAACTTTTTACATGATAAGAGATCTTACTTTGACCACTGTGGAATGTATACTCGGCACCCCTTTTCACATTGATAAGCAGCTGTACGCCTCATATTAATAGTCATCACCTCATGATCAAAAGTATAGACACAGTTGCTATAAACAAGTTGAGTGACACCCACTTCCCAATTTCCATTTAGCTGTTGTGCATGATCAATGGGAGTAGAAAAGAGTGCGGCTCGATTACTAGTAAATCTCTTTGTAGCCGCATTGCTAAGCAAAATATGATAAAACGACATTTTTATATTGCTGATCTGCAACTTTGCATAACATCATGAAGACTTGGATTTTGGACTCTCTACAATATATCAGAGTTGATCGTGATGGAAACGTACATTTCAAAAATTCTCATGGTCATACATCAAGAGGAATTACATTAACATGGCGACAATTTGTCAACCTCAATGATATCATGAGGGATTTGGAATATTTTGAAACATTAAGATTCATCTCCTTGGGTGATCAAGTTTGGCTTCAACATTACAGAAATGAAATTCAAATCTACCATTCTCATTCCGCAAACTGTTTCTCATTTCGCAAATACAATTGGGAGAAGTATAGAAGATATATACATCGCTCCATCATGACATTTATTCGTCGTGAGTTCATCGCCCTACTATGCAAATCTTAATCAGACATGACTATCACGCACCATGAGTTGGAAATTAGATTCCCTACAACGTATTGAAACGGATCATGATCGAAACGTCTATTTCAAAGATTCAACTGGAAATGTGAGAAGAGAGTTTGCTTTATCTTATCGTCATTTTCAATCTCTACATCATATCATGAAGGACTTGAAATACTTCTATATGAAAAGACATTCACGTATTGGAAATCGCATCTGGCTGCGCGTCAACAATCGGCGAATTCAACTCTATCATTCCCAACTTCATACTAACTTCACATTTCATCAAGGTAGTTGGGAAAAGTATAAAAGGAAGGTACATCGCTCAATTTACTCATTCTTTCATCATGAAGCGCCATCGCTACACCATCGTCAACATTCTCCGCCGCTTCAGACTCTACACCAAAATCGATCTCACAACATTACACCAACAGCTTCCAAACAGCAAGTATTACCCGGGCCGTCCTCAAATGTTAGTGGTGAAGATGAACAATTCACGGAATCTTCAACTCTTCCCAAATGGGACTGTACAGATTCTCGGCGCCCTTTCTCATTCATCGGCGCAGTCAATGCGCTTAGAGCTACAGAGACTACTACGTCGGATATGGAAGAGGGAGAGGTGTGTGATGTCGAATCTGACTGTGGACAATATGGTGATCTCTACTCAATTGAGTGACAGTCTATCATTTTTGAAGATTCGTACCAGAAGTTACAATTTGTGTTATGAACCCGAACTTTTTCCTGCAGCTCTCATTAGTTGTTGGTTACCTGTGCATGTGGCAATCTTTCATAATAGTAAAGTGATCATTACTGTACTAAAATCTCATGTACAAGCAAATGTGATCCTAGACTATCTCATTGAGTATGTACGTACCCAGCGGATTGTAAAATAAAAAACAATTTTTCCAACATGATGTTTTTATTTCAAATCATGATAGAACTTACAAATCATTTTTTCATTAGAGGATGGATTACATGAAAAGTTTTGAATAATAGATGCAAATCGAGATACATGTAAACGTTTTAAGATGAAGTACAGTACAAAAGCACCACACGTTGATGAAAGTGGATGTTGTAGTATGCGTTCATTTCGCTGATATTGACGCGTATGTTTTCTCAACCACTGCGGTGTTGGTATATTTGGAGGTTGAGCAAGAGAGTCAAATAGTTCACCACGTCGGTCTTCTCCAATAAAGATCGCTTTCCAATGCTCACCGCCTAAATTCTGCGAATGAGTGTTTAGCACAATAAAGATGGGATAGTGATTTACTGCAGGTGGTAAGGTATCGAGTGAATAGACATTATCGAAAGCTTTCAATGTCGCTTCGTCTGCATTACGCTGCACTTTAGTCTTAATATCGTCAGCAGTCAACCAACTCATTAACGATTATACTGAAGAATCACGTCACGATACTTTGTAATTTTAATGTTTGAATCGAAGACTGCATAAATTAATACATTGATCGTCTCAGGTAGTGTTCTTTTGAACGTTAAATCCAAACGAATATTATGAGGCACGTTCGCTTGACGATAGGGTGCACTAATATCGCTGTCAGCAGTCAAATCAAATGCATAAATAGTATATCCACTCTTAAACTCTTTCATAGTCAGTCCGTTGGTGTCATCCGTATTGTAAAAGCCAAAGACATCCATAAAATCAACATAACTGCGCATAAATTGATCCGCAGCAAAATCTGGTTTGTAGGGTGGACCAGGATGACTCACACCATTTACACGTAAAGCAATTTCACTTAACTGATTGTGTTTAAAATTGAAAGGATTCTTTTTTATATTGCCATTAAATGCGTCATTTTCAACCATTGCCACCATGAGGAGCTTCGGTGCTTCCGATGGAAAGAGGCCATCTTTCATGAAACTCTTTTGATCTTTAGGAATTGTAAAGGTGAGAAGCTTTGTATGCTGAACGGGGTAAATGGCATTTTGGCGGTTAAGACCTTCAGCATGTCCTCTAATGACACTTGGATTCGGTACTACTCGACGAATGTAAAGTGCAATATCTTCCACATGAATTCTAAAATTGTCAACTTTAGCAAATGCATTCAACACAAATTCAGGCTTATTCAATGTCAGCTTGAGTCGCATGCTGGTATTACAGAGTAAAAACTTTGACTGTCTAAAGAAGTCTAAATTTAGCGGACCATATGGCTGACATACTCTACTATCTTTAATCATAGCAGATCGCTTTACAAAGCCACTGTTTGTTTCAACATCAAATTTTCCTCCTTCATCTCTGTACCATCCCATGGCTTCCATATGACTTTTTTGTGCTGCTGGATGAAACTGTGATACATGATTGAAGTATGATTTATAGGGATAATCGCTTTGACCACCTTCCACCTGCTGCTCTCCAATCGTTAGAGAAACATCACGAAGTAATGTAGTCAATGGTAAATTGTTCAGCCCAACTTTATGTGCATCGTCAATAGCAGTTCCATCTGCTTGCTGAATTCTAAACCTCAAATCAAGCATCGCATAACTCAAATCTATGTAGTCATCACTACCACCAGGAATAACAAATTCAATGGGGCCAGCATTCTCAGCTGTTCGAGGATGATAATCTACAATACTTGAACTAAGAATACCTGTCTGTATGGCTTGTTGATAAAACAAACAAAACCCGGAAGTTTTACACTCCATGATTAGAAGTTATAGCAGCGTCGTCGTTTAGCGCCTGATGAATGATTAGAGCCTCTACGACGTTTGCGTGAATGCCTTTTGACTGAAGATCGCACCTTACCAGCTCCGCGATGTTTCCTCCTTCCTTTTTTCATTCGTTTAGGTGATTTCTTTCCTTGAGTAACACCAGCAAAGGTCTGCTTCAATGTTTTTAAACCGCGTTCCTTCCCACGATTCAACAAACTGCTCTTAAAACTTCTACCTCTGGAAAGATCACTAGCAACATCACCAGCAAAGCCAACGGCATTACTTAAAACATTTCGTTTTAAAGATCTACCGACATTGGATATGAGAGGTGCTACAACAGATTTCAGTGCACCAAGTATGCTACCTCCACGTTGGCGGCGAGCGCCGATGTAAATTTCTCCTCCACCACTTACATAGGAGGGTCGTGAATAAAATGAGGCAGTTGGATTCATAGCTCAAATCCTAAACATTGTTAGTTACAACTTTGCATGAATCACTGTCGATCACTTAGATGAAAGATGTCGCACGACGCATCCAAGAGTTCATACTTGAAGGATAACCAGTCCATTTAACAAGACACCATTCTTCACCTTGCCGTTTTTTACATCGAATGATTTTCTCTACCAAATATGTTTCACTTTCAGTGACTACCTCAATCTCATCGCAGTAAAAGCTACCCTCAATTTCTTCATTATCGTAATCTTTCAACTTGTAGGTGGTCGGAGAGTCTTTTTGATTAATCCTTGATACTGTAAATACCTCCTCTGTCCAATTCGGAAGGTACCCTTTAGCAAAAACACTTTTCACTTTTGAGATACGAACTTTATCACCAATTTTCACATCACTTTTCACATGAGTGCGTTTACGTTGGAATGATTCGCGCACTTTATCTACATTGTCAGCATTTACATCTACTGGTCTGAGTCCAATAGAACGATGGATAGAGTGATTGTAGGCATGGAGTGTATCTTGTAGAACCTTTGTCCAATTTTGTGTCAAGTTGGCAGTAAAATGTCGCCACAAGCGATTTTTTAATGTGCGATTAAAACGTTCAACGAGTGCAGCTTTATACGCACTCTTTACACTAAACAACTCAATGTCATGCCTCTCAAATAATCTTGTCACATGCTGATTTTCAAACTCTTTTCCTTGATCACTCTGAATTCTTTTTGGAATGCGACCTTCTCGAAAAATTGTTTGGAATGCTTTTGCTACTCCTTTCCCTTCTTTAGTTTTTAAAGGTTGAGCCCACGCATAACGCGAGAAAATATCAATGACGGTTAAAATAAAATTATTACCCGAGTTATGTTTTGAAATGGAGGCAACATCACACAAATCTGCTTGCCACTGTTCATCGATGTCATGAACAATATAATGGCGGGTGCGGTACTTCTTTTTCGCTTGTTTGTGGAGTGTATAGGTAGCCTGACCCTTTAACCATCGTTTCACTTGTGATTGTGGAAGACCACTCGCTTTTGATAATTTCTTGATGCAAATCCTGCCGGATGTTTTACATCATAATAGATTGACTTCAAACGTTCAGTCGATGACGACTGACTCTTTTTTCTCCTTCTCATCCTTTTGTTTTCTTGCCTTTCTACATTTACAACAACTGCAGCATTTAGCTTTAGCGGTTTTGCAATCGTGTTCACATTGCTTAGGGGTTTCATTGTGAGAGCTGGCGCAGCAAGTGCAAGTGACAACGACATTCACCTCTGGCGGCTCATTACATGGCAAGCAACACATCTGCTTCATATTAATAGTCTGAGAACATGTATTTCCTAGGAGGAGCTGTTTTACGTTTTCCTTTTACTAGTTTTAGTGATGATGTAGATCTACGTCGAGTTCTTCCTCTTGTTTGCTTAGTGAGTGTGGGAGGGGATGTAGCAGGTGACGTCTTAAACCAATTTGTTGGCATTTTCATCGTCTGAAGCATTGGAGCAGTAGCCACTGTTGAATCAAGTTCTTTCAATGTCTCATTATTTAAAGCAAATTTTGGCACATTATGCTTTTTCAATAGTTTAAGAAAGTATGACCAACCAGGTGGAACATAGCCCTGACGGCGCTTTCTACGTGTCGCATACTGAATCAAGTCTTCATAACGTGAAGCATCAATCACTTTATTTTCATCTGTAATGATTTCTCCTCTATCATTTACATTGAGATGGGGTTCAATACTGTTGAAAAGAGATATGGCATGTGCGCGAGATGCTAAAGGTGTAGCAGTCGATACAGAGTCACGCATCTTATTCTTCAAGTTTTTCAATTGCTCAACAGTTTCCGATTGTAATAATACAGCACGATGTGGATCTTTGATGTGAACATTTTGCTGATAATCTATTTCTTTCCTATACATTTGATTTGCAAGAGGTTGCTTTACTTGCTGCATGGCAGTCAATTGTACATATTCATCCTGAGGAATAACAATCATGCGAGAATAAGAACTCATAGTTTGTAGATAATCATGGGAGTTTTCAAAATATCACTTCGAAATCTAAATTCTTCCGGACACTCTTGCGTAAAGTCAATGAATAAGTAACCGTATGGTTTTTCAGTAGCTGCTTGAAAAATTTCAATTAAGGCTTTTGATCCTCTGGGTGCAACTTGTCGCGCTAAAATTTCAAATTGACTTTTATCTCGCGGATTCTTGAAAATAGCATAATAGTGTGTATTCAGGTTTCGTGTACGAGCTTCTTTTCCATCAGGAAACAAATTTTGTGTGATATAGATATTTTGTGTGATGATAAAGCACCTTTTATGCTGTTCTGCGCGAGTGAACATATCTGTAACATCTTTTGAATTCTTACTTTCTTTTAATAAATCATCCAATACAACAACATCATTAGACTGAAATTTATCCACTGGAATAATTCCTTCATGTCGAATAAAGTTGCGACTTTGCAATTCCTGAAACAGCGACGGTTGATAAATACCATAACACCAAATCACTCGATTGATAGGTTCCTTAAACAACTCCCTTCTTTTATCCAATAAATTCAGCGTGAAAACAGTTTTACCTGCATGAGATGGACCTGATACAGTCAGAACTTTATCACATTGAAGTCTGAAATCCATTTTATTACTTTGAGATTCAACATTTGCATAATTAACGCTTAGAGCCAAAGATATTACCCGATAGGTTGCCCACGGCAGGAGCTATCATTGGAAGTATTGCTGAAGGGAAACCGCCCTTTTGTGTTAGAGTTTTCCTCTTTCTTTGAAGGGTGACTTTAGGATTGGAGATGAAACGCAATTTCGTAGCATATCGCTTAAGTAACTTTCGTTGTTTTGGCGCTAATTTCTTCGTCCTCAACTTTCTCACATGAGAAATAATTTCATGAATGAATTTATCGTTGGCATGTCGTATAGCATTGTATCGCTGATTTGCTTTCATTCGTCGGAGAGCTTGAATGGCTGAAGAAAACTTTTGACTTTTACGTTTCGCCATTTTCCGTATTAGTCTTTGCTAAAACCTATCTTTACCACATTTGCATAGGTACTAACTATTGCGACATAAGTGACACTCGAAATGAGCAATGTCACAGTGGTTACATTTGCAAAGTTGAATGCAATTACGTATGAAACAGCGTTGACAAAAAGCATGCTCACATCTCTTGAAGATGCGCTTTTCATTTCCATCCTTTCGCTTACATACATCACAACACATAGTTTCACCGTTACTGATGTCTATAGCAAGTCTTTTTGAAGATATGAATTTGCTAGCCTTTTCTAAATAATAGACACATGTACAGAAGGAATATACTTCGAGAGTGAGCAGACATAGCTCGAAAACCAGTTGTGCTACAATCAAGTACCACTGCATTTTCAATTTTTCTTTATGGAAAGTTGAATGTGAATATCTGAAATCGCTTCAATCACTAGACTGCTACCATGATGGTTAAATGCGTTAAGACGTTCAGCAATTTTTATCATATGTCTTTTAAAAAATTCTTCGGGGTGATCTACCACTTCCATTGAATTAGAAGCAAAATGGAAAGAGCGACTTTCCACCTCTTCCTTTCCAAAATGACTAAACTTAATTTTCGCAACTAATCGCGCCATGACAATGCTATCAGAGAATGTATTCATTAACTCTAGAAATAGAGTGCTAGCATCATCGACCACTGCTTCGATGTCGGTCTCATCTTTATGAAAATTTATCACATAATCTTGAACAGCTCCTTTTAAACTTTGCCTATGAAAATGTAATGTTCCGCAGTCGTTTGAGAAAGACATGATCGCCCTTTATCTAACCCATCCATTGCATGAAAACAACTCTTCTCATAGTAACATTTATTGAATAACGGTAACAAGCATGCATTATAAATCAATGGTTTGAAAGAGATAAAATAGATACAGCTGGTAACTATCATACAGCGAGCAATGATAACCATACAGGACTTTGGCAGTGCTGAGGTAAGGAGGAAAGAAGCATTGGTTATGAATGTAGCTACTACAACGAACAGACAAAATAGGAACACACAAATCCTTAAAACGTTTCGTGACTTCATGATAATGTTGATTCACTCTACTATCCCAAGGTGGGAGCAAAATATCATCAATGATTAAATTAGGAAATACTTTCCTCTCCTTACCAGGATTATTACAAAAGATGCGTATAACATTGAAAGCAGCTAACCATCGTTTAAAGTCAATAAGAAGAGCACTCTCACAAGAAAAGCCATAGTCTTGCAAATATTTCAGATTAAGTCCATGAATGTGTTTTCTCGCCCATTGATCAACATTGGGATTGCAGTTGGCATGTTGATGATAGACACTGACAATCTGATATGTCCAATTGTTCATAGCAATAGCACTGAGCTCCTGTACAGGTTCACCCTCACAATCCATAAAAATGATGATAGAAGCCTAAAACGGAAATTTACACATCTAAGGAAACGTTCTATAACATATTACAAAATGAAGAATTACATCGATGCTTTTCACGACAAAATACACAAATGATATGATGGCAACGAAGAAGTAAAATGTATCTAATAAGACCACGTCTACGACACTCAAAGCACATAAGCGAATTGTCATAGGGTAGAGTTAGGAAAGGACTAGTAATTCTCCTTCTTTGATTTGCGTTTTGATGCAGCATTCTTGTCCGACTTGCGCTTCGTACCACTGCTGTTAAGGATTTGATCAATTATGTCGTCCACGTTGGGTGGTTTTGGAATATATAGGATGGATTCCATATGCATGGAGAGAGGCTATTTTATTATCCTTATGCCGACCATAATATAGCCCATTCACTTTGAAAAGGATATCCCAAGTACCTTCTCCGAGCTCGTCGCATGTGATGGGTGTTGAATGATCTCCCTCCTTCTTATAGTAAGTGCACCAATGTGATACCGGTAGGCAAATGTGATTACCATCCCAAATCTTTCTATAGGGAGTATCCTTGTCATCTCTCGCCTTCCACTCTTGAGCAAGAGGAGTAGGAATGTCCATATTTAATGTCACGTACTCCTCAATAATATCAAGTTGGTGGCGAATGTACGGACTCACGGGGATCAGTATGTAGTCCCCATACTGATTGTGCATTATCTTGACATCCGTGGAAGGGAGCATTCCCGTTTGGAGTACTACGCCATGATCGTCATAACGCAAGACTTGTTTAAATTTACGCTGTAGCGGTGTAGGATTATGTACCTTGGTTGTTTCTTCCACTGGCCTCAGTTGTAGATGATCTGATCGTAGCGAACCTTGTAACGTTTGACCGCCATTTTGTCCTACTAGCGCAGCAGATGGAGTAGATGCCTGAAAATGGAAAAGATTGTATTAAGTTTACGTTCAAGGGAGGAGAGGGAGGAAAGTAGCGACTTACCATTTTAGTTGGATAATAGAATAGGGAACTAGAGAGAGGAAATGTGCGTCCGTCACTCGTGTGATTCAACGATGGAATGATTCTCACTGTGGAAGGCTCGCTATTTATATAGAAATGCTTGATTCTCATTGGATGATGATCCTCATTGGACAATAACATCAAGCTGATTCCAAATCTGGCCTCCGTTTAACAATCCGAGCCTTCATTCGCCCGCTGGAGCTGTTTCTTGGGAAATTCTAACTCTATCGTTTTTCGTCAATCTCCCAAAATCTTAAATGGCGTCTCACATCTAAACGAAGACAGATAGGAACAAGGCGATTCTTTCAGTGAATTTGTCTCACTCTTAGCTTTCAAACGAGCTATTGCACGACTTTCTACGATCTCTAGAACCAAAGTTGGAAGATTGGTGCCGGGGGGGGGGGGGACGTCAGCGAAACTTTTTCTCTCCGATTGACTTGAAACTCACCATACCGATGCAGAATTTCACGCTGAATCCGAATCTGGCCTCCGTTTTCCCATCCGATGCCTCGTTTTGACGCTACAGCCCAAAACGTCCAAAATTCTAACTCTGTCGTTTTTCGACAGTCTCCCAAAATCTTAAATGGCGCCTCACATCTAAACGAAGACAGATATGAACAAGCCGTTTCTTTCACTGAATTTGTCTCACTCTTAGCTTTCAAACGAGCTATGGCACGACAAAATCCGTCCACTAGAAGCAAAGATCGAAGCTAGCTCTCCCGAGGGGGGGGGAGGTCAGTGAAATTTGATGAAAAATGTTTTGGTGAAGGTCCCAGGTCGAAATTCCACACTTTGGAAAATTTTCAAAATTTTACCCATACAAAGCCACTCTGACACTTAGGATTTTTTCAGGTGAGCTCCGACCTAAAATCTTGTAACCGCTCTAACTTTTGAACGGCTGGTCCGATTGACTCGCAACAAAAAATGTTGTCGAGCAGTTTTTTCTCCTCTTTCCAATGCAACTCGAACGAACAAAATCCGTTCACTAGAACCAAAGTTAGAAGATTGCTGTCGGGGGGGGGGAGGTCAGTGAAATTTGATGAAAAATGTTTTGGTGACGGTCCCAGGTCGAAATTCCACACTTTGGAAAATTTTCAAAATTTTACCCATACAAAGCCACTCTGACACTTAGGATTTTTTCAGGTGAGCTACGACAGTCCACCCTCCCAACCTGGCCGGCACACCACGCCAACCTAGACACCACATCACCGCGCGCTACCCGGTGGTAAAAAATTCATCGGGCCGATGCATGAAATCTCGTTTCGGCATCGCGGCGTCGATTTCCCATAAAATCGATGCCTTGCCGATGCCCGAGAATTCGTCTCGGCATTGCACCTGATATTCCGCTCTATTTCCGATATCGGATTTTGGCCGATTAATCGCTACATATGCGGTATCCCACCTGTTTTGTCGCTCTATATCCGATATCGGATTTTGGCCGATTAATCGCTACATATGCGGTATCCCTCCTGTTTTGTCGCTCTATATCCGATATCGGATTTTGGCCGATTAATCGCTACATATGCGGTATCCCACCTGTTTTGTCGCTCTATTTCCGATATCGGATTTTGGCCGATTAATCGCTACATATGCGGCATCCCACCTGCTTTGTCGCTCTATATTCGCTATTGGACTTGAAACGATAAGCTGATTAATTTACAATCTGAATCAGTCGTATAAAAAATTATACCGCTAACTACACACGCTTTTCCTAGTCCTGAACTACAACCTGTGCTAGGCCAATTAACAATTGTTGAAAACGAAGACAGCATTCATTCAATAACATCATATTACAAAAAATACATATATGAAATCTAGAAATAGCGCACTACACAATCTGTATCAACAATCATCTGGATTTCTATACTAAAACTAAAAATTTTCGGATAACAAGTCCAATGTGATTTTGGGCGAAATTGTTCGATTCAACTTCTCCTCCAGAACATCTCGTCCTTCCAGTGCAGGCTCTGCGACTCCTAGTTCGTTGGTGTGGCAGGCAATTGCTTCCACCCGCAATGGCTTTGGCAAAGAGAACTTGTTCGACCCGGACTGTCGCCTCCTCCTCCCACTGCCGCGATCAGTTGCATCCTTCAACATTTTCTCGATCACCTCTTCAATCGTCTTCTCATTCCCAATTTTCTCTTCTCTTAGGGAATCTGAAAATAAAGATGCGAGGAATTAGTAGTGTATGGTAATGAGTAACGAATGTTTGTTTCCAGTGGGAAACACAGAAAATACATTTAGATAAGCCTTAAGCTGCTGAGTGATGTCTTCGACGGGCTGGCTGGTGTTACCCGACCCCGTCCCGCGGATAGGGGCGTCTTCGATAGACTTACCGCTGCTTTGTATCATAAAAAGAACAATGCTGCATGCGGAAAATTACATGTACTCGTATGTGACAGTAATGAAAGAAACTTTGTGGTCTAATGTAATGTTTGTTAATTCGTCGCGATGACATGAACTTCTGAACAAATAGATGAACATGCATTATACTCGTACATACCGGTACTTATACATACTTCAGTTGACCAGTCTGATCGGGAGCGAATTTATGTTTTCAGAAGACATAATGTGCAAACTCCGTTTTATTTTTATGGTCGATAATTTACAATAGAAGCAATAACCAGTACTTCGGCCTTGAGAGGGCGATGCTACATGGCACGAATGCGTGCACATAAACACTGACATTTAATACAGATCAGGAGTGAACAGGACTTAAAAATTTCACTTATGATTGGGCAACTGTCTTGTTCATGACTACTATTTATCGGAGGTTCAATGTATTCTGAAACAGAAATATTGTCTGAATACTATTTTTTTACAACTTGTTTCAGAATGTAAATATCGTAACGAGATTGATCGATCATTTTTCATCAGTTCAAGGCATTGATTATAGAGCTTAAGCAATTCCATTTTTTTAACTTATTAAATATTTGAATAAACTTAATTCATATCAAGCCTTATGACATGAAAAGACGTGCCAAGTTTACAAGTTCCATGAAATGAAAAATCATTGAATAAGATGAAAATTTAAAGAGATTCAATACTTAATATTTGATGAATGCTATCCTCTGCTATGATGAAGACTGACAAAATCAACATTTCGCATACTTTTAATCGTCTGCATGCGGTTCCAGAGTCCATAAGCTATAACTCTATACATTCTTAGAGCAAACTTAGACGATTCTACTTATGCTTCGTAGACATCAATAGGAAATTTGAAAATGTATTCATAAACAGTTTTAATGCATTCTATTCAAAAATATTGAGCTATTCATTTTTGCTATAGATCAGACTATCTACTATTTACTATGGTCAGGCAAGGAAAAAGAAAATTCCAAAAGATTTTATCACTCCTCCAGTTAATTGACCAATCTGAAAAATGAAGTGTTGTGATTAAAATAGCCGGCGCTTAGTGCCACTGACACTTCTGTTGGGCTTTGATAAAACATCGCTTCGATGCCCAAGCTTAAATAAGCACTATACCGGCAATAAAACTGAGTTCTTTATGAAGTATTCAGACATTTGGGAGCTCGTGTTTTGGCGGTTGCTGCCTGGGCAAAAAACACGAGCTGCCAATTTATGAAAACAATTCGGAAAATTGTCCACCCCCTGTAGTTCATAAAATTTAATCCTAAATTTCTGACTATTCAGGTAACGATATTGATAGATCATTTTCATCAGTTCAAGGCATTGAATATAAAACAGAAAAAGATTGGAGTAGCACGACTACTGTCCAAGACCACCAGATACATCGATGACTTATGTATCTTCAATTACAAGCGCTTGGACAATTATTCCAAGTATCTATCCAGATAGCTTAGAAGCTAACAGATGCGGACTTGATAATAAAGAAGCAGATTATCTTGACGTTAAGCTGAAAGTTACCAGCACTGGCCTTAAGACTGCTGTATATCACAAAGTGGACGACTTCAACTTTCCAGTAACACTTTTGACATCTCCTGAGAATGCACCACAAAATTGGAGTTAACGTTTTCAGCAGTCAGCTCATATGGTCGCATCTGCTCCTCATTAGAAGATTTCGTCATGAAATCGAAGAAAAGTTTCAGATTACTAAGATCAAGAGGATAAAGCAGCAAGGAATTACTAATATCCGCAGAAAGAGCACTGCATAGACATGACAAGATTTTGAGAAAATTCGGATTTTATGCCGATAAATCAAAATGTTTATCACATTATTTCATAATATAAAATGTTATCTAAATGCTGCAATTTCCATTTCGCAAATAAATGAAGGCATACATCTTTAGTTTTCATTTCTATAGCAGAAATATTAAAAAATACTT
Source organism: Prostheceraeus crozeri (assembly GCA_907163375.1). NCBI lineage: Eukaryota > Metazoa > Platyhelminthes > Polycladida > Euryleptidae > Prostheceraeus > Prostheceraeus crozeri. Next base: position 17,874 of record CAJQUW010008079.1, on the reverse strand, counting down.
CGCAATTACAATTGAAGAGAAAGGAAATTAGGCTATCTAATTTTTCAAATCATTTTTCTATTGTATAGTATTTTTATTTAAAAATTGGTTTGAGTAAACCTACTACCCATGCAATCACATCCTTCGCATGCCTGATTTCCCGCCGAGCAAGCTTTGTCCGCGGACAAAACGGGTAAGAAATGGACATCCGTCGGTCTTCCATTAACTCACACTTTTGTCCGCGAGACTACGGATAAAGAACGGCAGTATACGGAAATCCGTCGGGCTTCCGTTTCTCGGACTTTAAATTCATGATTTACGGACGCTTCACGGAATAGAAACGGTTGCGCATGTCCGGAAATTTCCGTGTAAATTCTGATATAATATACATACTTGTTCTGCTTAAACTTATCGAATGCTACTTGATTTGTTTATCTTTTAGTCCTCTTTTTGATTTTATCAAGCAACATCTAAGTCGAACGTTTGCTGAAAGCCTGGATGCAGATCACATTCCAGAATATTTTGTGGTCTAGCTATGAATTGAAGATCGATGATCTGTAATTCGGCATCTTGTTTTAAGTATTATTAAATCGAAGCGTTTAGTTTTATGCTTGATCGCATTCTTTTGCCGAAGTGTGCGAGAGTACACCGTAGGCCGCCAGAATCGAACGCTTGCATAATTTCGACAGGAATATTATTTTTTGCGTAACATGTAATAACCAGGGCAATTTCTTGCTATTTTTATAACTATGATTTCAGTGAGCATAGCAAGTAAAGAACATCGCCGTGCATGCATTGCGTTCTTTTCAATTTCTTTTCTATCGAATCCTTGTGTTGTGCATGTCGGGCGATCTTGGAAGTTATAGTTTGTGAGTTGTGTCCAATTCATTTTGACGGGCGGTAATGTCACTCATGAACCATATGCTTGCGTCTGCAAGGGCAATCTAGTCACTCTGTTACTATACAATTGCCTTTGGTTGTGATTCAGTTGAAGCAAGTGGCGCGCGCGAATTTTCTGTTTGACGCGGGATAAGCACTTTTTCACACACGACAAGCATTTTCAAGCAGCGCAATGTTTTGCTATCTTGTGATCGATCGCCCCTTTCGCTTACGTGATTGGCCAGGCCGTGAAGCGCAGTCAACGCCGGCAACTTGCAGAGGGAAAAGGGAACAGCCGATCATCAACTTTCACAATTGCAGGCGAATGTCGACTGAGAAAATTGGCTTGGTTATCTCAATGTCTCACCGTTGAAGGTGGATGTGATTTGTTCAATGCTTAATATATATCGGATTCAGTGTGGTGCAGTTTGGAGAACAATTCAACGTCGTCTAATGGCATTTCACACCGATTTATTCCTCACAATCTAAATAATCTGACTGTACATCTTATGCCGTGAATAATTTTCTAGTCAGCCTGAATACAGGTCTGAATTTGCACTACATTCAATGGAAAATTGGTTTCCTGTGATGAACTTGGTGAGTCGTAGTCGTGGCCATTAGTATTCCAGACCCCAACAGGCAGACAACGAAAAACAGCTCAATGTCGTCGACTTACTTCCATATGCCATTGTCACATTGTCACTAGATACATGTCTTCTGCATCAACGATATTGACAAAATGGTGAGCTCGGAAATTTCCTAATTAGTTTCTATTTGCAGTCATGTTTCTTTAGAATGTTGCATTCACATTGAAAACAGCAGGGCTCTTAATTTTGTATAGGCCTAGGCTATATTGTATGATAATATTTGATCTTATGTAGCAATCGCGCGTTATGGATTCGTGCGATTTGAATAGTTTTCCCAGTTCTTGGGGCGGATTTCACATTATATTTGACATGGTGACTGGTACATACAGTGTCATCATAATTTAACTATTTCATGAACTATACAACTGGATTTTCCACTAAACGTTTGAATTTTTGTGTTTACGCAATACGTATGGAATTGAAAAATTATAAGAATTTACTTTTGCTAATAGATTTCAATTTTTCATTTCATCACAGTATGGGACAATCGTGGAAATCTTATACATGATCGAAGTCTTACAACATAGTTGAAATTACGAATATGGCATACAAGGACAGCATAGACAAACTATAGGACATAGGACTGTGGAGGCGGAGGCGTAAAAAATTGGCCTCCTACGGCTTTCGAAATTTTAATGAATGATGTGATTTGATATAATCCTATTATTTGATGCATATATTTGATGTTATTTGATATACATTTGTTATAGATGCAATTTACGCCACCCAATATAAAAAATTACTGAATGAAGTTTAGACACCGTACATGTCCTCCGTTGAATAGATTCCATTGGTTTACTACCGTACAAGTAATTCATCAGTCGTCTATAGTGTATTTAGTAGTTGTACTATTCAACAACCGAAGTAAATCTATGAAAACAAATGGTGCGAATTCAGCTATTGTGATTTTAATTACTTCGGCGTTTGGACACCATCACCGCCGCATTTGATTAATGAATGAATTTTCATTAATTAGTGGGTATTGTATAGGCAACAGCTAGCCGACCATGTCTGTGAAGTAGATCCATTAAACTTTTTGATTAATGAAATGTAGATCTAGGCTGGTTGAGAAAACATGAACTCATAGAAATCGATCATAATATGATCTTTATATGAACGTCATATTTGTTATGTTTCTTTACCGGACTACGTGAGGGTCTAATACGCATGATGTTCATGAAAAATGGATTGCCATTGCACTCCGAATTATTAACAGTACTATAGAAGGCTACTACTACAGTAGTAGCCTTCTATAGTACTGTTCAATAATTCGGAGTGCATGAATCTGGTTGGGTACTGGGGTCAAAGATGAACATCTATGACAGCAGTACCCAACCAAATTTGTAGACTACTGTAGGCTTACCGTGCTAAGAATAGCAAGATTAATCATCAGTGTGTAGAGCTAGACCGACAACGGAAAATCAATTTTATCGTATAGCATCATATCACGTTTATATCATGTTATTATTATAACTACAGTATATGGTATATATTATACTATATTATTGCTGAGGTCTGAGGCGGAGGCACTTTTCAAATAGGCCGCCTCGAACACAGCCTTGATAGGACATGCGTAAAGACAGTGAATACATTTGAATCGATGTGTCAGTTCATGCATCGAATTCATTTTATAATTCTAAAAATTTCTGTCGATGTTACATCAACTAGACTGACTGGTGAAAGGCTTTTTTATACTACGGTGTAGGTAAGTTTTAATGAAATTCGCTTCTACCAATGTTGGCCTTTGGTTTTAGTGTTTTTTAATGGTAAACAGCGTAGTGAAAATCTCGGGTGTCAAGATTGGACCCGTAAATTTCTTTTTCAACTGTTAACTGATGTGAATTAGTCAATCCGTTAACATGGGTAACCGACAAACAGCATTATCTTGTTGCGATAACATAACATTTGAAATAATGTAATTAAGTGGCATGCGTATAAAAATACGCCTACTACCAAATTGAAGATAATTGATTGTAATAAAAATTAGCAATATTACTGCTAATATCAATTATTATAGAATATTTTATCATAATGTTTTACTGCACATTATGTAACTCTTGTTTTCGACTTAACTTATCTTAAACTGCATGGAATAAGTTAATTTGAACAGGGTCATAATGAATTAACCGATTAGCGATTGGTTGATCGCTCACATCACTACTATAAAGTCAAATGAAAGCTAATTTAACTTAAAAGAGCCGTAAAGTCTTAAGTCCCAAGTCTCCCTACTCGTATGCCAAATCATACCTTGCTATGATTACAAAAATATAGATTCTATTAACCATGTATGAATGAAACTGTCAAGGATTTTTAGGTATTGATGACACAGTGGTTGTAATATCAGCACTTTTCTTTTATTCATTAAGCAGTGGCAGCGTTTTCACAAAATTTGTGTCAAATGACCTACCATCACTCGAATTCTCGTCATAATTTCCCCTCTAACACATGCAATAATGATTATCAAAAATATCCACTCTTTAGTGATTAAGGTGATTTCAATAGACTTCTTATAATTTCAGTTCAATTCCTTGGAAAGAAAAGTTGGTGAAGCTGGAACGTGTGAGATTGCAAATCGACAAATCAGACGCCTTCGTTCTGAAAGTAATAATTTCTGCACAAATCAACTAATCATCTCAGGTTCAACCGTTGTTAGTTACTCGCAAAGTGTTACCGACTCAATGCACGGACGAGTTGATGCAATTTTTCATCCGAGACGACAAGTTTTCAAAGTGGAAATTCTCGAAGAGATGTTTTCCGACACTTTATCAAGTTGTGATATCCGTAATACGAGTATGTGCAAACATGGCCGGAAATTATGATGAAGTGGTGTCACGTGTGATCGAAAAGCGTCGAAAGAACGAGTGTCACAATTAAATCAAACGGCAATGCCTGACTCCGATGAATAGAGGGAAGAAGAATCTCAGAAATTGTATTAGTTCATGAACTCTACGAAGAAGTGTAGCTCACGGACATTCGAATTACATTCACATTGTTATATATAATTAGTATCTATTATCACTTCTTAAAATCTTTCCGTCGGTATTTTATGCAAGATGTGCTTCACTTGAGGTGATGCTAGTGTTTTCTTGTACCGGGTACGTTATGATAAAGGCACATTCTATTGTTTTATATACTCACATTCGTCGTTTTACATCAACTTGTCGTCCATTGTTCATTTATCAATCTAGTAATTCTTTTTATATAAGATTTGATCATATGTATTTCTGTACGAAACTTCAATCATTTCCACTCACACATTAAATTACAGTAATGCATGGGAAGTTTGTAATCGTTGCCAAAAGGGAAAAATTACTGTGTGACTTATCATTTCAAACGCCATTCGACAGTTACTGTTTCAATGTTGAATAAACGTATTATTCGTACGTACACTATTAGGCCTATATGATATCATACAATAGTATGTTTTGGGTATGAAGGTCAATGATAAGTAAGTTTTTTTTGTGTGCCATATTTATAGGATGATGCTTATACTTCATTTGATAGGTTAACATTTAAAATTGGATATGCAATTCTTTATCCTGTTTTAAATTTATGAAATAAAGATTTGCATAATCCGTCTAGTATGAAAATAAAATGATTTTCTTCTCATACCTACTAGTAAAACGGCTGCCTTAGAAAAACTTGTAACTTCGCACAATAAGACTACCAATAGGCTAACAGTAACATTGCGATTGTCCATGAATGTTGACATATTCCCATTTTGGCAAGTTTACAAGCTTTCCAGACCAGTCGATTATTGTTTTACCCTTGTTATTTGTTTAACGAATGTTAATTGTTGATATGCATATTTCTCAATTTGTCGTCTCTGGTGCTCAACAGATATCTCGTGTAAAGTTGTTGGTTTTCCTTGAAATTTTACAAACAAATGGGATAGCTTCGTGAGACGACCACTTTGTTTAATGTATTTTAATTGAATTGCTGATTATAATATGACTTATCTGTCTATATTTCCGGAAGCGCTAGATATTTGTAGCCAATTCGTTCAACATCAGTGAAACATCGGCAATTTATCTGTAACTGATCCGTAGTTAGCTCGTACAGGACCCGCTTATCCTAAGTAATCTGTCCGTTCGCTACCCGTCGACGATCTTTAACTTGTCCGTTGGAATCCGTATTTAGTCCGTCAAAGTCCATAATTAGTCGTTAGAATCCGTATTTAGTCCGTCAGAATCCGTATTTAGTCCGTCCGAGTCCATAATTAGTCCGTCAGAGTCCATAATTAGTCCGTTGATTATCTGTGGTCAGTCCGTTCAGAATCCGCGCATTCATCATATCCGTCAACTGTCCGTCAGATTATTTTAATGCGGACAAATAATGTCCGCTATTGTTCCTTTGAAGTCCGTTCTAATGCCTTAGGCTACCCGTTCCTTGTCCTTTCATTTCCGCCCTATGTCCTTGTGATGTCCTCGGCGGACAAAATTTGTCCACCGTTTACTATCCGTTACCTGACCGCGAACGGACACTAAAAAGACATTCAGCGGACTTCCGCCGGATGACTTTTTGCTCGGCGGGTTATGTATAGCCTACATATCTTTGAAAAAAATGTAAAATTCATTAATGAAGAATCCAGTAAAAAGAGTGGAGAAAATTTGATTTGATACATGATGTTTAAGTTAAGAATAATTCACACATTCTAGCCGAAAGTTTTACTTACTTTGTCTGGTTTTCCTAGTCCAGAAACAACCGCCTGCCAAACTCGATGTTCAAGCATATTCAGGCACAAGCCTCGAAGATACTCCGCACAAATTGATCAATCTAAAATGGCAACAGCCGGTGGTATGTACTCGTAATTGAATGAGGAATATAAGATATTTATTTTCATGTTTTAACATATCATTAATTGTGAATAAATAAAAATGCATGTACATTGTAGGCCTATATAGCAATTAGGTAAGAGTGCATAAAAACTATTATTGATATATGCAAAATAAAAATTGTCAATCCATTATAATTGGTGAAATTAGTTTCAGTTAAATCGTCAAGAAAATCACAGAACATATGTGCTAGGGAACAACATTTGTAATATCACGATGTATGATAGGTTTAACCCTCCGAATTTTGTAGGCCTATGGAATACATGGAAGGAGTCTGTGCTTTTTCAAAAGTTCTCTTTAATATGTGATTTAGATCGACAACGCATTCAATTAAGCTACTGCATCACAGCATTTCAAATTAGAAATACATTAGACCATAATTCTTATCTTGATGACAACTGAACAAAGAAAGAAATTCACATTACACCTCAATTAATCATTCTAGGTGCATTGACTGCTTTAGTGTTGTTTTGGAAAAGTCAAGTTGATCTATTTTACATCAGCTCGATATATTTCAATAGCTCAGCGCTATCTTCAGGAGCAAAGTATTACAAGAATGTTTATGTAGTGATCCAAAATAATAGTGTTATTCTATATGCGTGATTTCTGATTTCTTTGTACATTTTGAATCACCTTTATGAATATTCTTGAAATCCCTTGCTCCTTGCGCTGAGTTACTGAAATATGTTGAGCTGATGCAAATCATCAACTTTACGAAGATGACAGCAATGATTCTAGGGATTTTCGATTGTAAACATCTGAATGAATTCTTTTGACGATACTCGTACCGGTATGCATAAAGTTCTTATTTCATTTAATCACATATTAAAATATGAATTAGCATGCTGATACTTACATATTGCGACGAAAGTAATCGACACAAGAACATGAGAAGCATTGAACTCGAAACACTAAGTTGAGAAACCAAACGACATTGACTATGGAGATAATACAGATTGTTCTGCTGCTCTGCTGATTTCTACGATTTTCACTTGATAGATGTATCAATCTCCAATTGAAGCTATCGGATGAAAGGTTGCCTTCTTTCAAGGAATTCTTTACCATGTTGCATAATTTAATCCATGTGTCACTAAATTTGATATTGTGCACGATAAAATGGGCAATACTGAGACACGCTGGTCTCTGAAGACAGATGAAGGATAGCAGTGGCGTGCGTAAAGTCCACAACATTAGTGCCGGATCACTGCTATATTTGACGCAGCATCATATCATCATGTGCGTTGCTCGCTTGTGTGACTGCTAGTGAGAGTCAGCGTCATCGATCCATCTGTAGCTGTCGGCAGGCGAACCCGGACAAAGACAAATGCTGCCGAAGCATGGAGAGGGATGGAATTAGTCTGCTAAAGCGAGAAGGGCGGGGAGATTGCGCAACGGAACCTGTCTGTGGAAAAGCTTTCAAAATCACATCACTTGCGCAGATTTCAGATACGAAGATACTACTGAAAGCAAAATGAATATCTTTTATAATTGGTTACTTAGGTTGTCATCCAAGGTAATGAAATCATTCGGAAAGGGAAAAAAAAAGCTGCAGAGTTGATAGAAAAACACGCAAGCATACAAAAAGATAATTTATTTCATTTGAAGACTTAATTGTGAAATGCGAATTTCTTTCTTGTGAGATTTAAGTGACAGTTTGCAATGCAAAAACACGCTGTCGTTTTTTTTGAGACTACATTTTTTTTACATCGCATCGAATGTATCCAAATGCATAGATGAGAATATAAGAGAGATTAGAGCGAACAAGGGGAAAAAGAGAAAAAGGAGAGGGATATGAAGAAGAATAAGTGGAAAATAAAAAAGACACGGAGTGAAAGAAAAGAGAAAAGGGGATCGAGAGGAGAGGATCGTGGAACTGGAGGATAGAGATGAAAGAAAATTGGGATAGCAGCAGAAGGAATTGGGATGTCTAAGTTGGGATTTATGAAGACAATGGGAATAGGAAGAGGAGAATAATTGATAAGAGAATGAGTGAATTTTCGTTCATACAAATTAAACCTATGAATTTTGAGTTTGGAAAGAGACCAATCGCATTATCGAGACATTACTAGACATTTATAAATTTAAGTGGGATAAGATGATAAAATGATGGGCAAATGATTTGGGAATTCCATGTCAGATCCCATCAAACGCCCATATGGTCTGATGGTGGATGACGATCGCCCACGCAATATCCATGAGCAATGATGGGACCTCACTGTTACCATGTACGTTTTCACTGTGAGACTTGATATCGATATATCATCGGAAATTAAGCGACAATTCGATATCGGCAAATGAACGACTTATAGACATAATATCGATATGAGAAGCAATCGGAAATAGGGCGACAATTCGATATCGGCAAATGAACGACTTATAGACATAATATCGATATGAGAAGCATCGGAAATAGGGCGACAATTCGATATCGGCAAATGAACGACTTATAGACATAATATCGATATGAGAAGCATCGGAAATAGGGCGACAATTCGATATCGGCAAATGAACGACTTATAGACATGATATCGATATGAGAAGCATCGGAAATAGGGCGACAATTCGATATCGGTCGATGGACTACAAATCGGTCACTTTTCGATTATGAATTGATCGGAAATTGCACGATTTCACGATTGAACGATTTCTCGATGCTGATTCGAGAAAACGCTTTGAATCCGAGCATTTTCCGATCAATTTTTACCACCGGGACACGACGGTCGACCAGAGGGGGGACGTCAGACCCGAAGCACCACGGCGGCCGACACGACACTCTGACGGTCCAGAGGGGGGGACGTCTGCGACGGCGGCCATTTTGCGCTATCCAGAAGTGGAGTTTTACTTACTACTGAGGTCTAACATTCTGTGGTCAGCCTTGCGAAAACGATCGTAAATCTCGCGGTAGATCTTGTAGATCTTCCATTAATCTTGCTCAACTAGAAAAATAAAGAAAATGCATTGTAAGATCTTATAGCTTCCTACAAGAATCTGCGACAGATGTGTAAGATGCAAGCGTAAGATTTTTGGCATTTACGCAAAATGTCCTCGATGATGTGTGGCAACATGATCCAAATTTTCTTGAAGTACATATAGATTTGTCTGGCATTACACAATTTCTCCATTTTGATGCATTCCAACAATTAATTCTGCATGTACAAAATGATGCAATAATAAAATTAGGTTTTGTCAAAGAAATTTATGCTAACCAATTTGGCTCAGTGGCGTCGCGTGCTCCCACACCACAGGCCTTCACTTTGCATTGGAATACTATTTCTATACCAGACTTTTTTTATGTTATAACATTAATTTTCATAAAAGATGAATTTTTAATAATAATTTCCCGAACATTTTAATGCCAAGTGAATGTGCCCATGAGAAGTTGATTGCTCATGTCGCCTAACCGCCTTACTCAAGGAGCTGAGATTACTATATATCCCCTCTCTGTCCAGACCACATTTTCTCGAGAAAAAGGAGGAAGGGAAACAGTTTCCTGCGTTTCTCACAGCTGGTCAGCCACTCATGTGCTTGAAATTCTGATGCATTAAAATGTCATGTGTATATCTTATTTCTTTCTCTGGGTACTTTCAATTTTTAAATCAGGTGTTGGCCTACCTTGCTTGACGACTGTCATCTTTTCAGTATATTCCCTTCGGACGAAAGGCGTGATTATGAAGCTCATCTACAGTACTAAACATAGCGTCAAATCAATCACGCAAAAAACAAATCATGGAATTCTACGGAATCTGGTGTGTTCGAGTCAGATGCATTACTCTATATCAGTGCTTTTCAACATTTTCGTGGGCCATCCGCACCTTTTAGAATAACTTTGAAATCATCGCACCAAAATTATCAATACAAAATCAAAACCATTAAAATAGTGGAAAATTGTTTCTTTGTTAAACATCATTTAATAATACGCTCACAAAGTTCGAAAACAATGACATCTTTTATCAGGTTAGTCACTTAGTAGTCGAGGTATTAAACCACGAGGCATAAAAAACAAAACAGAGAATATCACAAAACAAGAGCTTGAACATGAGGTATTGGTTGGGATTCATGATAATGGAATTATAGTGAAAAGTATGCTTACCAGAGGAAATGCGAACAGACAATAAGAGCCTAACTAATGGTATTTCAACGGTAATTCGAACGAAAAATGAATGGATATTCGGACTGGGAGTCAATGTAATGATTTTTTCAACAGAATCGATTGATCAACAATTACAGCTAAATGTAATTTCAGCTAATAATACAAAACTATATTAGACTGCAACAAAAATACATTCCATATTCGATCATGTCAGTCGGCAAATAACTCATATAATTTCATATCAATAATTATCACATCAATTAAATAAAAATTCATACACATGCGAATTGTTTCTTAAAATCATTATCTGCTAGCAGGAAAATAATGTTTACCTGTAAGTACCTTGTTACAGTGTATGTGATTCTCTTTTATAGTAGCCTATCAGGAATTCCGCCAACGTTTCTACGGCAACGAATCCTTACAAAAAAGACAATTTCAAACATCTTATCTCAAATGATTTCACTTAGCTTCTCCTTCTGGAAAGGCCAGACTTGCTCGCCTTTCCTTTCCATCAGTGAACCTTAAACAAACAATAAGGATTCAGACCGGCGCAGTGGACTTGTGGTAGAGTGTTCGCTCTGGGTCTGGGAGACCTTGGTTCGAACCTTGGTCGAGTCAATCCTAAGACTTTTAAAATAGGAACACTCTGCATTCTTGCTAAACACTCAGGACAAAAAGAATGAGAGGGATAGATAACATCTCGGCCACATGGAAGAATGGCTCTGAGCCAAATGTGCTTCCGAGTATAAACAAAGTTAATTTATTTTATTTTATTCGTGAGGGTTATTCAGACACGTAATTAGACTGACTGTTGCACGCCTTCAACGAAACAGGCACTGTAACAACTCGAAATACTGCATAGACCGCTACTACGTGTAAACTAACTTTGGCATTGATGGGTGATGATGGCAAATGCCCCTTAAGGCTGCCGCACTGAATGTTCTAGCAAGCGAGTATTGGAGACACTGGGCTGGAAGATTCGATTTAATGAGACGTGATTGACGTGGTCACATGAGAAGGTCTTATTAGTGACTTGACTGCTCCTGAATGCTCTTCGCAAGCTCAGACCAATTTGGCACAAAATCTTTCTCTAAGCGCTCCTCGCACAAGATCGTCGAAAGTTTCACTAAGCAGACAGCTCTTTTTCTTCGTCTTGATGTCAACCAGTGCACTAAATCCCTTTTCGGCCAAGTAGGTTGTCGGAATTTGGACGAGAACTTGAGTCGCTTGAACAGCTAGGTCATTATAAGGTCCATCGAGGGCTTTCATCCAAAATCCGACGTGCTTTCCTCTGTAAAAAAATGCCTGCTGCTCCAAATCATTTTTCAACTCCTCGCCCAAAATTCCTGGAGGCGGTTGCTTCGCCGAAAGGGTGCAAAATCCATAATTTAGACTGTAGTTTATTTGATTGTTCAGTTGGAAAAAATGCCTCAAAGTTTTGCTGTAGTGTGTTCAAGTGGGAGCTGACTGAAGTTGTAATGCGGCTCTCCAACTCTTTCTCTTCCCATTTGCAGGTTGCCATAAAAAATCTGTAGTGTTGGCATACGTGCAAACTGCAAGTCCAAGCATTCACTTCGTAGAATGAGCGCTGAATTAATGAAAGATGATATGGATCGAAGACTACAGCTTTGTGAACTTTTACAATAGCCAGTGTCGTGATGATCCAACTTTCTGGATTCCATAATTTGGACAGAAGGAGCAAATGGAAAGATCAACAGAACACAACTGCCACTATCGACACATGGAAAATCCGCATCACATGTATGAACATGAAATGAAAGCTCAAGGGTCATGGTGTGGGCAGGAATCTGTTCGAACGGTGTTATTGGCCTTTATTTTTCCCTGAAGGGGACTGTCACCGGACAGTCATACCTGACACTTACAAGATGTTTCTACCATTGTTGCAGCGAATCTTAACACTGGCTTATGGCAGCAAGATGGTGCTCCCGTTCATTGTCAGCGGGATGTCATGATCCTTCTGGAAAAACTGCTTATCCAAAGAGATGGTTTGATCATCCTGGTCAATTGATTGGCCACCTCGATCTCCCGCCTTAACGCGCGGTGGATTTCTTCCTCTGAGGTTACCTTAGAGAAAAGGGGTTTGATCGTCCTGGTCAATTGATTGGCCACCTCGATCTCCCGCCTTAACCGCGATGGATTTCTTCTTCTGAGGTTACCTTAGAGAAAGGGTTTATGGCACTAGACTGTCCACGATAACTGCTTTGCGAGATAACACAATTGAGGAAGCAAGTAACATACCAAAATGCACTAGCAAGAAAAGTTTGCAATTCAGTTGGTGATCGCTTTCAGAGAGTGTAAATGCTGACGGTTGTCATTTTTGAGCATATGTAAATATATGTTTTGCTATAGAATGTGTTGTTTTATCATTAACTACTGAGCTTAAGCGTTATATTACTTCGATTTTAACCCGTTCAACTCGAATAAATCTATGACATTTCAACCTTCAGAAGCGGAATGTCGAGCGGCGCTCGACATCTGAATTACCACCTCAGGAGCGGATGTCGAGCGGCGCTCGACATGCATTTGCTTGAACTTGTAAGATGCTCTCTTGGTTTCTATTGTACATGTTTGTACTTTTTTTCATATGTCTAAGTACATGTGAATCTGGCTATCAGCCTGTATCATTGTAGTGCCTTCCGATTAATCGAAAAGAAGAAAATCAATTGCAACAAACTTGCTCAAAATATCACGTATGAATTCTACAAGTTCTAGTAGCTGTTTATGTCCGACGGACAGTTAGTCATCTGATTTTTGTCATCTGGTTGTTTGAATGATGAGTAATCAATTCAATGATATTGCCTCGCTAACACAATGCGACTGACATTGAGAAATTTGAATCATAGATATCTGCGAGGTCTGAAGCGCTCAGTGCTTACGCGAACGAGTTAAACTATGTAGGTATTCATTCCATTGTGAATCATTTTTGGTGTGATCGAGATGGCTACTGGACGACGCGCTGCTTTGTTAACTGCAATCGAGAATTTGAGAGGAGGCCAGCGTTGGACATCAGCACTGGACATAAGTGACCATGAGGAAGACCAGCCGTCGGATGAGGATGGGAACGCCATGGACGTCGACGAAACTGTAGAATCGGAAAGTGAGTCGTCTAGTTCTGATGACGATGACTCCGACAGTTTTGATGACTGGAGGATTGTGTTTCCAGAGGACGACCAGGGATGCGATGCCGACCCCTTCATCGCGGTGTCTGGAACTAGAAGTGATTTGAAACCTTCATCAAATGACGACGACGACGAACTCATCCTAAAGTACTGTGACCTCTTTATTTCACCTTGTCTTGTCGACATGTTGGTGGAATTTACAAACATCCGTGCCCAACTGTCAGGTGATTCGAAGTGGAAGCCTACCAACAGTGCCGAGTTGAGGAAGTTTCTGTGCCTGACTCTTCTCATGGGAATTGTTAGGAAGCCCACGTTTCAATCCATATTGGTCGACGGATGACATCATCAGTACGCCTTATTTCGCTCAAGAGGAATCGCTAACACGGGATCGATTTTTGCAACTGCTTCGATACATTCGCTTCGCTGATTACACTCAATTACCAGACAACGACGTCTTGAGGAAATCCGTCCATTTCTGGATTGTGTTAAATCTATTTGCAAGGAGAATATACCACCCCTCAGAGTATCTCAGCGTTGACGAGACTCTGTTGCTTTTAGAGGGCGATTTATGTACAAGCAGTACATCCCGTCGAAGAGAGCACGGTATGGTGTGAAGACTTACGCTTTGTGTGAAAGTGACACTGGATATCTGTTCAATTTTGAAACGTATGTGTCACAGAAGAACATCGATTTTGGAGAGTTCAACGATATGCCTTTTGCGTCGAAGATCGTTTTGCATCTAACGAAGCCATTGTTTCATCTTGGCCATCATGTAGTGACTGACAACTTCTTTACCAGCGAAAACCTTGCGTCATACCTTTTGAGCAAGGGAACTTACTTCACCGCACATGGCGGGAAAATCGACGCGTTCCGACATACTGAAGAGCTTGCACTCTCATGCCTTTGAAACGACTTTTGCGAGGGAAGGGATCACTCTTGTGCTCGAAGTTGTGGACAAAAAGCAGAGCGGAACGAAGAATATCTACGTCCTCGATAGTGAAGAATCGGCAGGCACAGTCCCAATAAACAGAATAAAGAAAGGTGGAAATGAAGAGTTGATTGACAAGCCAACAACGATCCTGAAATACAATGCAAAAATGGGCGGAGTTGATCGCACGGATAGTTTGATACAGCGATATGATGTTATCGGAAGAGTTTGAATTGGATGACTAAATACGGCCTTCATCTGATACAGAGACTTGTGATGAATGCCGCATGTTGCCTACTGCTCCGATGGTGGCAGACAGCCGTTCCTGAAATTCACGCTTACTTTCATCGAAAGGACAATGATGAAGACAGGTAAGATAATCATTTGTAAATAAGTCTAAAGAAGTGTATTGATGTTCGATTGATTTGATTTTTCAGGCAAAGGTCGAAATTCCCGTGGCCGCCTTCAAAGTCCATCAAGGTCGGGCATCAAGCCATCAAGGTACCCAGCACGCCCCGCCAAACCGCGTCGACCAAGCGCTGACGACTATGCCATCGCAATGGATTGCGAAAGGAGAGCCGGTACATGTGCCCGGATTGCCCAGGCAATCCGGGTCTGTGTATCGACCCTTGCTTCCGGCTCTACAAGCACTGACGTCTGTGACTTTTCTCATGTTTTGTGCAGTACATGCATACATGTATAGTGGATATAACTTGTTCTTTTTGGGATACATCGGTGAATACTAAATAACTGCCATTTCCCTAAGAATTATCCAACTCCATCGATCACATGACAAGAGGCTAACTGTGTCATGTAGACTACATGTAGCTAGATGAAGTGCGTCAAATAGTGGCTAGGCCTATGTCAACTACGAAAGAATATCCCTAGCTATTCATTCTAAAACAAAGTTAGAAAGATGAGGAATGTCAGAAATTTTATTCGCTCCTGAGCTAACTTGCCAGTGATGTCTATTCGCTCACGGAGAGGAGTAATGAATTCAAATATTCGCTTCAGAGAACAGATATCTCATGTCGAGCAGCGCTCGACATCCGAGTTGAACGGGTTAAAAAATGTCACAAAATTTGGCAGGTAATTGTGAAACACCCTGTAGAAGCAATTTTCTGTACAGATTCGAGAAGTTGCAAGCATTATTTATGCTCTCGTGTGTATTTTTCATACCCGGTGTCGATCTCACAAGTATGATGCTGGGTAAGTTGTTTTGTTGAAATTCTACGAACAAAAATGTGATAGTTCATTGATTTCATTGTAGAATTTCCAGACCACTACCAGATGCGTCAGTCACTGGTTAATGACAATCTCCCATTTTGTTCCATCCGGGACATTGTGAACTCCTGCATTTTGTTGGTGGTACGTCCGGCATTCTTGTGATGCATTAATAAGCATTGTGATGTTTATTGGTAAAAAAAAATTTATATAAGACATTGTAGAATCGCCACACGTTCATCCAGTTCCTTCATTTTCTACGATCGGGCAGGTATGACGGTCTTCGCCAACCGCGATTCTGTTTTGGTGGTGATGACCTCGAAATTTATCTCATTCAAGTAGTTTTTAATAGCAAACTGATGCAGTATTCAGGATATTATTATATAAATTTCTGCTTCCTTTGTAGTTAAATGTCCACTTCACGGCTTGGGAACATTAGACCTTCGTGTTTTGGTACTGAAGTATTTCGTAACGTTGATTCGGTTTTTGTCATTTATTTCCTGGTTTTTTATCGGTACTACGACTGTATGGTCGAAATGCGAAATGGGCCACGCTGCTTAATTCTCTATCATATACTCGTGACATCGTTAATGATACTAACATTGGTTCAACCTCTATCTCTATCTCTTACTTCCGCTACAATTAATTCTTGTCCGATACCAGTCAATTGGCATTGTGTGTGTGTAGTTGAACATCACCAAGGACGATGTGTCTGAAGACAGTGTATCAATTATAGCGCCTTCCTTTAATCTGAGCATTGAATAAAGTAAAAACCACACTAGTACGGAAGAATGTTATTCGAGCTTTCGACCGTCCTTCAGACGGTCATAATCATGAAATGAATGAAAAACATTTACACCTACACGTACACCAAAAGATAAAAATGAAGAAGTTAACAGTAAGAAAAGAACAGAGTGCCGAGAACAAGGGGGCGGAATGACATGTGCAAGGAGGCTCAGACATCTAAGATAAACATTTTCCAACACCGCGAAACAACGAGATTAGCAACATGAGTATTTACATTAATGAGGCCGGAATTGAGATTGACAACACATGTCGGGATGCGATCTTATTACAGATGATTCTAACACCTTTTCTAGTATGGAGGTCATTGCAGGGATAAATCAAGCGGGCGCTATCAAAAATTAAAGGAGTGGGTCATTATTTACAGAATGCACATATAAAGCATTGTTCATGTTATGATTGCGAATATCATTCTTGTTATCTTTAATCCGAACGTTCAAAGAACGACCGGATTCACCTATGAAAAATTTATTGCAGTCATTGCAATCAATGCGATAAAACGCCGGAAGAAGGAACGACCTTGGGGGCATTGGAAACCACAACAGACTTAATCTTACTGGATAGGAAAAGCTAACATTACAATTCTGTGCGAGCGAAGCAAAGATTGAGTGCGAGTATTCAATGACGGACATATGGGACACAAAAACGCTGAATGGAAGGAATCAGAGTCAGAACGAGGGTTTGGTTTATAAAACGAGGATTTAGCCTTGTACAGTTTGAGGATAGGCTAAGGCAGAAAGTTGAAGCGAAAATGAAATCACTTCATCAGACAAAAGATTCAGGACTGCATACTTCAAAGCGCGAAGGAACAAGCCATGTACAACGCTAAGTTTGTTGATGGACAAGGGGTGGAAAGAGGAAAAATGTGAAGATAGGAATTCGAATGAGTAGGCTTTCGAAATACCTTAAAATTTCAAGCCTGTGGAGAGCGATAACTATCAAAACGTCAAGAAAAGAAATAGAACAATCTGATTCCCATTCGAATGTAAAAGATGAAGTGGATAAGAGAATTAAGGTAGGACAAAAAGGAGTTTAAATCGAAGGTGGAGTCTACAGCAGCTAAAGGGGCTTTCACAAATAGTCGTGCGACCTCTTTACGACTTACTTACGATCATGGTCGTAAGATCGATCGCATCCGATCGCACGACCAGTCTCTTGCTGTCGCACGACTTCTCATGGTCTCCTGTAGTCCGCATCTGAATTTTGTGCATGCACAAAAAGTCAGAGCGACGCGACCACTTTCGGTGATTCTAGCTCGCGATCCATATCAACGGTCTCGATCTATTTAATCCCCTTCACCTCATACTCCCTACACAATTCACCACTAACAAAAAACCCCCTAATAAAT
>CAJQUW010008078.1:0-100735 GCA_907163375.1 Prostheceraeus crozeri | reverse complement strand
GTAACAATAACAGGCATTGTGAGAGATTGTGTTACATTCTTAAAGAAGTATTATTAGTCACATGATATATTTTAAAAACCTAAAAGATGGATAAAATTCATGAATTTGAAATTCTCAACTTTTATGATTTTCGGTGTCCTGGAACGGTCATGATTTTCAAAGTAAAATGTCACAATCACAAATTTGAGATTCTTAACTTTTCTGATTTTTTCGGTGTCCTGGAACGGTCATGATTTTCAAGGTAAAAATTATAATTCTCAAATTTGAGATTTTGAAAAATTTGAAAATTGGGTATTTTTAAAAACGCCCAAATTTATGAATTTAGGTCTTCATAACCTGAAAAAGGGTTCAAATTCATGAATTTATGTCGTTTTTAAAAATGCCATTTTTTTGAAAAAATGGTACTTTTTGAATGGACTAAATTGATGTATTTAGGTCTTAAAAACCTGAAAAGGGGTCTAAATTCATGAATTTATGTCGTTTTTAAAGATACTATTTTTTTGAATTTTATGGTGTCCTGGAACGGTCTTTTGCCCATTACTATTCAAAACACAACAATCTTTCATTGTAATGACGGACGATGATGCCAAAGAAATGAGAACATTACAAGAATCGGATTCGATGCCAAGTTGATTGAACAAAGCCAGGGAAATGAAATTCCTTGAACTACCTGTATCAACCAATCCAGTACACAAAGAACCATTTACCTCCAAAGGAATTATTGTAGGATCAGGTTTTTTCTTGAATTGTAGCTAAAGTTGATGAAATACAGGCGACTCGATCAGCCTTTGAGTAACAAGATGATGTGCCATGACCAAGTTTTCCACAAGCTTCACACTTCAGGGAGTCTGATGAAGTTCTGCAGACACGCGCATAATGCCCAATTCTACTACACTTCATACATTTCGCTTTCCTTGCAGGACAATTTACTCTTGGATGAACAGAATTTCCACAAAAGAAACAGGATCTATTCCGTATAGTCGCACAACCATTGGTTGATACAGAATCATCATAATTTTCACGGGCACAATCTTTAACGTGACCAGCTTCAATGATTGGTTTCCGCACATAAATTATAGCAATAGAGTTAATACCACGACTGTCCGGATGTTGACTGTCCCTGTAGGATGCACCATTACGTTGAGCACATTCAAGAGCTAAAGCTTGTCTAATACCATCGTCTAAAGAAAGCTGACACTGGCGTATCTCATGAGAAACTTTCTCATGAGATTCGCCGTTTTCTTGTTTACGAGTAGTCAGAAGTATGTGTCGAGCAAATATTTCCTTCTTAGGCCGAACAAATATAGTTTCTAATGTATTGATAGCTTCGCCATAAGTCTTGCATTCTGAAATGTGCTGGTAAACATTCGAAGACACGTAATTTATTAATACTTGCAATTTGTCAATTGTACCGGCCGCAGATATAGCGCCAACAAAATTTTCGAATGTTTTTCTCCAATGAATCCAGTCACTGCCACTTCCTGATTGCCGACCATCAAATCTTGCTGGTTTCAGATACTGTTCCATCCGTACATTTAAGTTCCAGCACGGCTGCAGTAATTGTATTGACGCGAGAAGACCAGATTTCTAGTGAAGCGTTTACTGCAGCCGTGAGATACAATGCAAACACAATCGGTTACAGACCAACACACGAATTTGACAACTACTCACAGAGAGAGCGAGAGAGAATGCACGACAGGTAGCTTGTAATATGATCACACTCATGCTTAAGAAGATAACCCCACATTATTAATGCTCAGCTTTGAAGTAATGGCAACCCATCGAAATGCTGATTTAACAAACCATATTACTTCTTCAAGGATTGTCATGACATCGTGGATTTGTGGAATGCTATTCTTTATCTTGTGTTGCTATCATAATCAGTCAAATTTGCGTACATTTCTCCTGAAGAGCTAAGATTTGCACATCTTACATTTGGTACACTGTAAACTGTCACCTCTTAAAATCGAAGAGACCTGCATCCTAAAGCGCGACACACTAAAATTTTAGCAGGTTGCGTGAAATAGAATGTTGACATACTAAAGAGAGAAATTACCCTAGTAGTGCGCTAGCCTCATAAAACGCTTTGCTTTAGGACGCTGTGTTTTATAATATTTTTATTAGTTACGAACAGTGTCTTGCTTTAGTGTGTGGTTTAAGAGGAGCTGGTTTAGAGTATACTGGGTCTCAACTCAAGTTCATTTAATGAAATCGAAACTGTGCACACATTGGGGATTTAATAAATGCTGAGTTGCTATTCTACCCAATATGCTTACTCCATGGATGTAAACACAACAGTGAATCATGGTGTAGCTTCTACCTCCATCTATCACAAACCGACGTTTACACATTTATACATCAATCATTTAGTTCGCTGTCTACGAAAGCATACGATCAACCTGATTTGCTATGCCGTCAACTTTTCTGACCACAATTCTCCTGCAGAATGGGTATCCCGAGTTTTTTTATCCATAACCATGTCTGTAATATCAACGAAGAGAAAACAATGGTTGTGCCGAGGAAAATTATGTCCATCGTTAGGTTTCTTCGAGATGTTAACAACATACGATTGATTTCTATCGAAAACAGAAAATAAACATAGGAAAAAAGGGCTTAAATCGCTAGTTCATTCACCTCTCTATCCTGATTAGAGTTGGTCACGATGCTCACTCTCTCCCATGAATGCACTTAATAGATGCACTTAAGCGCACTTTTGCTTGAATAGAATGCCTTGTTTGATGACATGGAATGACTTCCGAAAGATTTTGCAGCAAACAACTACTTTTTTGTTTGGGGAAACACCAATTTAAGCGAGCACGATCGAATGCTCTCCGCTTCATTGACGAAATCACGGGGTGTGACTATTCTTGGTCGGTGACCACCCAGAAGCGCTCGCTAAAATTGCTGTTTTCCCTTATATGCTTGCAATCACAGTAAAGTCGTCACTCCAACAGAAAAATGTCAGCTTTTAAAAAGAAATCAATCATTTTGTACAGTCAATCTATTCAAATATGCTGTAACGCAAAACAATTCAACAGGGAGCAACAATAAATTTACCAATTGCATTTTATTTGCCAATAAGTTGCAGTATTCCTAAATAGCTTATTTACTTGTATAATTAATCCACACTTACGATGTATTCGAAAAATGATATCTTTGCTGTCTGGCACGTGTGATTTACTGAGGAGAAATATTTTCACTAATTTGTTGCAATTTATCAATATGAACTCACAAGGCAAAGTAACTTCTGCATGTCTCTCTGATTGATATTCTGCAGATATTCATCCATATATAGAGCTGGTAGAATAGACAATAATTTGCAGTTATTAGTTATTTCGGTAGTTGCTGCAAACGTAAATATTTAACTAAACTGTTTCAATCCGTCAGTCACTGTTTCAGCTAAACAAATTGAGTAAATAGAATTAAATATTCTTGTACACAAGAATAAGTTCTACAAATTTCGGGAGTGCGCGTAAAATGGCAAATGAAACAGACGATCAAATCTAATCATGCGTCAACGCATTGAAAACTGAGAAAATTTCATCTTTCATACGATGTTCAACTACCCATTGAATTGTACTTTAACACTAACTGCTTCCACGCGAAGTTTTGAACATTGTAAAATTTATTCGCTTCATGTAAGGAGCTTATCAGCGACTTCGAAAGGACAGTCAGTACGTCTAGAATATTGAAGGAGAAATGAAGATAAGAAACTGCGTAATAGTTAAAAAAGGTAATTGATGACGAATTAATAAAATGACACTGACATGTGAGATAGTCTGAAAGCTAGTGACGTTTTCTTCCTAAATTCGCGCAAGAGCTTCTTATCATTTTTAATTTGCAGATTGTCACCCAATATCAGTAAAACGACAATTCTTCAGTTGTGATTCTTGTCGTCTTGCGAGCCACAAGTCTACCAAGTCTTACGAGTCAAACATTACAAAATTCTATTTATTTATATAGATCCATGTACTTCCGAGTCTGACACACTCTACAATGTAATCATCCAGTATTCATTCAAAAGCTCAAAATGAGATTTGTCATTTTTATGATCATGATAGCACTTTTAGGGCAGAACACTAGGAGACATGCCACGTTCAATTACGCGCAATTCACGTCTAAACTACGCGTAATTACACATGATCCTAAACATCCGTGGCTATGCGTGACATTCCTGCAACATCTGTTGGCAGCTCTGTTATAAAGACATTGCTTCTCATGTGTCTGCATGTTTCAGAGGCTAAACAATGTGATAGGACCTCAATTTAGTGCTCAGAGAAGACAGAACACGCTTAGCGGTTCATCCGTGGTTCAAGCGGCAACGCATACAACTGTAGACGACGCGAAAACTATAAACGCTCAACGCGCGTATTCATAAACATTCCCCATGTTTTAACCACACCAGATCGAGTGATTTCTGACTCTTAGTGCAGCGCGTATGTACGCGGGTAGAAGAATAGAATGTCTTTAACCACGGATGTTTGGGGTGCTCCGTAATTACGCGTGAATTACGCGTGGCATGTCACCTAGTGAATTCTCCATCAGCAGGCAAAAATGCGACATTCTTCGCAACCGGTAGCTTGTCCGAATCGCTGTTAAAGATGATGAAAACGTCATGACAACCGATGCTATTGTTGCAGATAAACAAACAGACTGACCACATAAAATGAGATTCACAGAATTTATGTAAAGTATCATTTCTATATATTCGCTTAGTTTCTACGAGAAAGAGTATTCTATTATCGTAAGGAACCTACTAATTATCTTTCAAAAATGACCAGAATATCGGTTTCTTCAACTGGGTGCGAATCCAAAATTTCTGAATTCCTGTGATGAGGAGTTGCAGATACGAAGTATTCGCCTTGATCAAGAAAACAGCTGAAGTTCGTGCATCTTCAGTTATGCGAACGGTCTGATTCAGACTATAACCAATGACTCAAATAAGCGAAGAATCCGGTGAAGGAAAAATTCAAATACTATACAAAATGCTAGGGGCTTCTAATGTCATGAAGTTTCATTACTGTAGTCATGAGGAATCAGCAGGAATGACAAAGTATCTCATCAATGCTAAGAGAACTGCATGAACACACTTGAAATAACAAAGCATCGCAAACTTAGTCGATTACTTGCAAAAATATGTCCAAAGTGTTGAAAAGTGTGCTTGGAAATACAATATGACATCACTCAGTAAAGTGAATTGTTTCAATCAATCAAAGCATATGCTCATAAAAAAGAGTAAAATGAGGATTGCTTTAGCAGCGGCTCTCGCAATTCTGCTGCTATCATAAGCAAGACATTCTAGTCTGCAACTAAGCTTAAAACTGCGAATTAGCTGATCATCATAACTAAAAGAAGAACTGCAAATGGTCACAAATGCCTCATGGAATGGTAATTCAAGGTTTAACAAAAGCTTAGCTTGCTTTTGAATTTCAGGTGCATCGGCAAGCATCATCAATTGATGAGTTTGTCATCCATTATCAATGATTGTCAATTAATCCATAATAATGCTAGTCAGTCCACGTGGGATCTGTGTTCTTCAAAATCAATCATTTGTATCGTATATCAGCATCTGACAAGTAAGAAGTAAATGCGTGATATATAGAGAATACATACTCGAGAAATACGTGTTGTCATCTTTGCAATAACTGTAAATGTTAAGACCAGTATATGACGATCTTCAATAACCATCCATTTGAATCATGAACTTTAAACGGACGTCTCACTTTAAGCATTTCTACAGCAATTAGACTTTTTTTCTTAATACCCACGACAATTCAATAATTATTGCAAAACATGATGGTGGACAGTCGGATTGCTGATTACATATTGTTTGAAACTAATTGAATTTGTGAAGTCACGGGAAACCAAGTGCTCAATTAGGAGAAAGTAGGAAGGTCACGTTCTGAATTAACAAAACCATTCTACAAACCAGATGAATGAAAAATATGACTCAAATATTATCAGCAATAGGTAATGAGCGATAGTTATAGAAAGGGTTGAAAGACAACACCATAACATTTAAAAAATTGCATCGATGATCTAAAAATCAAAGTATAATGATTAATTGACTATGTTCCAAAACAAATCAATTAATCTTCGCATCCCGACAGTCGTGTGACAGTAGAACTGTACATTGACCGATTGAAGGCGCTGGTCGCGAAGTTATCTTTTGTTCCGAATTTGCGCTTTGAAACATGGTCAACCTCACCGCTTGGTCAATATCACGCCTATTCGTTTGATTATCAAGATATGGTTCATACAGCTGAAATAAAATACTGCATACTTGCATTGAAAATCAATGTGCCTCTTTAGAAGCTACTCGTACCATGCAGAATGCTAGTAAAATCTGGCGAAATTCAGACATTCGAAAAAAGAATTCGCCAAGTATATGATGCGCTAGAATGTCAACAAGGCCAAATCCAGCAACTTTTCAAGGAAAGTTTGAAAACACGCTAGTCACAAAAGTCTAGCCGGCTTCGTTTTGAAAGGACTACAGCAAAAATGGGCCAAAAATGAGCAATTGTTGATCAAAATGCGAGGATCGCAGTGACCATAGAGTATATACATTATTTTAAGCGCTGATCGCTTATTGATTTTTTGTTATCTAAAATAAAAAATGTACACTTTCTTGATTTGACCAAATGCGATTTATTAGTTGGCATCATTATGTATAGCTAACAGATATTAGATTATTTCACCCTTTTTTTAACAATTTATCTGATAGTTTTTTGCCAACCTAAGTCACCTGTTCATAACATTTCATTTGTGACAGGAGCTTTTTGCATATCAGTGATTCTTTCTCAATAGATGTCGATGAAGTTTCATGCGGTAAACCTAATGTAAATTTATAACTTACAATATAATAATTTCAGAAGAAATAGTATGGGCTACAGGGTGAGTTAAATTAATTTTTAGCCCAGGAATGTGGCCAACAGTTTTTTCGTTAGGAGAAGCTCATAGATATGTTGACTTTGTAGTTATCTAATACCAAAGAATCGTGACTGAAAAATAAAATTTACAGAAAAAACAAAATATTTCAATTTGCTTTATTAAAAAGTGTTAACTCGGCCAAAGTGTATACCGTACTACATACAGAAAACTGAGAAAATGCAGGCTTGATCATAGAGAAAGCATATATGTAGGCAGAGTGTCGACTCAAACAAGTATCCTCATACAGTGAAAATTTTTATATTAAACGATTCAGTTTTTTGCGAGGATTAAGTTCCTGAGGTCCAAAAAATTATTTGAGTAACTTTTTAAAAGCTAACATTTTGGAAAGTTATATACTACCGAGATGAATCCATTCAGAAGTAGTATGAAACAAGTTGGATATCAAAAGCAATGAATATTCGCTAGCAAGCATCTTAATTAAGCGGAAATTAAGCTGATGATCAAGGAAATTTCATGAACAACAGATTAGGCTGCTCTATGGAACGACATTATAATGAAGTCCGCGCAAGTCTTCAAGGCAGATTTCATTGCAAGTTGAGATTTCATTGTGCTTCTTCGCTGAGATGTCATGTTTTTAATTCAATTTTCCGCGGCATGATCTTTTGATTCACAAGGCGTCATTTCTTGAATCTGAATAGTAATGTGGACTCATAATCATCTTTTAAAGTTAATTATGATAAGCTTCCTTGATTATGATGCTTTGCTCTTTCAGTGGCAGGTAGTTTCTGATATGATCACGCTTGAGAAAGTAATCTTTTTATAATAAAGCTGAGCTTTTTTTAGTGGTAACCAATCGAATTCCTCATTTAACAAACTATATTGCCCCTCCAAGTTGTCATGACATGGAAGATTTGTGGAATACTATTCTATATTCTGTGTTGCCATCATGATCAGTCAGATTCGTGTTAATTTCTCCAAAAGTGTAAAATGTGCATATCTCACAGGTGGTACTGGCTCTCGACTCAACTTTTATAATATCGAAACTGTATACACATTGAGGATTTAATAAATGCTGAGCTACTACTCTACCTAATATACCCACTCTATAGGCTTGATAAATCTAGGAAAGAAAAGACAGCGTTATTCATCACGATTAATTCTACCTATCTCCATTCTCCGCTACAATTTTTCTGCATCTTTTCGGGAAGCCTGGAGAGAGTGTTTGGCATGTCCCTTGACTGACACTTCGTCAAATACGATTTCTTCTTTCTATGGCGTTAAGTCATTAAATTCTTGGTGAGTCAACCTCTCTTTAGTGATTCCTCAAACTTTGCGGACTGAATGCCAATAGGAATTCAATCATCACCAGTCGATCAAGTTTTTCAAGTATTTCCCTTGTTCGATGAATTGATGCACCATCATGTCACCAATGCTTTGCAAATCGTATGTGAGTCACAAGATGCCGCTCAGTAAGACGACTTGTCTTTCGGTTGCGATAGGCCCAGTCTTGTCTCTATGAGTTCTGCACACTGATGATTGAGAGGTGCAAGAGACTGATGCCGCTACTGGACAAGCAAACCACAGCCTTCTTGTGTTCCACAATGAATGACTACCAGTTTTTGAACCATTACGGCGAACATCAGTGCGCAGTCTGCCACAATGGTAATGACTTCGTTTAGGGACTCATGTTGTGCGCATTTTTTTGGAACTCACGAAACGGCATTTTAGTAGAGTTAAAACTCATTTCACCAAATTCAGAATGTTCACTTTCTTGTAAGTGTTTGGCTATCTTTAACTACTTAAATGACCACGAAGCAGGGATGCGTAGTCGGAGTCGGAGTCCCGTAGTCCTATCATTTTTGCTGGAGTCGGAGTCCTATCAAATGATAGGACTCCGGTCTATAACCAGAGCCGAAATATAATACAGATGATTTTTTCTCGTGCATATAGCTATGTCTTGATGTCAACTTTCTGCGTCAAACAAAAGTACAGAGACATCAGTGCATGCAAAGTTTGTAATAGTTGAGGGAATGAACCGTGATAGTGAAAAAGGATTGTCTTTTCACTCGGTGATTTAGTAGAGAAGACAACCCTTCCTAGCCTCGATCACACCTGCTCACCAAAGGTCACATCAGAGACAAAAATGAAATGCTAGTTTGTTTGAGAACATTACCTCTTACCCTCACGTTAATCGTGTGTGATGGCTCCTCCAAAGCGCATATAAAAATCGAAAGTGTACTCATATTTTTTGAAGAAGGGGGGATTTTTCCAGCCTGGTAGAGACCAACAAGATGGGAGGAGCCGAGTCGCATGCATCCAACTGAAAGCGACATTTGATAAACATTCATCAAAAATGATTGATAATTGATACAGTCAATGTCTGTGGACACAGCAATGATCACTAAAAATATATTCAGATAAGCCAAAAATGATCTGTGATTTAGGTTACCAGATTTTTAAAAAAACTAGGCTTTATATAATTGCTACTCGGAGTCGGAGTCCTATCAAAATGATGGGACTCCGTATCCCTGCCACGAAGGACATTCAACACCTCAACTGACTTCCACATTGACTTCATGTAGACATACAAAACTTTCCCACAAGTATAAATTTACAAATTAGCTGTTCAAAGCATTGTGATACATCATGTACAACATGTAAAACTAGGATAAGTTTTCAAATTCAAAATCGACGAATATCGTAAAAGTTAGCATATCTATAAGCTTCTACTAACCGTAAAACTGTTGGCCACACTTAACTGTTATCACATTTAAAAATTGGTTCTATTTTCATTGATCTACAACACTGTACAAAATAAAGACATTCAATTCACTCAGTCTGGAGATTTAAATTTTAATTTGAGTAAAGAAAAAGTACATCATCGAAACAGCATGCGCGAGGCACATAGTCGACATTATATACATTGAAGGTTAGAAATTTGGACACAAGAGACGGTGCGGAATTCATTTGTCGTGTGTTAGTATTCCGATCTTTCCTTGGTATGGGTAGGTCTAAATAGTGACTTTCTGGTTCATGTTGGGAATCCATTATTTTCTAAACATATTTTCCAAAGAGCGGGTTTAGTCCAGCTCTTGAGCTCATTTTAGTGATGACTTCTACGGTTAATGCCGAATGACCACATCCATTAACACGACGCATTTATTATCTGACTGAGAATGGAATGTGGTTCATATTTCTATGAAAACATTGGTTATAAAGCCCGAGCGCAGCGAGGGATGGACAGATAGCTAGGAGAGGAAACGATTATTTCCTCTCGAAAGAAGAAGCATTTCATTGTGTGATTTTGTCTAATTCTCATTTTATTGATGGTTATATCGCGAAATCTAAGAATGAGCTAATCCAGGTATCATATTTTGGTGGTCTCTGGCCATGGCATAGACTTCTTAATGTCCTTTTTTCAAGTGGGATTCTGTATGTCATTGATGAATGCTAAGTGATGAGTTCTACATGTTTTTTGCTATTTATTCCATACGGCTATCTCGAAATATACAATATAGAGGAAAGAGAGCGCGAAACTTAAAAAGCGTTCAAATAATAACTTTATATGAAAAATAAAATGTGACGCTTTAGTACATGTCGCTTTTAGAACTTTCAGCGCTTGACGATTTTTCAAGCGAAGACAAATGCTTTAGTGTCCAACATATTAACATCAAAATAATGTTGCTATAGGATCTGCATGAAGACAGCTTGGAGAGGCACAAATATGCATGTGCGACTAACTTTTTTAAAATATTCTCAATTATGACAGTCTTCTCAGTTGCCACTTGAAATCGCTTGAAAAAGCAGCATGGTTAAATGTGTAAGGAATGCATATTGTGCGTAATTGAGCTGTGGCACAATGTGGAAAAAAGAAGGCAACAATATATCCCGTAATGATGATATTTCTATCTAAAATACATGTACATGTAGGCACGGTTTAATATATGAATCATGCCTAGACTAGCAGTAAGTTGCGTAAACTACGCAAGTGGGTCTGAGATATTCAAGCCCGTCCAAGTTGATTTTGCCACAATTTTTGAATGTTAGCGGTTGCTCGGTATGATGCTGTCTGTCTGTTAATCCTGTTTTTTAGTGGTATGGAGAGCCTTCATGTTTACTGATAGGTAAAAGTAATTAATTGCGCTTTTCTAATTGATATTTTTTGTTCCGTTGGATTGTCGAAGAAAATTCTCTTCTTTCGTCTGATATAAAGAGTTTCAAATATGTTAATATTTGAAATGTATCTGGGATGTTATGTTAGCAAAATCAGTGAGACTGTCTGACAGTTGGCTTTTGTATGCAGCTGATGAGGGATGTTTAAACATCAACTGGTTTTGAGATTCAAATTCACTGACTGTTTTTTGGATTTTGTTCATCAATAATTATTATAGAAAATTGAATCTTTATGTATCTTTTTAATGAAGCTATGCTTCTTTTCTATCCCTTACGACTTAATTTTCTATTTAGTCTGTTCATTTTGAGTCATCCAGATGTCAACGCTTTTTTTGCTGATGATTGTGATCGAAAACTACGCAAGTGGGGATGAGACACGGAATCCCGTCCAGTTTGATTTTGTCTTCATTTTTGAATGTTAGGGTTTGCTCGTTATGATGCTGTCTGTAAGTTAATCGTATTTAATGAATGGTATGTAGTGGTTACAAGTTTACTGAAAGATGAAATCGATTCATAATGATTTTCTTGTTGGTATTTTATTACGTTGGATTGTCTTCATGACAATTCTCTTTTCTTGTGTGATATAATAAGATTCAAATTCATGTTGTTTTTTGAAACATTCTTGCAATATTATGTTAGAAAAATTAACGAAACTGTCTTATAGTTACCGTATGTATGTACTCGTAGCTGATGAGGGATATTTAAACATGAACTTGTTTTGGTCATTGAATGCAGGAATGACTGTGATTTCTTTCGCAAAATAATTAATTACAGTTGTAAGTTACGTAAACTACTAAAATGTGGGACTGAGATATTCAATCCCGTCCAAGTTGATTTTGCCACAATTTTTGAATGTTAGCGTTTTATGGTTATGAAGTTACTGTCTGTATGTTAATCCTGTTTTTGAATGGTATGAAGTGCTTTCATGTTTAGTGTTAGGTATAAAGTAATATATTACGCTTTACTGGTTGGTATTTATCCGTTGGCACGTCTTGAAGACAATTCTCTCTTCTTGCCTGATATAAAAATTTTCAGATATATTTTGGTTTTTTGAAATATATGTGTGACATTATGTTACAAAATCAGTGAGGATGTCTGATAGTTAATGCTTGTATGCAGCTGATAAGGGATTTTTAAAACATCAACTGGTTTTGGCAATTAAATACAGTGTCTGGTTTTAGATCCCATCAAATATTAATCTTAAAAATTTATTTTTTCCTGCATCTTTGGAATATAGCTATGTTTCATTTCTATCCCTTAGTCCATATCTGTGTTGTTAGTCTTTTCATATTCAGCCGTCCACATATCGCCATCTTTCTTCCTTATGATTGTAAGCTTTAGATGTAGACATGGATCATGAATAAAAATCTATTGAAGCATGCAGATGATACTGTTTGTATGTTAACCTTTTTCATGAATGGTGTGGATTGCTTTCATCTTTGCTGAAAGGTAGAAGTAGTTAATTGCGCTTTTCTTGTTGGTATTTTTGTTTCGGTTGAATTATCAAAGAAAATTCTATTCTCTTGACTGATATAAAAATTTTAAATATATGGTCTTTTTTGAAATATATCTGATATTATGCTACCAAAATCAATGAGATCATTAATAATTATTATACTTAAAACCAATGTTTGCGGTGGATTCCTTTAATACAGCTATGCTTCAGTTCTGTCACTTACTAAAGTCATATCGTTTTAATATTATGACATCAAGTCCCTCCTCAATTCCTTCTTTCATTCAACGACTGAATGAATATCCTCATACAGTTCCTAATCTCAAGTCCTTCCTTCCTTGATCACATGACTGCAAGACCATAATCACTGAATTCCTAACCTCGAGGCTTCCGCTTTATGATCACATGACTGAACCTATGCGAATATATGCAACCGTAATTGATTTACTATTGATGTAAAAGCATTGCCTAGATTTTGAAAGCATCAATGAGTCGTGCAGCCGAGGCTGCATAGCGGCCAAGGCTGTGAGGATCATTGATGCTTGAAAAAGCCAGGCATGATTACTATTGTAGTGAATGCGTGCTATGATTCATGCACATGTAGAAGTCTGAAAATTTCTGGCTACATACATAGATAGTGGTTTTTGTTTCAGTAGCTGGCAACAACGACTCATACATGGGCATCTAGATATAGCCATGATTCATACCACGTTGCTGCCCAGTTCATGTCAATTACGCACAATATTATTAACATAGTTTTTTCGGGCGCTTACACGCCCTCAAATATCATACATATAGTTAAAGTTGTAAGTTATAAGTCTATGCTCTGCTAATTGTTTATGAACTTCTACGATTTGTCTTTTATAGGAGTTTACGTAATATTATTACACTGACTTCGATGTATTACACGGTCAGAATCTACTCATATGATGCTACGGTATTCTCCGAGCCGAAGGCGAGGAGAATACCATAGCATCATATGAGTAGATTTGAGCTGTGTGATACATAGAAGTCAGTGTAATAATACTATGTGTTCGCTGAATGATATCTCATGACTCCATGGATATATTTCATATTTGAATTCATGAATTTTGAAACAGCTTAATTATCTAAGCAAGCATTCCTTTCTTCACTTTTGACTAATCAATGACATAGGAATGACATCGAGATTTGTAAACATGTCAGAGGAAGAAGTTAATTCTGATATCGATAATAGAATACCAAAAAGTACTTGGAATAAGATGAGATGGGCATTCAAGCTATTTGTCACCTGGCATGACCACTGGAAAATAAGAATTGACGATAATGTTTTGAAAGTATATAAAAATGTGAAAGAATTTACACCAAACGATCTCAATCACTGTTTGAAGTACTTCTTCGCTGAGGTCAGAAAGGTTGATGGAGATATGTATCCTCCAGAATCGTTGAAAGGCATTGGTGCGATGCTACAGCTATATTTCAATACAGAAATGAAATGGAAAATTTCTATTTTTACGGACATTGATTTCAAAAGTGCTCGTGATTCCCTTGATGCTCAGATGAAAAAATCAGCTCAACGCGGTAACGTAAAACCAAAGAAAAGAGCATTGCCAATTGATCTGGAACAAGAGAACGAATTGTGGGAAAATGGTAGTTTTGGAATTTCAAATCCAGATCAGCTAATCCACACACTTATTTATCATTTGGGAGTTCATTTGAGCCTTAGAGCGGCTAAAGAACATCATGATATGGAATTTGGAGACGAATCTCAATTAATTCTTTGTAAAGACAGTGATGATAAAGAATATTTGAAATACGTTGAAAGAATGTCAAAAAACAAGCGTTATGGATTAAAATGTGCCAGAATGGACCCCAAAGAGACTCGAGTTTATCAGAACACGGACAACCCAGATCGATGTGTGATCAAATTATATAAAGAGTACATTCGACATAGACCAGATGGTGCGTGCAAAGCATTTTATCTGACGCCCTTACAGAAACATCAAATAAAAGGAGCTGTTTGGTACAAACGCTGCCCAATGGGGATTCATAAAATTGAAAATACCACTAAAACGTTGATGAAAAATATTGCAAAAGACGGCGAATTCTTTACGAACACTTCTTTACGACGCACTGCTAAGACTCGACTTGTACAAGGCGGCATATCCAAGGAGGTTGCAGCACTCAAAACAGGTCGAATCAATGAAAAAGCAGATAGTGCCTACATTCATGCCGAGGTATTCGAGAAAGATATGTCGAAAGTGCTGTATGGATCATATGAAGCTACAACAAACAATGTTGTATCTACAAACAACACAAACACACGAGAAAACAAGTCTATCAATTTTTATGGATGTACTTTTAACAATTGCACTTTATGATGTGTTACTCTATTATTTGTATTGGGTTGGAAACTAAGCTCAGACTCATCTCGTAATTATTAATAATTTATTAGTTATCTGTAAGAGTGTATTAGTGGTTTAGAAGTCTAAGATAATTCCGTCTTCAATTTTTTGAATCTGGCACATCTTCTAGCTCTCATGGAGCATTTAAGAGCTAATTCTTTTCGCTTCGGTGAGTCAGAACTTAGTTTTCAATCATAGTACTGTTTCAATCGTTAAAGTGTGTTATAACACATTACAGGTAATCTACTCCCAGGTAATCTACTGCAGTAGATTACCTGAGAAAGATATTGCAGTTCAAAATATACATGTTGAATATGGATATCTAAGCGTATTTTACTCAATTATAATCGACCGCCTAATTGCATTAGGGGCATAGCACATGAGGCGAATACATATATGTACTAAGGTAGCTGCAGGAGGAAAAGCTAGCTTTCTCATCCCGTGGTACTGAAAGGTTGATGTTTCTTCTCAAAACTTCACAGAGATATCCTTCCACTCCCACACAAAATGAAAAACATTTTTTTCGAAAACAAAACATAATCTGCATTAGCCACGTGATTCCAAATTAATGATATCGACTGAACTCATTGCAGAATGGCCATGATATAGTTTGAAATAATTGCCAGCTAAACGACTGGGTAAACAATCTGAGCATGCATAATCCAATATCATAAGAATTTCGTTCAATAATGTCCTCGGAGCATTTGTTTTCATTCGATTTAAGTAACTCAAGCATAAACTTCAGAATAACAAAATGTATAATAGCATATCCCAGCATCTTTGTGTACTATAGCAGGAAGCCTCTTTGTGTCCAGAACAAGCAATAAAATGCAGCGTAAAGAAAAATGTCGTGAGTTCTTGCAGGTTGCCAAACCATTTTCAATGAAGGAAATCATGACACTGTTTCATATACCGTCATATGTTTTCCTATGAACGTGAAGAATTGGAATATTGAATAATTTATCACCAAGGCAACAGTGACAGACTTGAATAATGCTAATGAAATAGAACTCACAGCCAAAATATCAAACATGTGCAACCTTCAAAAACAAATAATTGAAACTGTTTGTCTCGCAGTCATCACAGAAATCATTCAAAATTTCTTGAAAATTGAAGAGTTTTGAAGAGTTGAACACGACTATCTTTAAATTCTGTAGTGCACTTTATGAAGTGCATTTTATGTTTTTATGCTTGAAAAACATAATAGTGAATTTAGTTTATCCAAGTAAAGACTTCAACTAGCAATCAATTGTATTGAAGCGTACTGTTTTGAATCTTCAAGCGATATTTTCCATATTTCGTTCTCGCAAGCATGCGCATGTCTTAACTCAGTTTTGCTTTTCTGATGTTGTAGAAGAAACGACAAGCCTATATGAAGACTATTTACTTTTAAGAAGCATACTCTTCGACAAATGTGGCATAATGTGACATCATTTGAAATAGTTAGGCTAGAACTCCCATCTCAGTAGCACGACGGCAACACATTAGGGCAGTCTGCAATCATTTGGTAAAGGCTTTAGGCCGGAGGCACACAGGGTAAGCCATAAGTCGCAAATACAGTTCCAACACTTAAGTTTCAATGAGAGTTGGCATAGAGAATAAGCCACAATCCATAATCCACCTTTGATTACGGACGCACACAGGATAAGCCACGTTATTCTTTATGTCCGTGCTCTTACAAAAATTAGAAAAGTATCATTTATTTTCTTCTTCAGCCTGCCTGTTTTATCTGTCATAGGAAAAAATGTGTCGAAATTACTTATTGCTTATGGCCTACGGTTTATGGCTTTTCCCCACAAAATTCTGTCTTTGAATTTGTTGTCGAGTTCTCTATTGACTGTGAATTATTGGAGGCAAGGGAATCCTTTCA
Source organism: Prostheceraeus crozeri (assembly GCA_907163375.1). Classification (NCBI taxonomy): domain Eukaryota; kingdom Metazoa; phylum Platyhelminthes; order Polycladida; family Euryleptidae; genus Prostheceraeus; species Prostheceraeus crozeri. Next base: position 83,964 of record CAJQUW010008078.1, on the reverse strand, counting down.
TTGCTGTCGTGATTAACTTGCATAAACATGCAGCGATTCACTAGACCTTCTCTAGATCTTCTCTCGCAACTCATAGAGATCAGAGATTTATGCTATCGAAGCTCGCAATCCGACCTCTATCAATAATCCTAATACAGAAAAGGATAAATACCTATCTCTCACAAACTTCTATGCAATAGGCCGCGAAAGCTATAAAAATCAACAAAACCACGAATTGTTTCACTGTTACCCTAACGATACCGGGCTCCGAGGCCTATTCACATCCCGGGAACGATTCAGGCAGCCCTTCATAATCTAAAGTACTGCTTCAAATGAGTAGCACACAAAACGTGAATTTTCTGATGACATATATTTCCTCCAATTAATTCATCCCCGTACTAAATGTAGCAATTCAAAATTCGAAATCACCGATTTTGACCGATTCTTGAAATGCTTGAATTTTTGCAGTTATGCAACAATTCACCTAGATGATTGCCAATTGCGATGCGAAGCTGGATGAATACGCTCAGAAGCACGAAAAAGAGATTGAACAGATTTGCGCATTGAATATAACCCAAATATACGTACACAAAAATGTGGAAGATTTTCTTTCAAAACCAATCATTCCAATGTAGTGAATCTGAGCATATGTTCTATATCGTAGTCCCATATATGTGTGAATTCTATATGTAGCTCTCCGTGAATGTGGCCATAAAGACGATGGATGACTTGAAAGAAACTCAGAGAATTCAAATAAACAGAATATGCACAAAAATGACTACTTGTAAATATTTGATAAATGGTATTCACATATTTGAATAAGAAAGTGTATAGCAGATAGAGGGTCAACTCAAAAAGTGTTTGCATACAGTCAAGACACGTAGACGACAATTTTTCGCAAATTATTCTTGTGTTTATATATTAGCGAGTTGGTACTTCAGACTTCAATAAATAAGTGGTATGAAACTCATTCGACGTCAAATAGAAAGAATATTTATTGATGAGAGCTTTCGAAAACGAAATGTAAAGTTGATTATCGAGGAAACTTCAATGCAGCATTGCAATTTATGTCCCTAAACAAAGAATTGAAAACTTATTCAGCTTCTTGGCTCAATTTTCGAGAATGTTAATGTGGCAAATTTAGCTACTGTTTTCTTTCAACAACTTAAATGGGATATGTCAAGCTAAGGCAGCTGTACAGAATATTTTAAAAACTGAATACACTCTGTGGGCGATGAAAGTCATTTTTTAGAATTGATTTATATATGGCTAGAATCGAAATTGTCTGTGAGAAGTCAATTTCACAGATTTTCTTAGATATGATTTTATGATTCACTAAATCAAATTTAATTTTTATCTGAATAACATAGCCACAAAGATAAATTGTTTTGGTACTGATGGTCACGCTTAGAACTAGTCCTGAGGGGCAAGAAGATCCATTTTCCATTGAACGTAATGCAAATTGGAGTCTGAATTCTGATGAACTAAATCCTTGACACCGCATTGTGTTCACAGTTCACAGTCAGTAAATTTAGATCGTGAGGAGTCGAACGATGTGAATAATATTCCCATTTGACGAATTTATCACGGAGAAACGTTGAGTAAAAGATCACTCGGCAGCTGCTCGGCAGATGTTCAGACCAATGTGAAAACGTGTGCTCGCTAATACGACTCTCTTTACGCATTGCGCGCGCTTGGTCAATCAGGTAAGCCAAAGGCAGACGTGTCTCTCTACCATTGCATACAATGGCTGAGATAGAATCGCGTCACCTCTAGAGTAACCGCGACTGCTGAATCCATCTCTGTGACCATAGTACACATTTTACGAGTGTGTATTAAAACAACATACGCGATCACTGTCTTTGATTATTTGTTCAGTGTCAGGTAGCTTGTGACATGATCAAGCGAAAGATATCAGACATTCTTATCAACAAAGCTGTTGTAATACTCACTTCCGCCGAAGCCAATTTTAAATTCAAAATTGTAATTACCTATCTAAGGTAACGTGACGCTTCGGATTCGTTAAATACTGTTCTTTCGTCTGCATTTCTATCATATTGATCAGTCAATTCCATGTAAATTTCTCCAAAACAATTAGAAATTACAAAATTCACATGTGGTACTACGCAACAATAAGAGTTCATTTAATAAAATCGAAGCTTCATGCACATTGGGGATTGAATTAGCACTGAGTTGTAACTCTACTTATTATACTTACTCTATGATTTGAATTTCCAATACTCAATTCGATGTCAATGACCATGAGATAGATTCATTTGCGTGTGGGTAAGTCTAAAGCGGACGTAATCCTATCCCAGCAATTGCATTCAATGATAGCAAGCATAGAATAGGCATCAGTAGGTAGAGTGTCGACTCAAAAAAGTGTCTGTATACAGTGAACATTTTCATATGAAAAGATTCAGTTTTTTACGGAGTCCAAAAATTATTTGAGGAGTATTTTAAAGTCAAAATTTTGCAAATGTATATATTACCGACATGAAGCCGCTTTATAAGTAGCATGAAACAAGTTGGATATCAAAAGGAATGAAGATTTGCTAATAAGAATCTCTACTAAGCGGAAATTAAGCTGCTTATCAAGGGAATTTCATAAACCGCATTATCATGGAAGTCTTCATGAAGAAGTCGAGATCTTATTAATTTTTCGTGGCTGAAATTTCTTTTGTTTTAATTCTAATTTCATCGTCATGATTTTATGATTCATTTAATTTATATGTTTCATTTCTTGAATCTGAATAGTGATGTGGACCCATTCACATATTTCAAAGTTAATTGAAATCATTGTCTTTGATTATGCTATTTTCCACGACCGGCAGGTTGCTTGTGATATGATCACGCTTAAAATCCTCTTAAGGTTCAGCATGAAAGTAAAAGCAACCTAACTAATGGTTAATTTAACAAAACATTGCCTCTTCAAGGCTGTCATGAAACGGAGGATCTGTAAAATACCATCATTCCTTCTGCGTTGCTGTCATGATCAAGCAATTCCGTGGTAATTTCTTCAAAACTTCAAAAATTTGCACATCCCACATTTGTAAGAATGCCCAACTGCATTCCCCTCGAGTTTATTTAATAAAATCGAAAGTGTGTACACATTGGGGATGAAATTAATGCCGAGTTATCACTCTATCTAATATACCTACTCTATGGTAGCAAGCTACAGAAATTGACATAGATATTCGTCCGTCTTTAGCTATAATGTGACTGGACAACCGTGCGCATTGCATAGGTGACCAGCATCAGCAATCAGATTGCAGGCACGCCTGTTAAATGGAAAATAAGTATCTTTGACCCAATCTTCCTCAATGATAGGTTTGTCAAATGGAAATATTATTCTCACGGTTGGACTTTTCACGATCCAAATTTACGTTTAATGTGGTGCAAATGCTCTGGTTCGTAAGAATTCAAACTTAAATTCGCATTACGTTCAATGGAAAATTAATCTTCTTGCTCCTTGAGACAAGTTCTGACCGTGACCTTCGGCGCTGATAAATGTCATCTCCGGACCGAAATACGCAGACAAAGCAATCTATCTCTGTATCAATGGCAAATTAGATTGTCAATTATATACTCATATTTATGCGTCATGTCACCCATTTTGAAAGTCGACGCATTTCATTAAAAGATCAACTGCACTACTCAGGTACCTAAGAAAGGTATCTGCAACACAAGTGAGTTTTCGATCTAGTGGATTGGACGCCCATCCATGTTTTGACAAGACAGCAGTTATGAAAAGTAATCGCCTATTGATAGCAAAATTCGCAGCCTTGTGACTTAACCTGTAGAAATCTGCATCAGTTTACATCTGCAGATGGCTGAAAGTGTTTTTGAACTAGTGACTGAGAAATTTGGCATCTTGGAGAAGACATAATTCAGAAACCATGACTGGTATTGGTGAGAGCCATGTGGAAGATAAATGCAGTTAGTAAGACAAAGTTGTAATGTATGATTTTGATTGGCTGGTGAGATCTGTGTCTGCGATTTCTTTGGAGTAAACATATTTACTGACACCCAATGCCGGTCATTATATCTCGAAAAGACTCGAGACTTCAACTGGAATATTCATGGTGTTCCACTAATTAAATTTTCCTAGATTTTTGATATTTTGATAAGGAATTTCCTCCTTTGCGAGATGAGGCCACTCTTGAAACTATTGCAATTTGTGGCGGGTTAAAATATTATATTGCCTGGAATATGTACACAGTTAATATCGTCATTTACCCGCATCTCATGTTTTGTGACACTTTAAGTTAAGGTGTGATCAGATAGACTTTGATTTCTTGGGATGTCTTACTAAGCAAGTATCCCTAATGTGCCTTTAGCAACACATTTAGATAATAATTAAGTAGGCCTTCATGTATAAATTAATATTATTGACATCATGGAATATTGTCTTCAAAGTCTTAAGCAAAGATGTGAACATGCACGTATATACTGACACACCAAGTTGTTCTTTTGAAAATGATTCCCATAGGTCGATAATTATGACTTATAAATTATGACCAAAGCATTTCCATTTTGATACTAACTGTATTCATTTGCTAGTTGAACATTGATAACTGACAGCCACAAAATTGGACAAGATATTAGCAAGTATTGATATAGAAGTATGTATATAGACCTACTACATCAAGAAGCCACTTTATTTGTAAAATTCTGACCCTTAATACCCGAGTCAAGCGGTAATGCTTGTTTTAGTTTGTTTCCGAATTTATGTTAAAAATTGTCGAAGAGGAAGACGGCCGCCCAAGGGCTCCCTTCGGTACGCCCCTGCTGACCATAATGTCGAACCATCAGACTTTCCGTCATGGACAGATTGATTCGAGGACTTTGAAGCCATCGTCTGCATTCAGTGGGAGGGCTGCGTTGTCATCCTCGGGAAATGTGTCCTATCGCGGCCATTCCTTCAAAATAATTTGAGATATTGTAAATTTGTTGACTGTGCATTTCAGTGGATTAACTTTATACCATTTCTATCGGTGAACGGCAGTAATTTGCTTGAGTAAATAAGGGACATGTTGTTCCATTAGTTGTCTCGGAGGACATCCCAAGGGTAGATGTAACCCAAAGCAAAAAGAAAACCACCAAGGTTCTTTGCGAGCGCTTTCAACAGACGCCGTCTGCCATCCTCAAGCAACTGACTTTATTTCATCAAGTAGGAGCAATGCAGACAACAGATGATCAGATCTCACTAAACATAGAATTAATTATCAGAACAGAATAAGACACAAGAAGATACTACTCACTCTAAAAGTCAAAAGTAAGATGCTAAAAGTGCTGAAACCGACATTAAGAGAAAATTAACAAGCTACACGACATTATCGTAAAATCTACCCAAATCAATCTTAGTTTTATTCGACGACTGAAGTTTACTTGTCCACAAAGATTCCTTAACAATTCTCTTCTTCCAGACAGGCTCCCTATCGACTATGGTCAACGAATCAACGTCAATCCGATGGCCAGTGTCCAGTACATGCTTGGCCAACTCTGACCTGTCCGCGTCCAACTCACGAATGTCGCGAATATGTTCTGCCTTCCTCTTGTCGATCGGTCTAGATGATTCCCCAACGTATGAGAAGGAACAGTCTTGGAAGCCACACTTGATATGGTAGACGGAACCCAAACAAAGTGATGGTGAAGGACGCTTTCTAACCAGAAAATCTCGTAAAGTAGATACCGGTTTGAGTGCAATGTTGACATCAAACGCAGCCAACTTAGACTTGATCACGTCACTTATACCAGGCACAAACGGAATGGAACCAGTAATCTGTCTTCGCTCAGCACTCCTGCTCGTGTCACCATCCAGTGAACGTAATTGCTGCTCAATTTCTCTAGTTCGATAGCCGTTCGCCAAAAGTGTGTTCCTTAAACTCCCAAGTTCCTCATCGATTGTCGACTGCGAACAAAGACGAGAGGCACGTAATCCAAGTGATTTGACAACACCACCGAAAACATTGCGAGGATGACATGAGGATCGATTGAGGTACAAGTTTGAATGCGTAGGTTTCCTATATACCGAGAAAACCGGAGAACCACCGTTTCTGTCAATCAGCATGTCCAAAAAGGGGATCTTTCCATCCATTTCAACCTCCATGCTGAAACGAATAGAAATGTTCTCGCAAAGAACCTTGGTGGTTTTCTTTTTGCTTTGGGTTACATCTACCCTTGGGATGTCCTCCGAGACAACTAATGGAACAACATGTCCCTTATTTACTCAATTAAATCGCACTTGTGGAGGAAGATGCGTTGTTATTTTTCGAACTTTGGTGAAGGAAAAGAAATCATTGGTGGATGCGGATAACAGGTTGTCTTTCTTACGAGATTGTCTTAAGGAGCAGTTAGTTCCTCGGTCCTTATGGTTTCACTTACCCGGTAGATTTGATCAAAGGTTCAATTTGAAATGGATAGTTGGTAAAAAGATGATTTGTATGGAAATTCAAGAGATTCAGAAATGGAAATCAAAGACGTATTGTGATATGGACATGCGCACCAAATGTTTGGTTGAAATGATGGATGACAATGCTCTCCGTGCAAGAGTGCTAGATTTTATTGATGTGTCGGTTACGTCACACAGGAGTGTCTCTCTCAAGAAGTTCACTGATCGTCTTCATCGCCTTCGTTTTTTACATGGTAAGGTTGATGAGTCGACGAAAGTTGCAGGGTTTGATCCAGTTGTCAACTTGAGCTCTTTTGAGTTGACTCAAAGCCAACACTCGGTTCTTAAAAAGGGTTTGAATTTTGCCGTGACCCCTACTGTTATTCCTAGACGAGATATTATTGCTGGAGTGGAGAGTGCCATATCTGGTTTGAGTTCAGAGCAGAAAGCTTGTGTCAGGAATACAGTATCTAAGACACTGAAGAGGCGACCCAAGTTAACAAGCAATGTTTCTCGTTTGGAGAGAGATGCCATTTCACTCTTGCGCGATAATAAGGAAATTACCATTCTTCCCGCAGATAAGGGTAATCGAGTGGTTATTTTGAATACTGATGAGTATGTCAGTAAGTTGAATGCGATTGTACTGGATGGACCTTATAAAAGTGTGAAAAAGGATCCGTTTACTGGCTTTCGTAAAACTTTGCATGGTAAATTGAGGAAGATTGAGCTGGACGGACGTTTGAGCAGACAGCAAGTTTTAAATTGGTGACCTACGTTTGCTCAGACCCCTTTCTTGTTTGGTTTACCGAAGATACATAAGGACGATTGCCCTCTTCGACCGGTCATCAGTCAGATCGATTCTCTTTTCTCAAAGTTATCGAAATTTATTGCTTCTCTCATCCAGGAATTTGCAACAGAGGGTCCGTCATACATGAAGAACTCCATGGACCTGAAAGAGAAGCTGATGTCCGCACCTAGTTTGGACACAGGATTGTTGGTGAGCTTTGATGTGGAGTCATTATTCACAAATGTACCTGTGGTTGGTGTTCTTGATGCGATAAAGTGGTATATTGGGAGGCATTCTCATTTCCTTTCGCAGTGTGTTTTTCAATGGAGGAATTACTCGATCTCACTGACTACTTATTACGAAGCTGTTACTTCGAGTTTGATGGTCGTTTCTTCGTCCAATTAGATGGAGTGAGTATGGGCGGTAGTCTGGGGCCCGCAGCGGCCAATGTTTACATGAACTTTTTTGAGTATGAAACTTTCACGTTGGCCAGGGAGCTTGGTATGGATATTCCCGTGACATGGCATCGTTATGTTGATGATGTACTTGCTTGCTGGACACACGGAGAGGATCGGCTTCCTGGATTCTTGGATTTTCTGAATTCACGAGTGGTTTCTATTCGTTTCAGCATGGAGGTTGAAATGGATGGAAAGATCCCCTTTTTGGACATGCTGATTGACAGAAACGGTGGTTCTCCGGTTTTCTCGGTATATAGGAAACCTACGCATTCAAACTTGTACCTCAATCGATCCTCATGTCATCCTCGCAATGTTTTCGGTGGTGTTGTCAAATCACTTGGATTACGTGCCTCTCGTCTTTGTTCGCAGTCGACAATCGATGAGGAACTTGGGAGTTTAAGGAACACACTTTTGGCGAACGGCTATCGAACTAGAGAAATTGAGCAGCAATTACGTTCACTGGATGGTGACACGAGCAGGAGTGCTGAGCGAAGACAGATTACTGGTTCCATTCCGTTTGTGCCTGGTATAAGTGACGTGATCAAGTCTAAGTTGGCTGCGTTTGATGTCAACATTGCACTCAAACCGGTATCTACTTTACGAGATTTTCTGGTTAGAAAGCGTCCTTCACCATCACTTTGTTTGGGTTCCGTCTACCATATCAAGTGTGGCTTCCAAGACTGTTCCTTCTCATACGTTGGGGAATCATCTAGACCGATCGACAAGAGGAAGGCAGAACATATTCGCGACATTCGTGAGTTGGACGCGGACAGGTCAGAGTTGGCCAAGCATGTACTGGACACTGGCCATCGGATTGACGTTGATTCGTTGACCATAGTCGATAGGGAGCCTGTCTGGAAGAAGAGAATTGTTAAGGAATCTTTGTGGACAAGTAAACTTCAGTCGTCGAATAAAACTAAGATTGATTTGGGTAGATTTTACGATAATGTCGTGTAGCTTGTTAATTTTCTCTTAATGTCGGTTTCAGCACTTTTAGCATCTTACTTTTGACTTTTAGAGTGAGTAGTATCTTCTTGTGTCTTATTCTGTTCTGATAATTAATTCTATGTTTAGTGAGATCTGATCATCTGTTGTCTGCATTGCTCCTACTTGATGAAATAAAGTCAGTTGCTTGAGGATGGCAGACGGCGTCTGTTGAAAGCGCTCGCAAAGAACCTTGGTGGTTTTCTTTTTGCTTTGGGTTACATCTACCCTTGGGATGTCCTCCGAGACAACTAAAGTAATTTGCTTCCACTTATAAATAGAAATATTTGTAAGATGTTCGCTAAGAAGATGATTGACAAAGCTGGTGAAAGCAATGAAAAACAACTGGCAGGAGGAAGCTAAAATTATTGCGTCCTTTGTCAGATGCAGATGTTTTCTTAAACTAAGAAAATGAAATTTCCTCAACAAATACTCCATATAGATCGTAGCAATATAGATCATGCAGGGAAACATGAATGAGAAAACAAACTCAAAAAAGACGTCGTGAAATGAAATATCCATGTCCATTCCTCTTCCAAAATGTCACGTAGTTTTAAATGTTTAAACTGCTCGTGCAAGTCAATCCAAATAAGTCATTGACATGGCTAATGTGAATGGAATACAAAACAAATTCTTATGCAGATTCTGAAGTCAGAAATGGTCAGGATTAAGATGTAAATTAGATCCCGTAAGTTGTCAAGAAAAAACTTTGAACTTGAATGCTCGATCGGTTTCACTCGGTCATGCAAGCTTTGTAAGGCCTAATGTCTATAATGAATTTAAATGATCATGAAATAGGCTACATATATCAGGGACATCTATGATTAATATAGGTTTTCCAACATTAATGTAGAAATATGCAGATCAAATGTAGAATATGCAAATTAGATATCACCTTTTGCAAATGAAATATTATTTTCAGATCAAATATAGATATATGCAGCATGAAATGTGGAAGCATAGAAATGGATGTGATCGAATGTAGAAATATGCAATTCAAATGTCGAAGAGCACACTGTTATATTAATCATTAAAGCAGTGGTTCTCAACCGAAATATGCAACTGAAATATGCATCAACTCGTCGATTGCCATTTGTGGGCAATGGACCATGACATTAGAGGGTTGTGGAAGTGGGAGTCCAAGCCACGGGAAATCAATTCTTCGATGATGTCATTCAGTGGACGGCAGTGGAGATTATCGAAGACATGAAGAGCTCACATTGGAACAAATAAAGTCTGAGCTATGATTGCGCGAACCTCATCAATCTCACATCTCCATTTTTTGATTATACAGTTTTCTTGTGACAAGTGTGGCTATTTGGGCCGTTTGATAACTCGCCGGATTTGATTTTCACGCTTTTGACTGATGTGATAATGTGTAATGGGGCTGAAATCGTCTTGAAAGCGACGAAGCAACGAAGGCAATGAGAGAAAGCGCTCGAGACTAGTTGCTCAAAATTGAAGCGACCCTCTCGGTGTATTTTGAGGAAATCTTGAAGGCGACTCAATGCTAGCCCTAGAATGAACTGGAGCATTTTCAAAACTAAAATGAGTTTCGATACCGGAGAGAAGGTTAGACACTGGTGGTACACCAACACAGTTTGTGGCGACACCGCAGTGATGTAGCTTGATGCATGAGCTACATTAGAGAAGCCATTTAAATGGTATGAGGGGTAAATAATTATGAATGGTACTTTGAATGACACTCGAATCTGTGATCATCATCCTAAATGATCGTCTCTATAGTGATTGATGATTAATCTACGCAATTTATTGATGAGCAGCTACATTTGATCTGCATATTTCTACATTAATGTTGGAAAACCTATATGATATCATAGATGTCCCTGCATACACAGTAAGCGAACTACATAAATTTCATGGATGAAAATAAAAAATTCACAGACATCTTAACAAAGGAATAGTGCATCAGCGGATATCAATGATTAGCTATGATTAAGTGAAGGTCTTATATCACTAATGCACCATTTTTCTTTACTTTCGCTGTAAGATCGATCAGTATTAGGGGTAACTTTAATATCGGGATTACGTTGAAGAGAAGATGACTCTTTGAGCATGAGGACATGTGCTTGCTCACAAATAACACCCAATAATCTTGATCCTTAACTTGTTGCGTGTGTACTCGGGTCGGTGATCTCACATCGGGTCGGAGTCTCGGGTCGGAGTGTCACATTATTATAAGCATAATGAATGCGGCCTTTTACGATAATACTCTAAATCCGTGGTTGTTTACCGGATTCGGACTGGGTCAAAATATCGACCGAATCTGCAGTCCTGATAGAAAATGTACTTCGCTTCATCTGTGAAGCTTCTGTATGTTGAGGTTGCAGAAGGAAGAAAGGTGTGTGAAGTTGGCGGGTCCATCCAGCAAGACCATTTTTTATTACAGTGCGGTTTCATTAGAAAAGCTTCTACTTCATCAATTTAAGTCTCCAGTCACGAATCTGGGCTCAGATTCCACTAATTTAGTGATGAAGGTGTCTACGCTGGGTGGTTCTGATACATTAACACACATGAGGACATCATGACTGTATATTGGCTATGCCGAAATTCCGAGGGCATAGACCGAGATGAAAGTGTTTTATAAGTAGTAACATTCAATTCTCAGGATTACAGTCGATGTCCATGGTATAATTGATTATCATGATGTGCTTTTGTAAGCTCGTTATCAATGTAATAGCGCTTTCAGTGCTTTTCATTAGACGTTTTTCTACAAAAAAAATGTGTTTTATATAATCGATAATGTGATTGATTGAAATTCCAATGGACGACGGTTCATCAGGCTAAAACATTTCGAAGTCTACTTCGGGGTAGGATAACGAAATGTCCATAAATTTCTTTCAACATCAAAGTGTTTTACTTACTGGTTTGATGGCGAACGTTGCCCTGAAAAGCAGCAATGACCACAGAACGTTGGTTAAAGTGAGTGCATACTGACCATGAACTTGCAAAATTTCAAATGGTATAGAGAGGACGGCGAAAAGAAACATGCAAGTAAACATTGACCAACTTCCTCGAGCTCTTTTTACAACTGTTCTTCTGTGCTCTGCACTTCCGGCGAACGTTATATGACAGGTGATGATGATGTAAGCAGTAATAGTGAATATTTCTGGAATGTAGACAGTTGTAGCCAGTCTCAAATGCTTCACTCCCACATTAGGATCGACCGTGGTACAATCTCCAACGTAAGCATCAAGTTTGAAGGTAACCCATCCAACAGGGATTCCTATTAGGAAATAAAACATCGGATAGCCGACAGCAATAACTGCCCATACCATCATAACCACATTTACGTTTTTTCTTGTAGAATAAAAAATTGGAGCTGATACTGCCAATAAGCGATTAGCTGCAACTAGCATTTGTGATAACATGGAAACTGATGACGTAATGCCGTAGCAACTCTCTATTACTTTGCAGAAGGTGTCATCGCCGAGAGCTGAGTGGTACCGAATCATCCGGTAAGATTGTACTGACTCGATTGGCATCAAAATTGAGACAAAAATAAAATCAAAAATGGTAGTACCGAGCACCAACGCATAGTGCGGCTTACGGAAGTATTTGTAAATGATGATCACAAAAATTGTGTAGCCATTCAAAATAATGCCGACGCCGACTAATATTAGGGAGAGGATGGTCCAGTAGTTGTAATTTACAGTGTCGTAGATTGCATACCTTTGACTGTCATTCATGTCAGGTGTGTAATACGGAAAATGAATTAGGTATCATATTTTTCTTTGATGTACTGTGTTTGGTTGATTTCCCATATTCAAACATCCAATAGGAATAGTAGAATTAGACAGTGGAAATCAATTCGAATAAGGTAAGTATTTCCTCTGCGCACACATTTTATTCACATTGATTAGACTGTTTTTGTTGATCTGATAGTATCTATTGTATTTCCCTATTGCAAAACCCAGACTTGTATATAGCCCATGACTTATGCTACAAGTAGACGGTATCTTTGTTTATGGCCAGATAAGTAAGTTAGTAAGTAGATGTATATTTCAAATAAACGAAAATCATTTTGTACACAATACGTTTGCAGATCAGCTATGAGGATGAGCATGAACATGTTACCACTAACTACTAACTACAAAATTAATAAAATAGAGAGAGAGAAGTCAAATCATAACGTTGAGTTATGGCGACGACAAGACCAATGAAAATACTCGTCTTTGAGAGTTCTAAGCGGAAGAGTTGCGTTCTTTCCAGTTTCTTTGGAACATAGTGACAAAGGGGGTGGTCATCACATTGTTCTTTAGGAAGTTTGTTGTCGATCTGTGTCTCTTAGTGTCAAAGGATTCGGTAAATTTACATGTGCACTGCTGGTCACAGATGATTCTATGAGCACGTCTCTCTAGAGTCCTCATCTGGTGAGCACTGTCAGTTTCCAAAATAATGGAGTTGCATCCAGTAGTATTGACATATGACTTGGCCATCATAAATCTGTACTAACTGAAATTCTGGCAAATAGGTTCTCAGGACTCTAATGGCGCACAGATGTTGGGTTTCGATCCTGATGATGTAGGAGAAATGGTCATTCCATGTCAAATCTATCTTCCAGGTGACTTCCAGGTTCAAGAATCGGCGTGGATTCAATCTTGCATAAATCTTCAAACATTGGAAATAGGGATTTGGATTTGCTGACTACTTCCATTTGCGTACTTTTTTCTTTGACGTTGCTTTTTTATCCATTTTACGAATTCTTCTTCGTATGGAAGTCTATTATCCGCGACCACCTTGTGCGAGAATTTTCACTCTAAACATGTGCAATTATCATTCACTTTTCAACTATACCAATTGACTAGCGACGAAGAAACTTTCTACAACTGTGAAGCCGATGAATCTTCTCATGAAGTCGATATCATCAGCTGACAATATGAATGCATTGAGAACAGCAGTCTCTCATCGGATGAAATTGAGTGCAGTAGCCGCTCATCGGACGAAATTGAGTGAAGCTTATACGATAACTATAGATTTACATGGATGCATGATCATTTAAACGCACCAAATCAGAAATGGAACCGGATAACGATTGCGTGACGCGGTGACCCGATGACCCGAAATCTTTATTTCTATTTGTTTGAGTTGTATGTTGAATCTTGGGGTTGGTGGGAAAGAACATAGTATGCATGGTTCGCTATATTTAATAAACTCAATCTTGTAATAATTTTGATAATAATGAGCAATAGCTGCACACTGTAAACTGTAAACCGTAAATATCGTTAAAATTAACAGCAACAATTAGTTTCACGGTTTTTTTACAGTCCGAACTGTAAATATCCGTTAAAACAGACGCTGCTTTATCATATATGAACGGATTTTTACTGTTATGTCATCACTCATCACGTTGTGACGTCATCATTCTAACAGATATTTACGGATACTTTCTGTGAAACTTTTCTGTGAAGTTTAACGGATCTTTTAACTGTTTTTAACGGTGTACAGTTTACAGTGCATGTCTTTGACTACAATTTGCACCAAGTGGATTTGTTGAAGCTAAACATGGCGTGCATTGTACTGGTCCCATTGCCCTGTGGTTGTGCTTCATGGTTTATAATGATGTTCTTGGTGTGTTGAACCTTTGGTTTTGGTGTGTTATGCTGCCTGATTATGAAAAATTCTGCTGTTATTAAAGTGCAATCATAAGGTACAGTGTCCAAATAACGCCCACAATTCAAGTTTTTCAAGCCTGTGGTCCACGATGCGCACTAAATTCTACTTTATTGATGCTGGTGAAAGAGTTTGGAATATAAGCCTTCAGATAACACTAATTAGAATATTATAGGATTAGTTAAAGTATATCAAAGCTTCATTTTACGCAGATAACTAATGTGGGCGTTATTAGGGCCAACCGGCCTTTATAACGCCCACTTTAAAAATCATTTAAACATGCTTCGTTTATGCAAGCTTTTATCAATTCAACCTAATTAAATCAAAATCATTATCGAAATACCAACAATAAACCTTCTGAGAACATATTGCGTGTACAATAACCTTAAATGAAAATTCACTAACCTAGGCCTACTAACCATAAGCCTATAGTAGACCATGTGAAAAGCAAAACAATTGAAATAACAAACTCACTTGCAAAATTTCAAAAATATAGTGTAAAAAATGTATGCATCTCTTCAAAAACACAATGTTAATTAACGATCTCGCAGTCAGGACATAAGAATTCGTCGTCTTCTTGAACAAGTCCAACGAATTCCTCATGATACCAAACAGCACAATTACCGCAGCTTCTCATATCGGACATCACATCCTCATCGCAAATGGGACAATACCAATCATAATCACGATTTTCTTTTGTTGATTTGATCGCAGTTCTTTTCGCTCTTTGCTTTTTCTTTTGAGTCGCGTCTTTCCCTTTCCTTGGGTACTCTTCGTTTGTCTTAGATTGTGAAATTGGTTCTGTCGAGAATAATGATTTCTGAACGATAGTGGCTTTGTAGTTTAATTTCTTGCGTCTTAGAGCACGATGTTCGTCTTTTCTAACTTTCTTTGGTGGCGTGGAGATGATACTGGCAAAGGATACGTTGCAATCCATTTTGCCTCTGGTTGATAAGCTTATAACTGCTTCTTTAGAGGTCGTTGGTATCTGGTCGATGGTAAGGCCACTTGTCGTTGGAATCATATCGCTATGAGTTAACTCAGAAGTGACGGTTGGTGCAATATTGTTGATATCTAAGTGCGTGGCTTCGCTTGGTGCAAACGCATAGTCCGGAATAGCATCTTTGTTGAAAGGATATATTCCGCATTTGTTAAACCCGCTTTGTATGTTGCTTATTGATAGAGCTTTATTCCACGTCGGAGTGAAGATCTTGCCAAACAAGTCTTTTGTAAGTGATCGATCTGGTCGATGTCGCCAGAACCTTTGAACTTCTTCGTCCCAATTATGTTCGAAAGATCGAAAATTCTTGCGTTGTATTTGCTGGTAAACAGAAGAGTGTGATTTCTAATTTACTTGCCTCGTCTAAAATCGCTGGAGATAAATGACTTTTGGCTCCATCGAAAATAAGCAGGACTCTTCCAGGTGGTTTGAATCTTGAAAAATGGTTGAGCCATTTAATAAACAGAGCGTTCGTCATGCACCCCATTTCGGACATTTCGGATCAAGATAGTCTTGGTAAGTCATCTCCGAATATATCCTTTTTATAAGCTTAATCATAGAAATGACCAATCTCATTTTGAGTTTTTAAATTTATGCAGTTTTCATTACGTTATTGAGTGTATGAAGCTCGGAAGTACATGGATCTACATAAAAACGGGATTTTGCGATGCTTGAAGCTCTGTAACTTACCAGACGACTGGTTGATGAAGTTGATGAATGGCAAGAGGAAGAAAATGTCAGCAGCTCTCGGAATATTTAGCCATCGGAACAATGTAGTTCACAAAACAGATGTCAAGACAGTGAAAGTGTATGACTTTTAATGTAACATGAACAAGTTCTAATTATTCTTGTGCTTATTCTGCATATTATGCTATTCATCAACTTAACATTTAAAAGATTTTCAGCGAGTTGGCATTGATCACAATGTTCCATTGGATCATGCGCTGTGGATTAGGAATCTTCTTATGGAATGTTTGTTTTCATTAACTGCATGTTCTGACTTACAGAGATAGTGTAGATAGAGTATTTGTCGTGAAATTGATTCAGGTCTGTATAAAAATGAAGTCTTTAATGATTAAACCATCGATCAAATTCGGACAACGGCATGTTTTTATGTTCTGTGCTGGATTATGTACGATGATCATGTCTTGGTTGCGCATAAATCTCAGCGTGGCGTTGGTGTCGATGGTCAATACCACACAACACATCGCGAATTTTACAGGTCTGAAAAAAGAAGGTCCATCCGTTGGAGAGCTCATGTGGTCCAAACCAGAACAAGGAAATGTTCTCGGAGCATATTTCCTAGGATATATAATTCTGCAGGTTCCGGCAGGTCGCATAGCTTTCATAATTTCCACTATTTTGTTTTCATACATCGGATATATAATCGAACAGAAAGAGCTATTGAACAGGACTATCCTAAAGAAGATATTGACATTGATTGCATTTTGGGGATATGGAAGCTGTGTATTTGGGATGACATTCTATGCATGCGACAAAATCGTGGTTATTGTATTATTATTGAGTGCGTATTCATTCCTTGGTGCAATTTACTCTGGATTCTACTGCGCTCCAGTTGACTTATCACCTGAATACGCTGGCGTTATTTTTGGATTTGGAAACACTTTTGGTACCTTGTGTGCCGGTATAGCACCGATTGTAACCGATCACATTACTGCTCAGCGAACGGTCCAAGAATGGATCACCGTCTTTTATATTCTTAGTGGAGTGGCTGTTGCAGGAGGTATCCTGCACATTTTTGCTGGAACGGCTGAACGCCAACACTGACATTCAGAAGAAAAGTCAGCTACACCATTGAAGCACGATCAGTCATATGTAACATTAAATGAAGAATGACTGGAGGATTATTTTCTGTACATGTGCGCAGGGACTATCTGCCATGAGAACTTGGGTAATAGCTCTAGTAGGTAATAATTTCGTAATGCTTACTGTTCCACTGTACATTGCATATCAAAGGAACAACGCGTTTCTCAGTGAGCAATTGACACTTCACAACGATTTGCAATCTAAACAATATTGTGAGCTACAATTTTGTGCGAGGCAGGATTTGAATTTGTTGCCGGTCAGTCACATCATTGAAAGGATCATTACTAACCTGCAGTAGGGTGTTCAAAGTATTTCTATGACTGTTAACTAAAATGGCTCATATTGAAGATTTGTCAGAAAGAGTTCGAATCCATACGTCAGCAACGTCATTGCATCCGGACCATCGGTTCCGCATTTTACATGGGCCAATTTTGAAGGTCCAAAAGCGCCAACATCCCTAAAGCGACGTATGGGGATTGATATTGAGTTGTTACAAACTTTAGGCGTTTAGATCTATTTTGTCATGTTTTAGTTAATATCATAGAACAAACTTTGTCCTGATCTCTGAGTTATTTCTATCACTTTTTCCATCACTTGACCGATGTGTCAATTTATATAAAATTTCTTCCCGAATTTTTGCAACTAAAAAGTTTAATAAAAATAAGAATTTCTAAATTTTTACAAGAATTTCCGTCTTGTCATAGTCATTTGATAATTACTATTTTTAAGTGAATATAATGCTTAGTTTTTAAAGGACATATTTTGGTATCTGTGAATATACTCACAAAGCTGCAGTCAAAGACCGATTTAAGGGGCCGCTTGAGTTCCAAAACATTCGGCAGAATTGTATCTGACCGCGGCTTTTACCGATTTGGTTGTATATTTTTTACCGTCGTGTGAACGATAATGAAGAATTAAAGTGTTTTGTGGTGAAATAAAGAGAAACAGATAAAACTGATTGCACCAATGATATAGCATATTTCTAATTTGCTTTTATTTATCATGTAATTTATATTGATTTATTATTTTTTCATATACTGTATTTATTGAAGATTTATGCATATCATAAATAATATGATTAATATATATTATAATTGATATAGTTATATGTATTATTTACTCAATTTTAAGACTGAAATCAAATGCAAAAAGCAGAATTCTAAGGACTTTTATCGAATTCATTTCTTTGGCGGCACTTCATTAGGCCTACTTCATGTTACTGCCATTGGTGCATGAGTGTTTTTGACTCACCCCTAGTCATCCATCGGTCAATCAAGGATGACTTGTGGTTTCAGTGAAAATAACGGTTTGAAACTTTCTGCATGCGAACATTTTCTTCAGAATCCATCCCATAGACTTATTTGTGGAAGGAAATGTCAATGCACATTATTCAAAGATTTGAGACATTGTAGGAAAGTTGGTGTACTGAAGTTCCTGAGCACATGTGAGCAGAATGTCCGTCACACTTTCCATTTGCTTTTACCTGATCGCTTACAAAACATTGGACACTTTCGTTTGCCACATACCTCGACATCCTGGCGCATGCATTACGTTGTACCTTGGTCTTGTTTTACGGTAATTGGTCTTGTTGAAGGTAATATTGACTTTCCCACTCATTATTCTGTATCATGCTTATTGTATTGCTTTGATTTCTATTCAATATGAATACATTTTTGGCATCGATACCTCGTATTTACTTGGTATTAAGGGATTTGCAGTGAATTTTATCCAATTCTTCTCAAACTGCGCTGAACTGTGCATATACAACCTGCATTATGTCAAAATTTATTGTCTTCTATACAAGTCAACAACATAATTAGCAATGACACAAGTGCCTAATTTTGACTTCCGCATTATTTAAAAATTGAAATTTAACTCATAGGCCTATATAGGGGGAGTCCAGCCACTTCTCCTAGCGGTACGCAGACTGATTTTATCAAAAATACAAAACTGAGGACACTTTCTAAAACAGGTCTATGGATACGTTGATGCTAATCCAATAAATCAGACACATTCTATATTTTGGAAACGTGCATATTTCTATATTTTAAAACTAATATGGGACGTCCATGTCCCATGACGAAATAAATCAAATAATCAAAGAATATTGCAATTTTATTGGATACGAGCACTATTTCTGAGAAATAGCGATCAGATCATGCTCTAGAGTGAATATTTGGTCATGAAAATTAAATCCCTTGAAAATAATGAATATTCAATATTTGAATTTAAACTAACTATTTCTAAAATTTCAAATTCAAATTGTACTACATTTTACAGTAGTGACCTACGATAGACTGCCCTAAGACTGAATTAGGCCTACTATACATTTATTGCCATTACATCACACTTTGATAACACTAACGGGCTTGTGCTCACATGCAGCGCAAGATTTTACTTATGGGACACATATAACTCATATCCCTTTATTAAGAGTGAAAGACAGTATTAATTAATTCAATTTGACAGCTGATGCGAAGTTTATATTTTCTGCGAAGTGATGGGTATCGTGATGGGTATCAGAATCAAAAACAAATTGGGAAATTGTAAAACAATGTATCGTGAATAACTGCAAATGTAAACGTTTCAATTTCTCTTAGCAAATGGCTTACAAAGCCCGGAGAAAACATTTTGGCAAATATGCCTGCAGTAGCACTTGTCAACATAGCATTCTAGGCAGGGATGCGGAGTCGGAGTAATAATGATAGGACTCCGGCCGAACTAGACAAATACTACTAATAATACAAACAAATTATTTATTCTCGTGCATAGCTGTTACTGTGTTGATGTCAACTTTGACCGTCAAACAAAAGTAGACAGCAGTGCATGCAATTGCTGAGGGAATGAACCCTGATAGACTGATAATGAAAAAAGGATTGTCTTTTCTCTTGATGATTTAGAGGAGAAGACAATCCTTCCTAGCCTCGATCACACCTACGTGCCAAGGTCACAGACGTACCAAAGGTCAGAGACAAAAGTAAAATGCTAGTTTGTTTGAGAACATTGCCGCTTACAGCACGTACTCTAACGTCAATCGTGTGTGATCGACTAAAGGCTGATGTTGTCGACGCCATCATGTTCTTAAAAGCGAATAATGGAATGCTGTGATGACTTATGAATACAAGATTTTCTTCGCTGTTTTTCAAACTTAGTCAAATTCAAAGCATTAATTCAAAATTGTGTATAGTTGATAAACTTTCATATAATTGATACATCAATGATAAAAATAGGATGATAGATCAATCACTAAAAGTAGGTTCAGGTAAGCCCATAATGATCTATGTATAATGTCGGCTGTTAGTTTTAAAAAGAAACTCGGCTTATATACTTGCCACCCGGATGTTCATTATTATGTTAGCTTACTAGATGTTTAAGAAGTCATCTTTTCAATTTTCCATCGTAGGAAGGTTTTCATATTTTTCAGAAGTAAACTTCACTCCCTCGATTCTAAGCTAAATTTGCCGAACAAAATGCTATCTCATGTTTAGCAAAATCCATATATCGTTAAGTCACATGCGGAGATTCAAATGCATTTTCATTTTCGAAGTCTTTGATTGATACTTCTACGAGCAACGATGCCAGTATTATTATGTAAGATAGAAAAAGGATCAATATAATTGTAGACGAGTATTATGCTGCAGTGGCAGAAGTGTTGTTTATCGAATATTACATGTAATATATATGAATATATAATGTATTCTATTTATATTTGTAATTCTATTGAAATATATATATTGAATTGCAATATATTGAAATTCTCGCATTACTTAGAGGAATTCTTACAGAAAGTCGGTATGAACTCAGGCCCGCTTCTGCTAGACGGCGATATGCTGTTCGTATACTGCATGCAATTCCTGCTGCAGCTTTCCAGCTGATGGCCAGTCGAGGAGCACTCTTAAAGCGATAATATTGATATTTGCGATATTTGCTGAGATAACCAACTTCCTATCGGTAGCATTGTTTGTCAATCTCGGTCTCCCTGATCCTTTCCTTTTTTTAACATTTCCATCATTGTTCCATCGACTCCACCACCTGCTCACAGTGGAGTGTGACACACGCAACTTCCGTCCAACAAACCTACAACTCTTTCCACATCGTAGAATTCCAACAGCCATTCCTTTTACAAACTCTGATTTCGACACTTTTGCTTCAAAATTTATTCAGAAAGAATTGCTTGATAGTGATAAAAGGTCGAATTTGAAATGCATCAACTATGCCAAAGATATCGACAATGAACAGCTGCTTTATATTAGCATGACAAATTTGATGCATAGACATCCTGGTCAGTGCAGTATGAAGTAAAAGTCGTCCACTTCCATTGAGATTTTCTATGTCAAGTGGATCGTTCTTAATGTCATAGAGTTATGTATGCATGTACCTTTATAAAAAAATTAGATCAGAGCAAAATGTCGATTTTGATAATAAAAAGAAAAAAAATCACAGATCATCAGTGAGGCGCCGACATATTTCTGCTGAAAAAATGTTTTTTCGCATCGATATATAGGATCTAGGGGCATTGATAGCTGTATTCCCAAAGAGGGTTGGATTTGGCCGAGGCGGGGATGAGAACCGAACACTCACATCCCACTTAGATAGTCTCAAGTAGCCTGCGCAACAAAAAGCTTCGATCCACCAAGTGCTGACTTTCACCTCCACGCAGTAAGGGCTGGTTAACACCGAGGGGAGCGGCGCGAACGGCGGATGACCGGCGCCGTCTCAAACCAGTTGTGATGCAGTCAGAGGCAGTGTCGGGAATAGAGAGCATCGTCAGTGCGGACTTAAATGATCATGATGGTGAAGACGATGGAGGTTTCCATGGAGTGCATGGAGGAGAGGGGTACGGACAGAGAAACAGTGATGGAGAAAGAGAGTGGGGAGTTTGGATCTGGTCATACTTAACACCTTTTTCAAAAAGAGAGAATGACACAAAATAACATACCAGAGAGGAGGAAAGTCGTCTAAGATTGACTTCATAATGACTAAAAGAGAAGATTTAAAGACGATAAAGGACTGCAAAGTTATACTTGGAGAAGCAGCAGTTACCCAGCAACGACTTCTTTGTGGTGTCATGCGAGTTGAAAGAGACAGAGACCAGAGAACGTGCCGAAATAAGAAAATAGAAATATGGAATTTGAAGGGAGAGAAAATCAGGGAATTCAACGATAAAGTGAAGCAGAAACTTTGGGAAACCCCCGGCAACCGTGTAGAAGAAAAATGGGAAGAAATCAAGACAAGCATCTTGACTGCATCAAAGAAAGTCTGTGGCGAAACGAAGGGAGGGAAAGAAATCAACAAAGAGACATGGTGGTGGAGAGAGGAAGTGCAAGAGGTCTTGAAAGAGAAGAAGAAAAAATCGTTCAAAATGAGGAAAACATGATGAAATGCAAGAGAAAGGCCTGAAAGTCAACACCAACAAGATTAACGTGATGGTCAGCAGCAGGTATGATTCACTTGCGGACATCAAGGACAATCAAGGTGTGAGACTAAAGCAAGTAGAGAGTTTCAAGTACCTCGATGTGACACTCAATGAGAAAGGAGGATCCGAAGAAGCAGTCAAAGCCAGAGTGAGGGCGGTGTGGACAAAATGGAGATAACTGACAGGAGTCATGTGCGATAAGAAGATATCAAGGAAAATAAAAAAGGAAATAAAAAAGATCAGTACGTCTGCATGACTCTCAAAGATGAGCAACTTCTGGAAAGGACAGAAATGAGAATGCTAAGAAGAATCAAAGGATTAACTCTAAAGGACAGAGTGCGAAGTGATAAAAAAGAAGCTTGGAGTGACCCCTATTGTGGAAAGAGTGAGAGAGATCCGAATGAGATGTTGCGGATACGTCCAGCGTGTCCAGAATGAGGAAAACTATGTCATTAAATTCAATTACTGTATGTCATATTTATATGGGTTACCCACAGGGACGCCGGAACGAGTTTAGGGCAGGTGTTGCATCGACTTCAAGGAGGGCACTTTGGGGTACCGCCCCCACGTCCACAACCCAATGTTTCATGTCTTGAATGCGTTGCAGGTCTACTTTGGTTTTGTCCAGGCCTGCCTGTAAACTTTGAATTGATAACTATTCTGTACTCATTGAGCAACAACTGGCATGCATGAGTACGCAAATCGAATGAGTAAAAATCAAGTTGAAGTGAATTTTGACCTAAGTCTAGCACAATTATTTAATTGCAAATTTACTGCATGATATGTAAATGTGCGTGACACATTTTTAATGCAAGACAAGAAAGTCTAATTCTATTCCATTGAGCAACACGTTTTCTTTCTGCTTTGAAATGACTTGCAATTATCCAGTGCAACAGACCTTCTTTTGTATTGTCTTTCCATGCAGTGTAAAACAGGCAATAGCAGTCACATCAGTTTGATAGGACTCCGACTGCGAGACGTGATACGTCTAGGACTCCAGTAGAAGGCCTATAAGCATACCGGTAGCATAAAAAAGGAAAATTACATGTAGCTGCGTGTATTAGGCATGTTTATATGTGTCAAGTGCTTAAATCAATCTATTTATTTTTAATCACGCAAGCCAAATGATGATAGCTTGCGCAATTAAAATGAATGCAAGTGTGCAACTGCATCATCATCATTTTGATGATGGGACTGTTTACATGTGCAATTTGCATGTACGAGGGAAGTGACTTTCCAATCAGATAAGTCCTGTATTTTGTAATGTACAGCATGCCCTTGTAAAAGTGCAGTCAGTTACATCCATCTTGATTGGATACAATCTTAATTAGGGGCACTGGGAATCGCAGGAACGGCCCATCCTTGGCTATGTGGCTATGCACTTACAGCGTCTCATCAATGTTGAAGTAATGAAAATTACAGTTCGGCCCAAATGCATGTGTGTGCTTATTAAACGACACCTTGAAAATTAATTACTGTACAGTTTAATAAACACATTTAATAAACACACTTTAATTTTCATAATCATCGACTCCCAAAAGAAATCATGTTCAAACAATATTGAAGTAGTTCTTTCAAAATACTGGTGTACGAAAAACACATTCTGATTTTGGAAGCTAATTTTTGACAATATCCAATCAAAAGTCAACCCACTTTTTATAGGAAATTCCTTTTTAGTCACTGAATCAGGTAGAATCTATTGCAAATCTCAAATGAACTGGAAACTGCTATATTTATTGGGGCAAATGAGTGTTTATAGCTATCACTTTTTGCTCAATATATTATTAAAATCATTATTACATCCCTCAAATAATGTTGATCTGGAGAATATCGTTAGGATGTCCTGATCATTCCGAGAAGGACTGAGAATGAGCAGTTATAGTTGTCAGACCATGCATACTCAGAATAATCACAATAATTCTTCTCTGACGATCAATGATCTTCACACAGAGGTGTTGTTCACAGAAATGAATAAAATATGCGTGTATATATTTTTCATAATATAGTAATAAAAATAAATAAATAAAAAATAATATATAATTAATAATAAATTTAGGGAAAATTACCGAAATTGATTAAGAGGCCACACATGCAATAGCTGCAACACCCTTGCTGACGACTCGGCAATGGTTGCTATGGTTGCTGAACAGAAGAGTCCCCCCACCCATCAAATCTTCATTTTAAGCCGATCATATCTTGCCTAATCTCAGCTCTCTGGTAAACGAAATACTTAAATCTATAGTATCTAGAACTCTAAGTTACTGTAGGGACATTTTCATTTCCTAGAAAAATTATTTGACCTAGATTTGGATACAGAGGATAGGCCTATTGTCTTTCTCATACGATGATGAAAATCATCCCAGCAGCCATTTATAATAGAATATAATGCTTACTAATTCAAATTATTAATTGGAGTATTCCTAATGAGGACTAGCGGTGTTCTCCAATCCGCAAGTGTACAGATGCAATGCTACTGTAACCATTGTATTAATCAGTTCTTAAAAGAACTCAATGGAAATTTCTCGTGGCAACGAATTAAAATTGATCAGCTTTGGCCCAATATCTGGTAAAAGTGGAAATGTTAAGATTTGTAACGCTACTCATTCTTACTGTTAATATACTA
Source organism: Prostheceraeus crozeri (assembly GCA_907163375.1). Classification (NCBI taxonomy): domain Eukaryota; kingdom Metazoa; phylum Platyhelminthes; order Polycladida; family Euryleptidae; genus Prostheceraeus; species Prostheceraeus crozeri. Next base: position 58,862 of record CAJQUW010008078.1, on the reverse strand, counting down.
ATACCATAGATTCCAAACACTGCCGCATACATGTTCAAAACAGACTTCTAATATACTGCACTGACTACAGATGCTGGCAGTGGAAATACAATAGGACAAAGGTCATCATAGGTTAAGGAAATTAAAAATGGATATTATAAAACAACAGGATAAACAACAACGATGGATAAAAATAGGAAAAGTGGAGGTAAAACATGGAAATACAATAATGCTAATACACCGATTCTGACACTACACATGGTGGATAATGGCAATGGTAGATAAGTGGGTCAGTGAAAAGTGGATAATAGAGGCAAACAATAGAACTACAATGACACTCTAATACACCGAAAGCAATGAAATTATACACACTATACCTAAGACTACACATGGAAAATACTATTTCTTCACTTGAATTTGTTATCGCCAGTTTCTTAATCCGTCTTACTTCATGTAATCCCACATTTCTTCATTTGTTCTTCATTTGAAATACAATACATCGATCACTACTTCAGCTATCGATTAAGGGATATAAAACATAATACTGCAGTCCGTCAGTCATCAGCAGGTACTCGTCTTGTTGTGTTTCGACCCCTAACCTGAACACTCAAACCCAGACGAGCGGGGTCTCACACATAGTGGCTGACAAAATACTGAATAGGTAATGATATGTCTTGAAAGATATGCCACAAATATAAGTCAGACATCATTCAAATGTTACGTTTCGCACATGTAAACTGATCATGTCATTAAATTCATCCCATCAATAAATACATTTTGCTTTTTTCGATCCGCACATGTAAACAAATCCTGTACATCAATCTTTGCCTTTTCGATTCCCACAAGTAAACAGATCCTGTTCATCCTCGAATCCCATAAAAATGTAATCGATGTGTGATAAATATGTAATCCGCTTTTACACAAACTTCGCCTCATACATCAAGGCTTAATAATGGGAGTTCTCTCAGCTCCTGTAAGCCTCGCTAAGCGCTCTGCATTCACTCTTCACCGCCCTCCCCCCTTTGTCACTTTCGATGTGGTTTCTTCATATACGAGAATTCCCCAATCTTTGGGAATGGATTCGATTAAATAATGGCTATCAGAACATGATGAATTTGTTCCTTGCAGATTTGATAAAGAATTCATGTTAGATTCTCTTAAGGAGGATTTATACTTCCTTCTGCAGACGTCTGTAGAGTTAAGAAACAATGTCGGTAGCCTCTGTTGGCTACCTTTTCTTTGTGAAAGTGTGGTATTTAACTAGATTAGAGTTCATGTGGAATTAAAGCCGCATGTCATCTTTGCAACTGGTCTTATAGCATTCACAAGACTCATAAATAGCTCATTTCCTTGAAATAATTTGATAAACATTACCTCAATAACACTATAACTTTTCAGCAATCATGTTGACCTATATATCTCAAACATGACTTTTTTTGCGTTCATGAATTATAATGTGTCTTTATTTTGGATTGATAATATGCTTAGTTCCAAAATTACATAATGCATAATTGTTGATGGTCAAATACTTATTGATTATTTATGAAATGCCTCGGACTTACATGTATTAAAATCGAATTCAGTATTGTTAGTTTGACTATAAAATGTCATTATCTCACCACTTACAAAGCAGTAGTAGCATTAGTGTGATCTTTAGTGACAAAAAGCCTTAAATCAACATACTTCGGACATGATTGATGCTTTCTTTTAACATTGTGCTGGTATGGCTTTAGTATGTAAAGCATACCCCACTTGAAATAACATGCGAAAAGCATACAAATATATACCAAGATCATACAGAAATATACCAAAAAAATATTTTGGTATGCATCCTTCGTATGTGATTGGTATTGAGCGATTTACAGTGTAGTTGTAAAAGAGCGAGCTGGATTTGGGTGGAGAAACAATGGCCACATGCTTGCCGCCAATTGCACCCACACAATTTGGGAAATTCCTTTTTCTCCAAAAGTCATCATCAATCTGCTTGAATCTCTCAGCCGTTGGAGAGGCCAGAAATTCTTCGCGTAGTACTATCCATAAAGCCTCACAAGTCTCTGTAAATGTTTGCGGACAGAAGCTTTACTTATCCGGTAATTGATAGCCATGCTTGCTTGGGAATCTCCACTATTCAAGATCCGTAAAGTCAAACAAAGTCTTTCAGCACAACCAAAGGGCTGTATGCGAGTTCTCTCATGTTGTATGAGCGGCCGTATGCTGTTCAATAAATCACGGAAGTGAGATTTTGACATCCGGAAATAATTACAGAACATGTCATGGTCACTGATGAGATTAGGAATTGGAATTCTATATTGTCCATGTTCCTGTCTTTGTCGCAAAAAATCTGTCATGTAGAGGGACCGGGTACGTTTTCTTTTCCGGAGTTTTAGAATCAATAACAATTACATTTCGTCGTCACTGCAGCCATCTATCGCGAATTCTGATTCTACATGCATATGTAGGAAGTATAAAGGGCGTGCTCTACAGAGGTCAATCAATAATCATGTCGAGACATCTGCAGAGCTCTGCAGAGGTATGTGAACAATAACTCTGCAGAGGCTGCAAAAAGATCTCTACATACATGCGAATTCTGCAGAGGTAGGCTAAGTATAAACCAACCTTTAGTCTTGTTTTGGAAAATAACTTTTGTGAGACGTATTTACAAATTCCTGGTGCAGCTATGGGCGCTAAGGCTCCACCATCATATATGATTCTAGTAATGGGTAATTTTGAGGAGCAATCATATAAAAGATTACTAGATTTTTACGACGTCAATACGGCAGAAATTATCAAGAAAAGATGGATTGGGTACATAGATGACTATTCCATATGCTGGGATAGGAATTTTGGCAGATAAGAATTTTTTCATAATATTCTCAATAGCATGAGGAGTAATATTCATTTCACAATCGACTACAGCTTTGAAGAAATCAATTTCCTTGATGTCCGCATGTACGTAAACAATAACTGCAATAAATTAGAAATAGATCGTAAAATAACTGATAGTCAAAGTTAAGTGCCATTTAATTTTGAAAAAAAATACCAAGCGTTTTGCCAAGCATATCTACAGCTTTTTCTCTGATGAGAATAATAAGTTGCTGCAACCTCGTCAACTGAAATCTATTCTTTAGAAATCTAAATATCCTCCTGGCCTAGTCGAAAACTCGTTTATTAGTGCTAGTAACGATGGTGTCGGTGCCAATCAGAATGAAGTGGTGAGCGAGTATGAAGTTGCCAATAAAGCTGTGCGTTTTATTTGTACATATAATCGTCATACACAACCCAAACGTGTATTCACAGGTGATTAAACCGGTCACTCAAAGTTTGTCCTTAATTCTAAGATTCAGATTCTATAATTCATTCTAGGTTTCTTAACTTCATGTTCCACCTCCTTGATCATCATCTCTTTTTGCAATTCTCTGATATTGCTTCCTTGATCTGTGGATCTCTTAAAAAACCTTTCTGGAATTTTTGGTATTTCTTTTTTTTTAATTGTTCTTCATATATTTTTGCAATTCCATCATTTCTTAAATGTTCGTAATGATTAAGATAATTAAAAAATTAATTAAATTACAATTAATATATAATTAATATCATAATTAAAATAATTAAATTTTCTTTCAGTCAGCATTTTGTACCACTTTTCATCCGCAATTCCATTATGTAATGATAGTTTAACTTCAAGAGTCATGTCATTGAATTTATGGTTCAATTCATTTCTAAGATTCGATATTTTATCTGACCATTCTCCCTTCAAGGTAATTATAAAGAAACTGTTCATCTGGTTCATTAAACGTGTGAGATTATCAACCTTTTCCATCAAAGAATCCAGTCTACTGTTCACCATATCAATGTTTTCATTAGTACATGTAGTTTAAGAACCCCATTCTAGAAGCCATTTATCATTGAAAGATGTGCGTAAAATTTTAGAAATGCTAAAGGTGCTGATATAATAAAGTAAAACTATATCTAAAATGAAAATACCGGTACTCAATAATTACAATTAAAAGAAGGCCAAAATAAATTGATGAACATAGCTTCCTTATCTTTTGTCTCTAGGCTTGTCAATGTAGGTGGCAATTGCTAAAAAGGAGACGACTTGAATTTACCGCCGCAATAACTAATATGTTTGCTGACATTTAATACGGCATAATGTCTGTTGGTGACATTTTGGCGGTATAAGGTCATCCTGTGGTTATATGTATCACCTGTTTGTCCGATGTAGTATTTGTCCCATGAGCACTTTAATTTATAGATTACATTTGATGATTTGGAAATTAAGTTGCTTCTTGCTTCAAACGTCTTTCCAACATTTGCAAGGTGAATGTGTTTTCCTGTTATCATAGTTTCGCATGTTTTGCACAATTTGTTTTCATATGTAGTAATCCCATTGATGGTTTTCCTATTGTTGCTGTTTAATAAGGAGATTAATAATTTTGGTTGCTTGTAAGTGGACTTTATTTTACAGTTTTTAAACGAGTCGTTCAATTTTAAATAATTGGATATTGGTTTAATTAAATCATTGAAAATATTCGAGTTGTTCCTGTTATGGGTATGCACAAAAGGAATTAATTTCTCGTTATCTTTTTGTTGATTGTGATTTTCATTACCTGTCCCAGTTTCAGTCTTTGATATAGCATCGTTGATTAATCGTTCAGGATAATTAAATTCTCTTGGACGAGTTTTCAGTTAATTGTATCTTTGTTCGCAATAATGTTTATCAGATACTATTCTCCTTATTCTATAGGCTAAATTGTAAGGTGTATTCCGAAGAAAATGTCTCGGATGCGCCTAATTTAAAGGTACATGTATATTCCAGGACTTCGAATCAAATTGTATCATCTTAGAAAAGGTACTTAGACGATTGTTAGGTCATTTGGAATCCACAATATGGCTATTTCGATACGTTATGTGAAATCATTCAAAATCTCGATCCCTCAATCAATTTTACGCAGGGAAAGAATGAGCAGTCTTTGCAAACTTTAGATGTAATAGTAAGCAAAAAATCTGACAATTCTTTAAACACGGATATATACAGAAAGACAACAGACACATTAACGCATGTACCTTTTAATTCGGCGCATCCGAGACATTTTCTTCGGAATACACCTTAAAATTTAGCCTATAGAATAAGGAGAATAGTATCTGATGAACATTATCGCGAACAAAGATACAATTAACTGAAAACTCATCTAAGAGAATTAAATTATCCTGAACGATTAATCAACGATGGTATAGCAAAGGCTGAAACCGAAATACGTCATGAAAATCACAATCAACAAAAAGATGATGAGATTGGCTGTAACTGCGGACGCAATTTTCTTTAAGGCTTGGTTTTATAAACAAAATTCAGGATTAGCTATGGGAAGTAATTTATCCCCTATTTTAGCGACTTTTTATATATAAATTGATATATAAATCAGAACAACTTGTACCATGGACAAACCTGATCTCTTTGCTGGAACACATCAAGAATGTCTAGAACACAGCGAACATTGGATTAAGTGGCAATGTTAATACAGTTCAAATCATTGTGCACTGTGAACTTCTTCATTGACAATGCTAGTAAAATTGATATAGAAATCGAACAAGAATGATTCGTTTCGTGTCTATATACAAATAAAATAATAATGATTTGCTACTTACAATTTAAAAGTAAAGTTATGGCATATGTACGCAGTAAATCAAAACAGGGCACGAAAAATGTATAATGTGAAGGATGAAAAATAATTAGAAAGTTAGCACAATCAGAGAAGAAATAGTCGTTCCTTCTGAGCACATAAGTCTGGTTGAAGTTGGTGGATGGTCACAGTTTCCATGATCGACAGATGAAAACGATCTCTGGCCTGTTTGTGTACAGCAAGTCTCATGTCTTGGGTTAGAAGAAGATTCCCAAGACATGGGATTTATCGTACACACTAAATTAGAGAAATTAATTGCAATAATTGACTGACAGCAATTAATTTATCAAGTAAATTAAGAAAATAATTTTCTCCCCCACGACAACAGGCGACAGATCGGATAAGCGATGCACAATTAATGTCGTTAAAAATGAAAGCGTCGCAAAAAATAAAAAATTAATAGATTATGCAATTCCTGCCGGTTTCAGTTGATGCGATGGCACAATTTGACCAATCTTCATCAGGAGCAATATTTTACAAAAGAAGTAAAGAGGTCAGGACATCGAGTTCATTTTTAAGCTGCAAACAGTTAAAAAGCATGTGCATAGATCTAGTCCAAGATATGATTTGCCCTCCAATGTATATCAGATCCATTTTCATATCAATGATGAGCATTGTTATCATTGCAGATGACATGTTTTAGACCTAGAAAATTGCACGAGATACGTGTGCATTGTTGAGTCCATACTCCGTAGATATGATGCATTTTTTGTCGTAAGCAACGTCAATGACAAGAAAAGTGCATTCTGTAGATATCATCTGTAGATAAAATCAAATTTAGCGAAGTAAGACAGTTAAGTGGGGAAATGAATGTTATAGATATCTCATCGCACATCACTTGTAACATTTTTATTCAAATATGTTAATGAGATCTTACGCAAAGACCTGGCACGTCACCGAATTAAATCAATATGTGATTGCTGTCGGAATCAACATTTCAATTATATACATGAATGTTTTATTAAAAGGTGACTTGATGGCATCATTCAAGTAGTCATTCATGATGGCATGATTCATCATGCATCATAGTCTACATATCTTGCAACTTATTGGCTTTGCTTGCAATGCTTGAGCTCTTTGCACTTCAACGCATGAAGTCAATTGCACTATTATAACAGACAATCAGGGCATGGAGACAATCAGGGCAATAAACTCAACAAGTCAAAGTGTCTTCAGTCTTTCAGCGTACTTGCATATACATTTGCTTAGACCTATAAATGATTGCTACATTTGTTCATTGCAAAATAGAGTTGAAACATACTGAAAATGAGATGCCCGATTAACAATCCATCGTACAAAATAGGACAGAGTCATGTTTTCATATTTTGTGCTGTATTATGTTCAGTGGAATTGAGCTGGCTGCGGGTAAAATTCGTCGTGGCGTTGGTATCTATGCTGAATGGCACACAATATGCTACAAATTCTAAAGATCTAAACAAAGAGTGATCTGCATTTTTCAACATTTCTTTGTCGTCAATGAAAAACCCAAGCGAAGAAACCTTCACATGGTCCAAACCGCAGCAAGGAAACTATCTCGGAGGATATTTTATAGGATACAATATTCCACAGGTCCCAGCAAGTAGGTTGGCTCAACGTTATGATTTCTACACCTTTTCCATTTCTATTTCAAATATTTTCAAATCGATTTAGATTTCTACAATTGAATTTCATACGAGTATATCTATCAACAATCACAACTTTGAAGACACGATGATCAAATGAAAAAATGTGTTTGATATCGACAAACTTTCTCAATGAGTGTTCAACGTTGTTTTTTATACAGTTCCATTTTTCTTTCTACAGAAGACTACAAGCATTTCTGCTTAATGTTATCGTGACATTTTTTCCAAACCATTTGTTATTAAACCAACAGAGTTACATTTCATGCTTTTGAAAACCTTTGCCTTTGAAAATTGAGTGATGTCAGGAATCGATATGGAAACACAAAAATTGATGTTTCCAGCATAGCCTTGATCATATTGAGATTTCAGAGTCAGTAGACCTTTACCAGACAATGGAAAATGAATGCATGTGGTCTAAAAAATAACTTTTTTAGGTTGCATCGATTTTCAGCGGTTAGATGCTCACCTTGGCTCAACATTATCTCGCGACATAGATGCAGTCTCATCAGGTTTGACCCTTTTCATGCCAGTATCAGCAAACATTCGCGTTTATCTTATCATAACACTACGCTTCTCATAACACTGACTAAAAGTGCATTTCTCCCAACTCTTTCTTGCTATGGCGCATCATTATTATACAATTTTTGCATCTCTGTTGTTATGCGGTCGAGAAATTGGAATTGTTTTGGTTTACCAACAAACAGAGCATTGCGCATCTCATGGCCTTTCTGCTGTGAATATTTTCCTTGTTACTTTTGCACGATAATTCGTGTTCTACAGCTGACGGTCACTCAACACATTAGCGTGTTCTAGGCACAGAGAATAAATTGCTTTGTGTGCGTGTTTGGGTCTAGAGATGACATTTTTTAATACTGATGGTCACGACAAGAACTAGTCCCGAGGGGCAGAAAGATCAATTTTCCCTTGAACATAATGCAAATTCAAGCCTGAATTCTGACGAACTAGATCAATGACACCACATTACCGTACACAGTCAGCAAATTTAGATCGTGAGGAGTCGAACGATGTGAATAATATTTCCATTTGATGAATTTATCACGGAGAAACATTGAGTCAAAGATGGGTACCATTGACTTGGCAGACCTTCAGTCTTCAATGTGACAACGACAGCTCGTTTGTTCCCTAATACAACTTTCCTTACGCATTGCGCGCGCTCGGCCAATCCTGTAAACCAAAGGGAGACGGCTGTTTCAACTTCTCTCTGCAATCGCATCCAACCGCTGAGATAGAACCGCGTCACCTCCAGAGTAACAGCGACAGACGAAGCCATCTCTGTGGTTCTAGGAATACAAAAGCGTGTTCTGTAATTGACGGCCACTCAACTCACCAGTATGTTCTAGGAACTAAAATACGTGTTCTACAAGTGACAAGCTGTTGTGTCCCTGGAAGCAAGCACATGTCCTACTGCTCTACAACGAAAGCATCTCGATTCAGCTCTTTAAAAGAGTTTCATGTTTCACATAGCACACATGGTTTGTCACTGCCAGTCTCGAAGTATTTTGTTATCCGCTGACCTTCAAGACATTGTCATATTCATAATTTGACGCAGACTCGGGATGTGCATTTTGTGTTTGTAATCATTTTCTGCTGACATTCTTGTAATATTCTATATGATAAACAGATGTTGTTTCATTATTTCAAAAAAATCTTAATTCCTTTTATCTTTTTTGATGCAATTATTTCGAGGTTGCAAACACAAGCAATATTGTTATTCCAAGAAATTTTCCGACAAACCACTTATAAACTCAGTGCAGTGTTGCGCCAAATATATTTAGGTGTGCTCTAATAAGGCGAAGGCGCTTAATGCTCACCGCATCCTAGATATCATTTTTAGTATAGGCCTATACATGTGCAGTGATGTTGTTAGCAGCACAATATTGGCTACCTCAGGAGGGCTCAGTTTCGGGACCGGCTCTGCATTGCATTGTTGGCAGATGGTCTTCAAAAGCACAAAGCTCGTCATTACTCATGAAATATATGGGTAATACAATTGCTATTCCAAATTATAGACATGGCTGCTCTGACATTCGAGCAATATGAGTGAACAAAAACTGTAGTAACATGATATCAAGACTCCTCAATTCCGGATTGGAACCAGTACTTCCTCGATATTATTGTTTCTGTATCTTTGCGATCTATATTTTTGATGAACAATTAAATTAAATCACGGCACGGTGAAAAAAATCGAAGAATCTAGGAAGCGGAAGAAAACAAAGTTAGACAACTACCAAGAAAATCGCGTAATAAATTAGGCTACTTAAAGTGTAGACCACATATTAATAGGCCTACTTAAAACATAGAGACCATTACCCTATCACAGAGTAGGATGCGTATTATTTATGAGATTTGACACCAGTAATATCGTTTTGCTATCGATAACTCAAAATTTCCTCCTATGCATCCAATGCAAAACGACACCAGTAATGACGGAAGCACACCAGTAATGACGGAAATAGATATCAAAGGTGACTTCATCTGCCAGCTATGAATAGATATCTAAACATAATGTAAAATTATCAAAGAATACAAAGCAATCATCAATTTCATATACATGTGAGAATCTTATGTTTTTCCACTAACACACTGTATTTCTTCTACCTTTGTTTTCGTTTCATCATTGTGTTATTCTTGCAAATAAAGTGCTGAATTGTCTTTGATGAACCATCTGAGATCGATAGGGGATGGCTTTTTTATATATACAGTATATTTTCCTTCAAACTATGAATTCCATTAATCTTCTTACCGAAAAAAAATTATTGGTTAGTTTCGAGAATCATGTACTCGTATCACTGTGTACAACCTCTAAGACATACCTTTCATAGTGCATTTCCTCTGTTACACGAAAATTACGCATTGCTCCTGTAAAATTTGGCATTAGCAATATAGAATCTGATTTGATGAACAAAGGCTCACTTCACTGATAATATCAAATTAAAAAGAGAGTTGTTGCTAATAGATAGGAACACAATATACATCGGAAGAGCGTGGCCAAGAGATATTGACGACAGAACCATTGAATGCATTTGTTCATTGCTCGAATTAATAGTTCTGTAAAGAGTGCACAATTTAGGGTTTGAAATGACAGAAAAGTTCGATGACAAGCTCTTTTTCAAGTGAGAGAGTCCATGAAATATTGAAAATGGATTCTCGTTATGTCATGATTGATGCGAAAATAGTGGACAATTTCAAAGCATCTGCGCCCAGTTTTGCGTGCGATGGTAATTTCGTATTGCTCTGAAGATAGATACAAATATAATGCAGTTATCTTGCACATTTCAATAAATTATCATCACATCATCTGATCAGCTGCCTACACATTGATTTCCATATTGTGAACATGCGCTTGGATTTGTTAATAAATTGTTCAAAGAATCTATTGCTCTGAATGTGTCAGTGAGCTAAGACGGCTGGTTATGAAATGATCTTGAGCTGGGGCCTAAGCTGCTTCTTTGATATCGAATGGGACAATGATATCTTAGAAAAACCTGACTATGAATCAGTGATTTCAGACACCAGTAATGACGGAAATAAACGTCTCATAAATAATATGACTATTGTATCGATATGACACCAGTAATGCTGCCATTAATATCGTCTCGTGTGCTAACGCACACTCGTCGATATGGCAGCATTGCTGGTGTCATATCGATACAATAGTCTTATATTACTTGCAACGGCTAGTCGACCCAACTTCTAAAAGGGCCATATCCGAAGAAATCTTAGCGAACCTGATGAGTCGGGCAGCGAAGATGTTTAAGCCAGTGTTAATGGACATATTACTTTCGGGGAAAGTATATAGCACCACTGCCTGGGAAGCTGAACCTCATGGTAGACTTCCTTGGTGTAAAGGCCACTACCTTGGATCTTGATCTCATCGTCCACATAATCCACGCATTTGTCATTGTTACCACTCCACCTAGCCGAGAGGTCTATTGGGTAGATTTTAGGAAAGATCTTATCGAAGTGCTTGCAATTAAAAATACAAATGTCGTCGACATACCTGTTGGTACTAGAGAGAAATTTGTCCAAACCAAATTTATTGTTAGCAAGAGGACCCGTCAAGTATCTGAACTCCCTATATGCCAGGAAGAGATTATTCAAGAGTGAACTGGAATTCCCTTCCATAGTAATACCCCGAATTGGCTCAAAGACAAGTCCCCTAAAGATAACAAAAGTGCTATCCAAGATGAAATCAATAGCAGTGAGGAATTGCGTTTTGGACCAGCAGTGACAACCTCTGTACTATTTGCTGGAAAAGAATGTTATGTAATATCCAATGCAGATGAAACTCTTGGCTTGGACTTTCAAAGTCACATAACTCTCGTATGAAATCCTTAACCTGGTTCAACACATTATTCATCGGAACAATGCATTTCAAAAAAAGGTCAATAGAGTGAAGGTGTGTATGTTATCTATCATCAGTTATCTACAAAACATACTGCGCAATGTTTATCGAGGCATCATCAAGCTTTTAATGTAACATAAACAAGTCCTAATTATTCTTGTGCTTATTCTGCATATCATGCTATTCATCAACTTAACATTTAAACGATTTTCAGCGATTTGGCATTGATCATAATGTTCCATTGGATCATGCGCTGCGGATTGGGAATCTTCTTATGAAATGTTTGTTTTCCTTAACTACGGACTTACACAGATAGTGTAGATAGAGTATAATTGTCGTGAAATTTATTCAGGTCTGTATAAAAATGAAGTCTTTGATGATTAAACCATCGATCAAATTCGGACAACGACATGTTTTTATGTTCTGTGCTGGATTATGTACGATGGTCATGTCTTGGTTGCGCATAAATCTCAGCGTGGCGTTGGTATCAATGGTCAATAGCACACAACACATTGCGAATTCTACAAGTCTGAACAAAGAAGGTCCATCCGTTGGAGAGCTCATGTGGTCCAAACCAGAACAAGGAAATGTTCTCGGAGCATATTTCCTAGGATATATAATTCTGCAGGTTCCGGCAGGTCGCATGGCTCAACGCTATGGTGGGAAATGGCTATGTGGCGGAAGTGTAGCTATCTCATCAGGTTTGACACTTCTGACACCTGTCTTCGCAAAAACAAGCGTGTACCTTGTCATAATACTACGTTTTATAATTGGTCTAAGTCATGGCACACTTTTTTCGGCAATCTTTGCCATGCTTGGGCGTTGGTGCCCACGCAATGAAAACATTATTTTTACAACCATAGTATATTGTGGTCAACAACTTGGATTTGCACTTGCCATGATTACAAGTGGACCATTGTGTAATTCATCATTATTTGGAGGATGGCCGTCTGTATTTTACATAGATGGAATCATTGGGTTTCTTTCTGCCATCCCGTGGACACTATTAGTCTTCAATTCTCCAGAGGACAATCAACGTGTGACAGAAGAAGAGAAGCTGTATATTCTGGAATCAGTTGGCGCCAATCAGAAGGAAGCCAACACAAAACCATTGCCTTGGAGAAGACTTCTATCATCCATACATGTATGCGACTATGTCATATGCAGTGGCATACTGGCATACGCTACCTACACGTACTTCACTGGCATGCCACAATTCTTATCCGAAGTTCTTCATTTTGATATTTCTGATAATGGTTTGATAGGCGGAGTCCCAATCGCTGCTTTCATAATTTCCACTTTTTTGTTTTCATACGTCGGATATATAATCGAACAGAAAGAGCTATTAAGCAGGACTATCCTAAAGAAGATATTGACATTGATTGCATTTTGGGGATATGGAAGCTGTGTATTTGGGATGACATTCTATGCATGCGACAAAATCGTGGTTATTGTATTATTATTGAGTGCGTATTCATTCCTTGGTGCAATTTACTCTGGATTCTACTGTGCTCCAGTTGACTTATCACCTGAATACGCTGGCGTTATTTTTGGATTTGGAAACACTTTTGGTACCTTGTGTGCCGGTATAGCACCGATTGTAACCAATCACATTACTGCTCAGCGAACGGTCCAAGAATGGATCACCGTCTTTTATATTCTTAGTGGAATGGCTGTTGCAGGAGGTATCCTGCACATTTTCGCTGGAACGGCTGAACGCCAACACTGGCATTCAGAAGAAAAGTCAGCTACACCACTGAAGCACGATCAGTCATATGTGACATCAAATGAAGAATAACTGGAGGATTATTTTCTGTACATGTGCGCAGGGACTATCTGCCATGAGAACTTAGTAGGGAATAATTTCTTAATACTTACGTGCTCCACTGTACATTGCTTATCAAAAGAACAACGCAAAAAACGTAAAAAAACAACGCATTTCACAGTTAGAAATTGGCACTTTACTACTATTTACAATCCAAACCAGAGGCTCTCAAAGTGTTGGACTAAAGTGGGACTCAGGCTTTTGGGTGTGTGAGGTAAAGCGAACTTCAGCATTGGAAATCAGACGATCATTTTATGAGAATTTCAGCGGCAATTGACACTAAACCTCTGTATAGTCAATAATTGACACTAAACCGATAGGTCTTATGTAAATTAAATTGTACAATTTAATCACAAAACTTAATGACAACCGTAGAGTTTCACTCTACAAGGGCTCGTCAGTTCGGCTTCGACGGTCAACTTTTTTGTTTTTAAAACAGGTCATGTAGAAACAACTCTGATTAAACAATTGGACTATGAATTCAGGGAAATTTCAACCACATGACATCAAGCGCTGAGAAACACTGATGTCAGCAATATTGCGAGCTGCAATCTTGCAAAGTGCGAGGTGGGATTTTAACTAGTTGCCGGTCGGTCTTTTCATCGAAAGGATCATTACTAACCTCAAGCAGGGTGCTCACATTTCTATCACTGTTAACTAACATGGCTTGTATTGAAGATTTGTCAGAAAGGGTTCGAATGCATGCGTCTGCAGTCATTGCATCCGGACCATGGGTTCCGTATTTTATAAGGGCCCATTTTGAAGGTCCAAAAGCGCCAACATCCTTAAAGCGACGTATGGAGATTGAAATTGATTTACAAACTTTAGGAGTTTAAATCAATTTTGTCATGTTAGTAATGTTGGAACCACGCAATTAGATTGTTTATAGCTTCTTCAGTGTCCTAGAAGTGCAGACTAAGTCAAAACTATGCCACATGCTGGAACTTAGCAAGTGGACAAATGGGAGTTCTTAATACCTTACAGAGATAGAAAAAAAATCGTTCGTCGCTTGCGGATTATTGTAAATTCCATCAAAGTGTTTCAGTTCCCAAAATGCCTTCAGATTCAAAGAATTCATATCATTGAGCACAAGCATTCTCGCTAATGTTGGTTCTACTGCTCAATGACTGTAAGCTAGACAGCGAAGTGTGACCGAAATGATATTACAATACGCAGGCCACTCACTGCCTGTTGTCTGAAAACCGGCTACAGCTCATTGTTTGAGTGTGTGTCATTTTCAATTAGGGTTGTAATCCCGTAGCAAAACTGAGCCCGGGCTCCCGATATAAAATTTCTCCAACCCGCATCATTTCAGTTTTGATCACGGGCGTGAAAACCATGTATTACAAAATTGCAATCTATCTGACGTTGAAAATATATTATGTCATAATATCTCGCTTATTGATGTTTATTGTGTTTATGTGCTCATAACGTCAACAATTTTCGTAGTTGCGCTTTCGTATGTGCTGACATTATGAATGCTAATTGCATGTACATTTGCAGAATCAGTTCTTGAGTGAAAGTACAGCTTGCATCCGTAAGTGAATCACAGAAAATTAACAATTTACCGGGAGCCCATGTTTTCTGTAACGTATACGTATAAGGGCGTATGCATATTTATAATTTCATGAAAACATAAATAAAATAAATTTCATCAATTAATTTTGAAAAGCTTGTGATCAATGAATATCATGCCGGATATCTAAAGCTATGAGATTATTATTCTTACGGATAATATTATTACTTATGATATTATAAGTAATATAATTAATATATTATATATTATTTATATTATAATTTAATAATTTATAATAATGATTTGATAATTTATATTATTTTTTTTATTTTTTTTTTTTTTTGGATCACGACCACACAATGGTCGGTTGTAACTCAGGACCTCGGAATCCTACCAGGACTCAGGGAGATCCAGAGTGCGTCTGAGGATGTAGGCACTACCGAGCAGGGCAGCCTTAAGTAATTGAGGTACTTGGTGTCGACCGGGAATCTCTTTGAGGTACTTCTTTAGGTTGTCAGTATGGGCTCCCAAGGATCCCACTACTACTGGTATCACTGTTGCTTTAATCTTCCACAGCTTCTGTACTTCTATTTTCATGTCTTGGTACTTTGCTATTTTCTCTCGCTCTTTATTGCATATGTTTCTATCCTCGGGAACGGCGATATCGATTATGTATCCCATCTTCTCTTCTTTGTCCACTATCACTATATCGGGCCTCCTTGCTGAAATGTTCTTGTCGGTTCTTATTTCGAAGTCCCATAAGATCTTCACCATGTCTGTTTCAACTACTGGCATCGGCATGTGTTTCCATGGCTCTGTCGATACGCTGATGTCATACTGTAGACAGATGTCTCTATGTATCATTCTGGCAACTTCTTTGTGGCGATTGAGGTACTCTTTTGATGCCAGTTTTGAGCGTCCTGTGAGTATATGGGACACTGTCTCATCTGCTGACTTACACATTCTGCACTTTGCATCATTGCTGGTTTTCAGGATGTATGTTGCATGTGCTTTCGTATTGATGGCTTGGTCTTGAGCTGCCGTTAGTAACGCTTCTGTGGTAATTTTCAAATTGACTGATTTCAACCAACCGTAACAAGCCTGCCTAGATGTTATTTCCAGCATTTGCCTTGTGTATTGTCCGTGCATTATCTTATCTTTCCATTTATGGTATCGATCTTCTACAACTTTCATCTTCCAATTTTCTAAGGTATCTTGTCGCTGCCTGTACAAATTGCCCGATTTAACCACTGCCAGCAGTGGGTCATCGTTTATGTTTTGTATATATTCTGTTAGGCTTCTGTCTTCTTGTTCAATGACTTCCGCCAGATCTTTCAACCCCCTACCTCCCCGATCCCGCGGTAGGTAGAGACGGTCGATATCGGCTCTTGGATGTAGTGCACCGTAGATGTTTAGTATCTTACGTGTCTTTCGGTTGAGTTCACCTAGTTCTTGCACTGTCCATTTCACCACTCCTCCAGTGTAGCTGATTACGGGTACTGCATATGCATTTATGGCCTCAATCATATGCTTGGCGTACAACTTCGATTTCAGCAGTTTCTTTAATCTCCTCTTGTATTCTTTTGTTGCCCTTGCTTTTGCCACATCATCAAGTATGGTTTCTCTCTGAGGAATTCCCAAGTATTTATATCCATCTTGGGTCACATCCCTTATTAGTGATTCTTCAGCTTGAAATCCGTCTGTTTCAATTACTCTCCCTCGATGGATTATAAGTCGCGCACATTTTTCGACTCCAAACTTCATGTTAATATCATCGCTGTATATCTTAACCGAGTTGATGAGGCAGTTAATGTCATTTTCGGTTTTCCCGTATAGTTTTAAATCGTCCATGTATAGCAGATGATTGATTTGTCTTCCTCTTGTAAGTGCATACGATTTATCTATTCCATGTAAGATCTCACTCAGTGGGTTCATTGCAAGGCAGGACAACAGTGGTGAGAGTGAGTCTCCTTGGAAGATTCCTCTTTTGATCTTTATTGCTCCAATAACTTGCTTACCATGTGTAATGTTCGTCTCCCAATGTTTCATTGATGTTATTATCACTTTTTGTATGGACTTATTGATTTTGTACATGTCAAGGCATTTCATGATCCATGAATGTGGAATGGAATCGAAAGCCTTGCGATAATCGATCCATGCCATTGACAAGTTCTTCTTCCGTTTTTTACTTTCATCGGTGATTGTTCTGTCTATGGCAAGTTGTTCTTTTGTGCCTCTGCAGTGTGGACGACAGCCCTTTTGTTCGCTGTGTATTATCTTCTGTGATTTTACATGTTGGTTTATCTTTTTTGTTATTACTCCAGTGAACAATTTCCATAGAGTTGGGAGACATGTTATTGGTCGGAAATTGTCTGGAGTTGGAGGTTTATCTTCGTCTTTCTTTATAAGTACCGTTCTACCATTGACCATCCATTTTGGAATCATACTTGGATTCCGCAGGAACTCAGTGTAGTACTTGGCAAGTCTTTCATGTAACTTATTCAGTTTTTTAATCCAGAACACTTGTATTTTATCAGGGCCTGCTGCTTTCCAATTTCCCATACTTGCAAGTTTGAATTTTCCATCTTCCTCTGTTATCTCTACGTCATCTTGATAAGCGAGACTTTCGTATTTTCTTTCCATAAATTTTAGCCATTCAGCCTCGGTATTGTATTGTCCTTCATTTTCCCATATGTCTTTCCAATAATCCATTATTCCATCCGCATTTTCGATTACACTTATATCTGATTTATCTCTGCCTCTTATCTGTGAGTATGCTTTTTTCGGATTTTCTCGAAATAACCTGTTTATTCGGACTTGTTCATTTCTTTCCTCGTATCTTTTTAATCGATGACTGATCGCAATTAACCTTTGTTTGGCATCTTCATATGCTTCTTCAATGAATCTGTTATTCATGTCATATTTTCTTACCAAGTAGTGTGGTAGTCTTCCGTTATTGTCCATAGCTGACTTAATTTGATTTGTTTCTTTCCTGACAGTATTTATTTTATTCAACAATCCTTGTTTCCAGGGTTGTATACGTACAGTTCTTGCATTATCTGTAACAATTTCTTGCGTAACTTTTGTTGCTGAATAAATCAGCGCATTGATCTCCGTTATGTTTTGTGTAGGTATATGTTCTATCACTTTATTGATTTTCTCAATCACCTTGATTGTATTCTTATTGATGCGTATCTTCTTGATGTCAGATCTATTGTCTGTGTTCATATAAGTCGTCATATATTGCGTCATCTTATTTTTGAGGCTCTCTTCTTCGTCGGTAAGTGTTTCAATAGTTGTCTGGCTTGTCGCTTGTGGTTCAAGTATTGATTCGTTATTAGCTGAATTATCGATTGTCCTGTCATCTTCAATAGTTGTAGTTGTTCCATTCACTCGACCAGCAATTCTTTGTATCTCGATATTTGTTAACAAGTTGTTCTTCATGATAGACCGTTTCTGGTTAAGCAATCCTTGCTCGGATATTGTCGATTGCGGGTATTGCTGTTTCCAAATTGCGTACATACGTTTCCGATATCCTCTCTCATTTGGTCGACTCATATAGTAACACTCAATTACGGTGTCATTATCGGCATATGTCCACTTCCTTCTATGACGTTGCTGGTGATCATGCGTTCCAGTAGGCCTTCTGATTGAACATCCTGGTTCCCCAACATTCAACACAGGCCTTGGTAACCCGGGCGACGCCTGTTCCGGTATGAAATTTGTATTATTTGAATTCTCCATATTTTGTGTAACCTATGGGTGTTGTGCAAGGACGAGATTAAGGAAGGAACCGCTTCTCCTTCCCGAGTTGGCACTTATTGTGATTCGAGCGTCTGCAGTCTGGTTAATAATCAGCCAATTACACTTTCCACTTGCGACCTCCACGTAGCTGGATTCCAGGTGCTTGCCAAACACCCGGCCGGAAATTTATTAATAAGGTTGACTGCGCAAGGAGTCGAACCTGGGCCATCCAGACCACAGGCAGACACTTAAACCACTGTGCCACTCGCTCGCCTATATATGATATAATGATATATTAATAATATATAATAATTATTATTATATAATTAAATAATAATAATTAATATAGTTATATCGTAATATATTACTTATTACGATATATTACTCGTACTTATCATTATTACTTAGATTGTTATTTCTACTTATTATTTCTCATCAAAGCCTGTGATCTTGGTTTGACTTATCAATTCTACGAGTGATCTCCACACTACTAGTGATGAATTAAGCAGTTGCCATCGCTGACATCTACCTACAAAAGCCAAATGTTTGCAAATTAACACAATTGTGCCGCAAGGTCATTACTTGCTAAGGATAGAAAACAGACATTCATTCGATTCAGCCCAATAAAAACAGAATCAACTGACAAATAAGCATAATTCATTGATGAGAACGTCGATGTGAGCAATGCAATAATCCACGGGTAGAAAATTTGTATCATTTCATAATAAAATCTTCAAGATATCAGAATTTACGATAGGAGCTAGCACCGGCATTATGCCATTGCGAAAGTTCAACTGAGCTTTATAAGTTGATGAATACTCAGATTCCAAAAAATTTAAATGCTTGCATGCTTAACTCCACGGTCAGTACTGCTTCGAGGTCGTCTGCCACATCCGTCCATTAACCAGGTCGGCTGGTGCTCCTTCATTCTCGTCACCAACAACCACCGTTCGGCGTTCTGTGCGTTCAATGAAACTGCTACCCCATTTACATTGAAATTGATAAGCGACATCGAACAAACATTCGGGCGGCAAGGGATCCTTGAGGGAACGCACCGGCAGACACTGGGTGGTGCATAGAATCCTCGGCCCAACAGCTGGAAACGCCAGTCGTCTCATATCACTGCGGAATGTTTCCCGTTGCAGTGTCCCTCAGATCACGTAGCAAAGAGACTAAGACGATGTCACGTTCTATAGAGAAGTCTGTGAAAGTTTTTTCGTTCGCCTGCTATCTTTTTTAATGATGTTCTGAAAGACTAACATAATCGAGAAATCTTCAGCACAATCATCTGATTTCTTCGAACCTGAAGGAATCGTGCCGATCGGAGCACTTTTATGGAATTCACAGCAATCCGCAAGCGACGCGCGACCTGTGTGAGGCACTAGAAATCTATTTTTGCCTATCACTGAGTGAGTTCCTGTATGTGTCATCGTTTTGAATCAGTTTGCATTTCTAGCATAATGACACGCATAAACAATCTAATTCTTTGGTTGTAATGGAGGTGGTTGGCTGGTGATGGAGGTTCTTAGGGGGTAGAGAGTAGTTGAAAGAAAATTCCTGACTCCTAGCATGTGAAACTTCAACCTTTTCATCAATCTTATACTGTTTTCGTTAATAATTTTCGTTGTTTGTATGCTTGAAGTGTTACCGAATCGTGAACTACACGAAATATTGGCATAAACGTAGGGGCTTTAATATTTTGCCGCTAGAGTTGACAACTGTTCTCGGATCCTACCTGACTTTTCCCATTTTTGGGTCGAACAATTTTTCATGACATGAAAGATTTTATTGAATGAAAAATTTTAACTCGACTTTTATCGATTATTTTTGCGAGCATTCTTTTCAATATACGAGTACACGTATTTAACCATTGTTTTTAATTATTTGATGGAGAAAGCAGTCTCCGGTATATTTTTACTCATCACATCTTTATTTCTATGCATAAAAATTGTTAATTCCATAGAAAGTCCTGGAATGGAAATTGTATGAAAATTATGGCACACACCGGGGGAACATACACAGTTGTGCAAAAAATATAATTCTGCAATCTGGTTTTCCAACAGAGGGAGTTATCAAGCATCATATATTTACTCATCATATGTTAAAATTCACATTGTCATACGAGCTACAATCTTGACTTGACATGCTTTGTCTCTGCCAGATGAAGAATTATAAAATATATGCAAGTTTCAACATCTATAGATAGACATGATCTTTTGGATGAGTTCATTAGCCGACAATATTGTTCTGTTATGTAGCTTAGATATTTTCTGCAGATTTACCCAAGCCTTGTCAAAATGATGCGCATACATCATAATGGAAAAATTTGACACAGAACATTTTGAAGTCGCAAATTGAGCTTGCTTGTATGCCTCAATGAACATCGAGGTTGCATAACTGAGTTACTCAAGTGATTGATACGGAGTTTCATCGATTCTTTTTTCTTCTAAATGCCAGTACTGACGATCTGACGTCCCCAAAAGAGCATACAGAAGTCCACCAACTCCTGATACTCCGGTGAGAATATAGAAGACAATTTTCCATTCATACACTGTCTTGTGAACAGTAATGTTGTCGGTTATAATCGGTGCGATCACGCCACTCACAGTACTAATCATATTTGTGAATCCCATAATGACACCAGAGTATTCTGGTGAAAGGTCAACTGGATTACTGAAAAGTCCTGAGAATATTGCACCGAGAAATGAATATGCAGTCAGTAATAAAATAGCTACTACCACCCTATTACATATATCAAACGTCATCACAAATACACATCCTCCAAAACCCCAAAACGCAATCAGTGACATTATTTTCTTCAGCCTCGTTCTGTCCAGCAATTCATGTCGCTCAATTACATATCCAGTGTATAGAAATATTAATGCAAAAATTAAGAAAGCAGCTATGGGAAGTCCGTCAATGAGACCATTATTAGAGATATCAAAATGAAGTACTTCCGACAAGAATTGCGGCATGCATGTGAAGTAGGTGTAGACAATATAACAATATAGATGACAGCATATAGCGTTGACATAGATATAGCTCGATGATAGAAACCTTCTCCAAGGAAATGGCTTTGCATTAACTTCCGCCTGATTGGTTGCAGCTGATTCCATTATATACGATTTCTCTTCCTCTGTAATGCGCTTATTGTCCTCTGGAGAATTGTAGACTAACATCGTCCATGGGAGAAGAAGCAAAAGTCCAACGATTCCGTCGATGTAAAATACAGATGGCCAACCTCCAAAAATCGATGAGCTGCAGAATGCGCCGCTCGTAATTAATGTATGTGCAAATCCGAGTACCTCCCCACAATTGACTGCAGCGGTAAATATAGTGCCTTCATCGCGAGGACTCCACCGACCTATCATAGCGAAAACAGCCGGGAAATATACTCCTTGGCTAAGTCCTATGAGAAAGCGTAGAATCATGACAAGGTAGACGCTCACGTGTGCAAATATCGGTGTCAAAAGTGTCAAAATGGATGAGATGGCTAGGCCTACTCCACAAATCCATTTGCCACCGTAGCGTTGGGCCAATGTGCCTCCTGGGATCTGTAGAACAATATACCCGAAATAATACGCTCCAAGAACATTTCCTTGCTGAGGTTTGGACCACTGGAACTCGCCAGCATTTATTTTGCTAATGGGCCGCACAGAATCGTTTGAATATGGAGGATGACATGCTTTATTCGCATCTGTATTCGAAATGTGCCGAGTGTTATTAACCATAGAAACCAACGCCACACTCATATTTACACGCATCAATGCCACGACTATAGAGCACAATGTAGCACAAAATAGAAAAACATGTCGTTGTCCAAATTTGGTCGATAAATTGATAAGGCACTTCACTTTCATGATGCAATAAGCTAATATCTCGAAAATACTAAAACTCCGCGAACACTCTTAGTATTGTCTACGTATGACTTCACAATTCACGCATTGCTCAGCTTCCAAATGCAAGAATATCCACGGTCTGGTAGTGTAGTTCAATAAACAATAGTTCTTTTATGTGCTTATCTCCGCAGTGTTTAATTCACTCAACAGAGCGAGGCGCCGTATGTTTTTTATCGACTTGATCTTACCTAAACCACCCTCTCGTTATCAGAGAAGTTTCTTCTTCTGAGGAAAGTTATCATTTCGTGTCAAACACGCAATCAGACATTATCGGGAAAATAAGAATTACAGAACTAAGAAACAGATTGTGAATTATAATGACAGATGGGCAGTTTAGACAAATGTACATTATAATACACAAACTGATTTTTTAACTCTGCATGGTTTCAAAAGTGATGAAAAATCCGTTGTCATATTTTTGGCATTTGAAAAGTCTGTTAGGTACAGAAATTATTTTTACAGCGACGATAGGACAGCTTGTCCCAAGGCGGCTGACCAATGCTATTTTATATTAGTAGGAAACCCATTTGGTTAAAAAATTAAATATTAGGTCCTCACATCTTCTTTGTTTAAACTTATTCTTTAAACATCTTATGGTTACTGACACCCAATAATAATTTAAGTTTTAGCCTCATCAGACCACAATGTTTGTAAGCAGTTATTGAACCAGAACTACGGTTACTTTTTACTGGTTTGGCAGTTATGTTATGCATGTGAAATAACGTAATATATTTGAAGAATGAAC
This sequence comes from Prostheceraeus crozeri, assembly GCA_907163375.1. Classification (NCBI taxonomy): domain Eukaryota; kingdom Metazoa; phylum Platyhelminthes; order Polycladida; family Euryleptidae; genus Prostheceraeus; species Prostheceraeus crozeri. The sequence goes on along the minus strand of CAJQUW010008078.1, from coordinate 35,488 downwards.
TGTTCTAAAATTTTCTCCGGTTATCATAACAAAATGATAAGACGACATTTATCCATCGAGGGAGGAATCGCTTTCGGAGCTGGTGTTATAATGGCATCTTTCCATTATGAGGGGAACTGTCTTTTCTTTATTGAAGCATCATATGATATTTTAATGGAGCTGAGAAGTAATCGGCCAATTCTTGATGCACATGCGTGAGAATGCGATCAATGCCGGCAGACTTTCTGCCTCTTAAGGAGGAAAGTAAAGCTTGATACATATAGAATTAGTTATCTAAAAAGCCAAAACCACCGAATTTTGATAGTGGCCTATGCTGGGAATTCAGAAAATTAAGTGGCCCGACCACAATCAAAATTGTTCCACCGCCGTTGAGCCAGCGCCTAAGGATATTACCGAAATCGACCTCAGTCGCCATAAGAGAATTTAAGAATGCGATCATAGATTATTTTGCATCAATTCCTCAACTCATTCTCCAGCGTGTGTTCGAGAATGCGACGAATCGACATGTGTATTGAAGTTTGAGGGGATCATCTTCAGCATAAATTGTGATCTTCTCGTTCAAGTTTCTGAAAATTATCAATTTCATGTATATATTTATGAAAGTAAACCACTGGTCTTTTATGTTTTCATTTGCAGCGATTTTGTAAGGCATTCAAATATTAGGCTATATTGATCGAACATTCAAGTAGCTACGATAGTTCTTGTATCATAAACAATGAGTCTGCCGCCTAGAAGCTCAAACTATCGTACATTGAGGGAATAGCTGAGAGATCCCAAGATATCACTAGCACATGGGTACGGCCTTTTCTAGATTGGCTACATGCTAAACATCACTCGAAATAAAATGTGATTTTTAGCTGTGACTTTTTTACTAACAAAAGTAAAAATTGTAATATCGTTTTAGCAACTGTAAATAACATGAAAACATTTTTAAAAAAGAAAAAACCTTTTGAAAACTAACTATTGTGCAATTATCAAAATACCGGTATTTCTGAGTCTTCACCACGAATCTGAATAATGGGATCCTGACGTGGCGTTCATAGAATGCGATGAAACTGCTGGCAAAGCAATTAAACATATAGACGAGCCATTTCAGCAGTTGAATAAGAACACAAGAGCGTCTTTTCAGAAATAAATTCCATGATGTTAAGAAACTTAATAACTGCACACCTATTTCGATGTTGTCATTAACTCCTTACATAAACTATAAACATCAATTTGGATTGAAATCATAACCTGACTAAACTCTCATTTGGAAAGAACATCAATTTTTCGACAATTCAGTCATATTAAATACTTATCCTATCTGTTCATTCCAAATTGGAGTCAATCTACGTACTTAATTTGCTAAGACGACTTCATAAAATCAATATTCACAGTTAAAAATTGGATTACTTAAACGTAGTGAAAAATCGTGGAAATGTTACTATAACTTAATCAACTCAGCACCTGTTTTGTGAAAAAACTAGAAAAGCCTTGAAATTGCAAGGATATCATAGCGCATATGTTCGTAAATCACACTTGAGTTCTACTTCTATTTTAGTATTTTCTTGTGATCAAAATCTATCGAACTTCTTCTTATCTCAAAATTTTTTCAAGTGCATTTTTACGAGGACCTTTATATTTGAAACGTCGGACAACCCTAGTGGTTTTTATATTCCTGGTTAAAGCGATTACGCAATTCATTTTACAAAAACACACCATTACTCCAGGAATGGCCAAACACTTAAAATCATTGCATTTTTAGGCTTTTTCTCAAGGAAGAACTGCGAAATTCTGCGATTGCGATTGTATCTAGGGTGGTAAAAACAAAGCTTGTTTAAAAACAATGTTTTGAAGCATGCCTTTTGTTTCCAAAACAAAAATGTTTGGCTTTTTTTAGAAATTTGATAGATGACTTTCAACATAGAATGCACCTGTGCTGACTAAGTGTTATTGACTTGAACAAATTCCAGGCTTTCTTAAGTGTCTTTTGGTGCTTTGATGATTTTTAAGTCACTAATTATGCAATAATACTCAGCATACAAGCGTTTTATAAGGCACGATTGCTACATGTTGTCATTTGCAAAAGAACTTCAGGTTTCTAATATCAATTGAATGGTGGCTTTATCAGGGAGACGAAAATGACAGATTTCATGCAATGTTTTGGAGTTACTTTTGAAGACAGGTTATTAAATACAGCTTAAACCCCGCTTTGTACATTATTTGTAAAGTATATGATCTAAAATCACGATCCCTGGCCACGTCTCCAACGCGTCATGAGAAGTGCAGTTATGGAAACACAATTGGAAGATTTTACCGGGAAATACTTGTAGAATATTTTCTTATGACGATTTATTGCCTGAAGTCTACGAGGGAACCATTCCATCTGGGTATGCGATTTTTGAAAACGACCATGCATGGACTGAATATGGCAATCATAGGTAGAAAACTTCCTTCCCTTCACAGTGTAATCGCTCCAGGTGTAATCAAGCATTAAATTGATTGCTGCTATCAAAAAAATTGAAATTAATTGATTGACTCACTTGCAATGCCGTCACTACTCATCATCGTAGGAAAAGTATCACACCTTCTCGTATTTTAAAGATGTATTTATATATTAAGCTTACTAAGCACATCTTATTCACAACTGATCGCTTTCAGGATTCTAATCAGAACATATATGGTGTATATCGTATTCTGTGTCTCTGTATAACAATGCTTCTATGACAGATTTCAAAACTGTTTTTATGTTCTGTTATAGGCACATGTGATTATTCATTCACTTGTTTCAATAAGGCACTATAATTATGATGCATGATATGTGTAAATCTGATGTGCAACACTCAAATTAGATCCATCAGTAAAGTGCAAGATGTGTACGGCAGAATAAAGAAACCGAAGTGGAGCTAGGCAGTCCATGTCAGCGTCATGGTCAGCTTCTCTAAACGTTTGACTGAATGCACCTCTCGCGGACGCAGACGTGCTGTTGGATGTCCAAGGAGATGGAGGCGGGACATCGTGAGCTTCTACGGCCGCGTCATGGGGTGCTGCCGCGCGGAATCGACGGCTGTGGAAGTCTTGGGTCCAGACCTTCTCCCGAACCGACGGGATCCATACAGGCTGTCCTTAAGTAAGTATGTGTAAATCAATATTCACATCTAATTATAAGAATATAGTTTTTGATGTACTTCATATAATGTATCTACTGAAGGCACTATCCACATTGATAATAAGCTATTAGGTCCAGGTAGCCTATTTCATGAAATGGAAACAGCAAAGTGAAGGAATCAAAGTCAAAATTCAGTCTGTTCTGTTCGGTGATGATAAATGATAATTGATGATAGCAATCAACTGATAGCAAATAATTGATTACCGCTACAATTAAAATTAACATTGATTGCTTGCCATAGGGTGTACATCAAGGTAAGAACCGGCAGGCCGGCTACTCTTACGACGGCCGACTGTTTAATTTCATTAGAACCATGCCGGCCGTTGACTACACTCAATCTAGAATTAATTGCTTTGAGCATATAAAAAAATGCAACATTATTTGACATTATCTACACGCATGTTTTGTGACATAAATATTGCGAAGTGTTCATTAAACAGTTAAAGAATGATTACCGGCAACTTAAAATCCTACTTTATCTATGATGTAGTTTCCGGAATCATGTATTCTAGCCTGTATGAACTTTGGAAGCATTGTGTATTCCTCAGCCTATCTGTTGTAAAATTATTTCAGATCTTGAATAATTTCAATACATGGGATTGATATATATGTGGAGCCTAGAGATGCAATGTGTAATGGATTTCAATGTTGGTTATAATGCATAAGCGGAACACGATAAATTTTGATTGACGTTGTACACGGACAGTCACTATTACATATGAAAAACTGATGACAAGTTTGAATAGCTCGTTGTTCCAAACTCTTCCACGTCAGCTCACGGTCATTAATGTAAACTCAAAGGATCTGAATTCAAGCTGCAGTGGAGAGAGTTTCCAATTGACGTCGCAAATCACTACAATTCCCTCACCAGTGAAGAAGTAAATCTCACGTCAGTGAGTCACTTTAAATCGCAGACAAAACATTACGTAACATCAGCACACTGAATGATCCAATTGCTCATCTCAGAACCCTTATTGCTAAAATAAGTTTCATTATATTGGAATTTAGAATTTGTTGACCACTTAAGCTTTCCTGTGGGGGCGCATATATTGTTATTGTACCAATTAACAACAATGAAATTAAATAAGCAATAGATCAAATTGCCATGCAAAAGATGTGCGGCTGGTAGGATTCGAACCTACGACCAAGGTTAACCAGACCTGTGCTCTAACCAACTAAGCTACGAGCCACTTACGCGACTCTGTCAGTTGGCAGGATCAAACCCTCACCACCACACATCAGTTGTCAAGGCAATAATAATCAATGGATAAATACATAGAAATTGATAACAATAAAACCTCTAGAATGGAAGTAAAGCTTCATACAATACACAATAGTGGCACAATAGTGGTAGTCAATTTCCATTCTAGTCAACTGTAGATAAACAATCTATTTCTATGGATAAATAACACAATTTAATTCCCGTGGCTCTAAGAGTTCTAAAAATAGTCGAAATGAGTTATACAGTGATATCGGAATACCTGCAATGGACTGAAACAATAACTAGAATGATATTATTATCTCAATGCCCGTTTGGGTCATTGTAAAAAGCTCTGTCGAGTAGCTAACTACAGCTGCCATATCCTGCAGGCCTAGTTGGCTTCAAGTCAACCGCTTGGCTTACCCTGGAATGGGAATTTTGCCAAACAAAAATTTGCAATTGGAAAATTTGCAAAAAAACACAAATTGGAAGTCTTTGAAGATTTTACATTATTAAAAAAAATATTGAGAGGAACAACAATTGGTAGTGACAGTGAAATATGGATGTCGGAGGATTACTCAATTTCAAAAAGTGCAGGCTGTCGAATAACATTTTTGAAATTGCAATCGTGAGCGTCGAATGCTAGCAATAAAAAAATGATATTAGGCCCTATGTCTAAAAGAGCTGTAAGTACCGAATTATACAACTTGTTCCTAGAAGGCATGAGTCGTATGTCGCATGCAATCGGAAATGACACGCACTCTATCAAACAATAAGCTATCAGCTGGCTTTTGGATACTGGCCAGTGCGTGCGTGTTACACACGGTCACACATCACTGTCTCGCTGCATTCAATGAGGAATGCTGAGAAGAGGGTGGTGAAATCATCAGGTGGTTCTTTAATAATAATCGGAAGGACCAACATTATCGAGAAAACATCTGTGCAATGATCTGAATTCTTAGAATGTGAAGGAATCGTGGCAATCGAAGCACTTTGATGGAATTTACAACAATCCGCAAACGACACACGACTATTTCACCTATCTCTGTAAGGTATTAGGAATTATTTTTCGCCCCTTTACTAACTTTCATCATGTGCCATCGCTTCGAATTAGTCTTGACTTCTCGTAAACTGAAAGAGTTCAACAATTTAATTCCGTGGCTCTAAGAGTTCTAAAAATAGTTGAAATGAGTTAAACAGTGATATCGGAATACCTGGAATGGACTGAAACAATAACTAGAGCAGTGGACCTACAACATGTTACAGTGTTGTAAATAGGAAATTAAAAACGGCAAATAATCATTTTCGTTTTTCCCAACGATGATGCGTAGTCGCAGTCTCAAACCCATCGCCCATTATCATTTCAACAACCCTACCCTCCCCCTAGACGATTGCAAAGTTCTTGAACGACCCCTAGCATGCAATTGAGCCTTTGTTTCTTGTAAATTGCACTGAATATCTATACTCTCAGAGCATCCTACAAGCTATTGACCTTTATTTTCCGAAGTGTGTGAGTAGTGCCTGCAATCGCAATGTTTGCTTTGACTTTATTACTACGAGACACATCGAACGCAACGAACGAGAAAGCTTGATAACTGTAATATATGTTATTAGTTCACGTGATGAATTACTTTAGTTGTCTTGAACTTTTCTCTCATAAGGCTGAATTTGATTTTCTGTGTAAACATACTATTACCGAAATCGAAATTAGGCCTATTGCATGTGTGAGATTAACAAATAATATAGACTAGGGCTAGGCCTACTGATACAAAACATTGCTAAATAGGTTTTCACATAGTTACCTGAGCCTTAAATTTATCATAACCCTGCATTTAATCGACATGGAGCTGCTCTGAACCTTTCATTTGATTGGACTGAAGCCGTGGTAAAACCGGCCTGAAGTTGGACTTATGCCGACCGTCGGACTGGATCGGTCTGAAAATATTGTCAGGTTTCCATCTCTGGTTCTATCAACCATTTCACCTATTGTCTCTCAGCATGTGAGGCTTTTAAGCAGATCTTGAACCGTCATTGATGGCTGAATAGCGTCCAGACGGCTGTCATCTTTTGTGATTACCCTATGTTGCTCAAAATAAGCTGCACGTATTGCGCAAATTTGCATTACCGACAAACCTTGCGTTTTGTGGCAATGAAAATTCCAAACACTTCATTAATTGCCCGCGGACCGGGAGCCTTTTCCTGGGGGATAACTATAATCAAAGAAAAACTTTTTCAAGTAATTTCTCCTTTCCTTACCATCTTTTATTTCAAAATTGACAGATTCTGTTAAATTGGTTCATTTCAAATTGAATTGTATTCTTCTTAAGTAGCAGATTTTAAATTAGTTGTTTCAATGATATTTTGTGCTTATGTACATGTAGATCAGATTTCATCAGATACAAAAATTATTTGTAATTTCCTATTAATTGACGAAAATACCTCATGCGCCATGCTGGACAATAAATTTGAACAATGCGAACATGAGTAATGCGAATATATTCGCTAGAATATGATGAACACTTCTGCATGATGCGAAGATATACGAGTATATTCACAGGAAGGTGTTCTTGAAAAAAAGAAGTAGCATGTCACAAATATTAGAATATTCATTTCCTAGCAGCATTAATCATCAGTCTTTCATTTAAAGCAAAGAAGAATATTTCGGTCACTGTTTAGTTGACCCACCTTTCGTCGCCACAACTGCTGCCTGAAGCATGGATTCACTCAAGCTTTGGCAATGCTCCATTGTGATCTCCGTGCAACAAACAAGTTTAATGTTCTGTTTCAAGAAAGATTTTGGCTTCATATCAAACAACTTTTTCTGTACAGCAGCCCAGCAGTATTCGATTGGGTTGATTGAAGTCTGGAAACTGTCTGGGAATTTCTCAAGGATTGTTATGTCATTTTGTTGCGGCCAGGACCTGGACCAGGTGATATTCGATTTTGCAGTGTGCGCTTAGTCTCCGTCGTGCTGAAATACATGTATGTCATAATCGAGTATGTCATCATTGTGGGACTTTTCCTTGGAGCATCTCATGTGGTAATGCAGTATTTCCAAAGTCCGTCAACACACTAGGTGACATGCCACGCTCAATCACGCGTAATTCGTATAAGTTAGCATAGTTGGCAGTTCTGTTATATAGACTTTGTGTCTCATGAGTCTGCATGTATCAGAGGCTAAACAATGTGATAGGACCTCAATTTCAAGCTCTGGGCAGACAGAACATGCTAAGCGGTTCATCCGTGATTCAAGCGGCAACGCAGACAACCATAGACGACGCGCAAACTATAAACGCTCGCCCGCGCATATTCATAAACATTCCCCATATTTTAAAGCATCAGATCAAGTGATTCTGACTATTAGTGCAGCGCGTATGTACGCGGGTAGAAGAATAGAATGTCCTTAACCACGGATGTTTGGGGTGTTCCGTAATTACGCGTGAATTGCGCGTGGCATGTCACCTAGTGCATAGACGAGAAGCCAGCTCTTCCAGAACCTGAAATACAGGGTCTTATTATCTGTGAAGGGAACTTTTTGACTCGGGGAACATTGAATTTGAAGCTGCACTGCTCGTGATTCCATGCCTGATTGCAGCAGTATTGGCGACGAAAGCTAAGCCAACTAAATACTGACTGAAATTTCTTCTCTGCTTGAACTGAAAGTTGATGATTACAGCTGTTTATAAGAAGTAAATATTCTTACAATTATTACATGCTACTTGTCTTCAAATTTGCTAATATAATCGCATTCTTTTTTGAATTTATTCTAATTTATTGCCTTCAATTGTGCTTCAACAATTTTCTTCTCATTCTTGACTATTTTGATATCTGATATTAAAAAATCGGATAATAAGTCTACATGTCAGCGTCTCTCGATAGATTGGGTTATCCAAAGCAATTTCATCTTTCCGCACTCTCACTTAGTGCTTTCCGGAGAATGCATCTTCAAGGCAAAAGAATTAACATCGATGGAAAGTTCATCACCAATATACATGTGCGCTTTGCGGATGATCTTATGCTAATGGCACACACACCTAACCCATATAGACCTGAGGGGGGACCCCTTCTACAAATTCTTAGTTAACCTGCTTAAATTGATATCAAAACATTAGGAAAGTTGATTTTAAGTAAAACAATGATGTTTGCGTGTAGCAAGTCGATATAACTAATCACTTAAATACCTTTCAGCCTTCTCAGTAAACACATGCGAAAATGTGGTGTTTTTGTAATTCAACGACACTTAGCACAGTGTGAGTTGTACAAAGAGTCGGTTTTACGATGTTTGCTTTTACCATAAAACCTCAGATAGTTGATTTTACTGAATATTCCATTCAGCATAACCCTCACATTTAGTCATTTTTCAAATTCATCCATACCAATCGGAAATAGGCCTAAACTGAGCCATAATTGCTGCATTTGAAGACCCTCAAAACAGCTGTGGAGATCTCAAACTCATCGATTATTGTAGTGAAAACTTTGCCAACAGTCTGTTTTTAGTGTTGAACTATGTTTATAATGATAGCATTCATTTTGAACATTAATTTATGCTGATTTGTTCATGTAGGCCAACCAGTCATGCACGATCACTTGCGAAAGCAAAATATTCACAATTTGCGATCTTCTAACGTGACGCACATGCACGAGCATGATGTAAACATTGAATAAATGAATTTCACTCATTATGCACCACGTGGACATTCACAAAATCATTTTTCATCTGATAGTAAAAATTTTGTTATGGGAGTTTCTACATCATCTGAGGGGGTTCCTAGGACCTGAGGGCCTATCTGCCATACTTCTTTCTGATTCAATTGAAATGAAATATTACATGCAGATTCATTGTCAAAAATAATGATTTTGCATGGGCATAAATGGTTCATATATCCTCAGCACAAAAGTATAATAGAAAAATATGGCTGCGGGGTTCACTGGACCCCCTCAGGTCTCTGAGGGTTAATGAACTACAAGACCTCATTGAAGACCTCCACAACAAAACCACAGACTGAAGATACATCCTATGAAAGCGAAGGTAATATTTAACGAGGACGCACAACAGGTAGCCATCGCCGTCGGAAATGTGACACTGGAAAATGTGTAGCAACACACTTACTTCGACATTGACCAGGGGCGTCGGAACGATTTTTTACTAGGGGTAGCAAATTTTTTTTTAATGGACAACCCTTCGATTTTAGTAGGCCTATATTCAAGCACCATCGCCCGAATATTTCAGATTTAGTGAGGCTAACAAGACTAATTTTATTCACATGGGCGCACAGTAGACTTGTGACATAATTCTCATGCATGCATGTGTACTACACGTATCATTTGTGGGATGATGTAACTCAAAAGTCAAAAGTAAGAAATCAAAGAGTATATTTCACTCAAACTCATAAAAACTACACGCATGCACGTGTGTAGACTGCATGTACTGCAATCAATGTAACAAATTTATAAACATGAGTATGTATGGTGAGTATGGCAATGAATCGTCTGAACGACAATATTACGATGAAAACTGTTTCCAAAGGTGTTAGATGCGCTGAAATTCAATGATTAATCCAGCTATACTGATATTTCTGTCTAAACTTCATTTTGTGAAGGTAGGTCTACTAAGGCAACATTGATGAAAATAATTCTGAGCATTCAAAGAACTACTAAGTACCCAGCCGCCACTATACTGCATAGCATTTAGTAATGTCAACCTATATGATATAAACAATGTCAGCCTATTAAATACAAATGTGTCTCAAAATTTTCCCATTGATAAAAATTGTAAATCTATTTTTGAGAGACGTCACAAAGCTGCTTGACTACTTACAAATATCCGATGGTTCGGCTTTGACGTGACATGTAGATACAATTTATGGCAACTGCTACTTCACTTTCTGCTGGTCAATGCAAAACCAGGTCGACACATCGATGCACTTCAGCCCGACATGTAATTTTTGATTCTAAAATCTAGCATCATGTAAATGAAGATTATACATGTACATCCTTAGTTCATTACATCTCACCACACACCGTTGCCAAATCGAGCTTTCCTCTCGGGAGTACGGGAAGCAAACTCTCTCATAATAGAGGAAATGCTCAATTCCATGGTCTGATGTTTAAATACATGCAGAAGAATCAAGTGAGTTAGGCGTGATTGAGTCATAGTACATCGGTACTCAGACTGTAGGCGGCGCAATGCACTGAATGTCCTTTCAGCAGATGAGGCTGACGCTGGTATGGTGATGATTATCTGAATGAGTTTAATTACCTCCGAAAGCAAAATCCTAACGGCTTTCGGCTGTTTGGCTAAATGCTTCAGCAACGCTGAAGCTTGTGTTGGGTCAGTCACATTTTCCGTCTTCAAGAAAGACGACAGAATTCGTAGCTGTGCAGCTAAAGACTCTAGATTGAAGTCAGTGTGGTGAACAGGCAAAATTGATTTCAACTCATTGACACTTTTGTCTCTTCTATGAAGAACACTTTCGAAATTAGTTAATGTTTCAAAATCTGGCTGATGGAATCGTCTTTTCAGTTCTGCTGTTACTCTATGGCTTCGAAATACGATACTTTCAGATTCTTATCCGATGAGTCAGTTCTCCGATGTCCGTAGGCTTCGACAGTGTATGTGTATCTCGAAGGTAGTTTTGATGATCGTGTAGCCTCTGATGTAGCTGCGTTGATGTTTGAATCTTTGTTGGTCTTCATCGTCATCATAGCACTTTTTTCAATTTCATTGAACTTGTCGTCACTCCTCATCCCTTCAAGCACTGTAATCAATATCTCAACAATGCTCTTCACATCAGAGGCTGGAAATCCTGCCGTCTGGAGCGTCACAGCAACCTCTTCGCATGGCTTCAGGATAGCTACAGCCATTTGAATTCCCACTAGGAATTTTTTCTTCTCCATTTTCCGGACGTGTCCCCGTAAAGTCGACCGAACTTCTGGTCTGGTGCTCCCCTTTGAGGCTATTAGTTCATTAACAGTTGCTTTCACTCTATCAAGGTTGTCCAAAAATCGTTGCATTGCCTTGACTCGAACAACCCATCGAGAAGGACAAACAGCCAGAAGATGCAAGGGTCTTTCCTCGTCGTCTTCAAGAACAGTCTCATACAATGTCCGTCGCTTTGATGATTCTCTTATGATTTTACTTACATCTTTTACGACCAGTAAAACATCGCTGAGCAAATCACATTCGCGAATGACTTCCTGAATGACAAGATCCAAAGCATGATTGCAACAGTGCACATGCAGGCATTTCGGTTGTATCCTTTTCAAGTTCGCTTGTACCCCATTAAGTCGTCCTGACATATTAGAAGCTCCATCAAAGCAGACTCCTCTGAGATTTCTTGCATCTAGTCCGACTCGGCGAATAACGTCAATGATGCAGTTTGTCAACGACTGTCCTGTAGAGTCAGGTGGTTGATACAGACCAGCAAAGAGCTCTGCAACATCCAAGCTATCCTAGCGAAATGTGATGGAAAATTGCTCCTCACCTCCTTTGTCTGTGGTACTATATGCTATAACCGAGTAAAATGTTGCTTCATCTTTCATTTTGTTCATTTGAGATCTCTGCAAGGTATGTGCCAGTAGTTCGATTACTTCATTTTGAATGTGTGCGCTGAGCCATTTATCTCTGCGAGAGAGCCATAAATCCAAAACAGGAATATCTGTACGTCTCTCCTTCAGCAACAGTATGAGATTTCCGTCAGATTCTTCGCTACCTCTAAGAGGTTGACCTGTGGCAGTCAAATATCGAATTGATCCGACGATCGCAGTCATGGCCTCCCAAGCTTCTCTCTGTTGTTTCCTGGTAGCCTGCGAAAGCTGGATATTTATTGGAGTGGATTTCCGTGCGCTAAGCAACTTCGAGTGGGCAAGTAAATGATGATCGCTTTTCTCGTGCTTCGGTAAAACGCTGACTGCTTTGCTCCAAGTAGAGAACCCGTTTGTAAGAAAAGCTGCTTCTTTAGGTAACAGGATAAGCCTAGATAGATATGTTTTTGCACAGGTGTAGCAGGTAATAGAATCTTTCTTTTCATTATAATGAAGCCAGTTATACAATTTGAACCATTTAGCTTGGCAGCGTCGCCAAGCCAAGCTTGGCAGATTGAGGAGTCTTGCGATGTAGCAGAGGAGCGATTACAGGTCACAGAGATTGAGGAGTCTTGCGATGTAGCAGATGAGCGGTTACAGGTCACAGAGATTGAGGAGTCTTGCGATGTAGCAGAGGAGCGATTACAGGTCACAGAGATTGAGGAGTCTTGCGATGTAGCAGAGGAGCGATTACAGGTCACAGAGCATGAGGAGTCTTGCGATGTAGCAGAGGAGCGGTTGCAGGTCAAAGAGATTGAGGAGTCTTGCGATGTAGCAGCAGATGCGTTGACTGAAAATTCTTCTGTAGACAGCCTGCAAAAGAATACAAGGAAGGTTATTTCCTATCTGTTTAATGAATGGAGGACCAAAAGTACAGCGTATATTTTGAGGAATCAACTACGGTCCCTAATGGAAAATCTATTATCTCAAATATAAGAATTACAAAATGCTCTGACACGTACATGTATAGGTTATTGATTGTGTAATAGGTTCACTTACTTTTAACGATAGCAACCGTTTTCTTCTAATTTTAATTTTTCCTTTTTTTTCCTTTTTTTAACGATAGCAAGCGCTAAAGCTATGCTTGCTCTTGACACAATCATGAAGGGTGTGCTTCGCTAGTCTTGGTGATCTTCGTGCCGCGTTAGAAGTTCGAGGACTGGGTTCGATTCCCAGCTGGCAAGCCATTTTTCATGGTAATGCCAAGAGCAAGGCGTATTGAAATATCATTTCGACCTCGTGAAAGCCAGAGGCATTGAATTATTAGATCACTTACTTTTGTTTCTTTGAGCTCTTCAAGAAGAATTTGTCAAGCGGACCAATTCCTTTTCTTTTCATTTCGCTAGTTTACCTGTCAGGAAAAGATGTGAAAGGTCAGAAAAACATTTGATGACAACACGTATGTGCCACAGGGTTGAAAAACTACACAGTCCTCTTCGATTTCGACTACAATTATTTTGAAATCAAATTTTTAAATCATAGTCACAACTGCAAATAGTTTGCATACAATGTATATACACACTTAACGTACTGGTATGTGATATGTTTCATTGCAAAGTTGCGAATGATAAATGTTGTATTTTTGTCTATATAGCTATGAACTGATAAAAAAATTAAGAAATGTCAATTTACATTCTTTGAACTCATGCATTCCCTACCGCGTGATGCACACTACTAACTCAAATCCATTATGGGAAGTGGTCAATCATCTATAGAGCTTGCAAAAATCTCGACCCTTCTCGATTTTGGGATTCAAGATGGATAAAACCCGAAACATCAACAGTACACATCTACATATGTATATCTAAATGTTGGCCAATGAAATCATAGCTGAAATACAATCATCTTGATCCTGTGATTTTAGAAATTTGAGCATAGGTTCTGGGCTCCCGTCAGGGAGGCCATTCCCTGGGATTCACCTCTATTTATGTAGAGGTTGGCCAATGAAATCATAGCTGAAATACAATCATCTTGATCCTGTGATTTTAAAAATTTGAGCATAGGTTCTGGGCTCCCGTCAGGGAGGCCATTCCCTGGGATTCACCTCTATTTATGTAGAGGTTGGCCAATGAAATCATAGCTGAAAGATAGTTTAAATCATTTACAAAAGTGTGTCGAACATGAACATGGTATAATTTGTGTTAATGTGTACCATTAAAACTCGGATATTTCAAAGTTCATATTCAGAACTACAGTAGACTTACATTAATAGACTTCGTGGTATTTGTCGTATTGGCAATTGGCATTTACCTAGTAATGCTTAATCGTGTATTAAAGGATGTAGAATGCTGTTGCAGTACAAGCACTCAACAGTCAACCTGCGCGATTTGCTACCTGTTTGATAGTTTGTTAGTGTACTATATTCCTAGTATATTTCTTCAGAAATTCTCTTACAAGTCCACTTTTGTTGTTCTATAGCTCACTCACAGCGACATTTTCTCTCTAGCTTTTGTGTGTAAATATTTATGATCCAATACTACATGCAGTGTTTCATCAAACTGAAGGATTACTTTATGCTAATGAAGCGAAATGATGTGATTCTATACAAAAAAGATTCAAGATTCATAGCGATTTATGTAGGTTACTTAAACAATCGGTGAAAGATAAGAGCACAGTTCACGACGATAGTTCGTAAAGGATGAGAGTGATGCGCGATTTCGAACGCGGATTGACTATTGGACAATATTTGTCAATGAATAGCAGAGGGAATTGCGTCATTTTCATGATAACAATAAGCAATAAGTAGCACGAGACGACTATGAATGAACAGTGGTTACTGAGGTCGGTTAGTTAGCTGAACATGTAGAGTGACATCGTCGTCAGTCAGTCAATCTGAGACAGTACACTGAGCATTCATTGATGGTGCGTTACTCGCTCTCTATCAGTTCATTAAGAAAACTAAGCAACGCTGTATGTGATATTTGGTGTTTGAAATGTGTTGTCACTCAGCCTGGCAATGACTGTTCAAGTAAGCCATTGACCACCTGCAGAAAAGGACAATGACAGCTTTCAGTAGACCGAGGTTTATGCTAGCTTACTATATCTTCTTACTATGGTCAAAATCCCAAGATTTGGTCGAAGTTGCAAGCTCTAGTGAAAGACCTTATCTCACGCAAAAAATCAGTCAACTAGTCGTATGATGGATATTTCTTCTAGTTCTTTCAAGAGTTAAAGTTAGGTAATCTAACTACAAATGAACTACAATTCAGTCATATAAAGCTTACCATTGATTTTTATTGCTTTCGTTGTTCTTGATGGTCCAAGCATCGCGACTGAAAAGACAGTTTCGAAAACGGAATTCCGCATTCTTGCCATTAGGAGAGAGACCTTGGATGTGTTCTTCTCAACGGCATCATAATTGATAAGAAGGTCCAACGTTGCATTTGATTGATGAATTGACAAAGTTTCGAGATAGATGACAAGCATGCATTCCTGAATCCTCATCTACCTGCTTACAGGAATTTTTCCGATGTCTTGTGCATCGGTATTTCAGGGGTAGCAAATGACATACTTTGCTACCCCTACTCAAATTTAGGGGTAGCAGCTGCTACCCCTGCTACCCCGGTTCCGACACCCCTGACATTGACAAGAGAATAAGTGCTGGTTGGGCAACGCACGTATGCAGAGTCCTATCATTTGATAGGACTCGACTCCGTATCTCTGGGGCAACGTTCGCAAAGTTCGGCAACCCACTGAAAAGTCGGTCCATTCCACAAAGATTGAAGACTAAAGCTTTCAACCAGTGCATTCTACCAGCAATAGTGTACGGCGCAGAGATATGAACAACAGCAGCAGCCATGTCGAAGTTAGCACTGGCCCAACGTTAGTTTCCTAGCATAGCGTTTGGAGCAAATATAAAGTCACCATTGCAGCAGTTGTAGACTGCCACACAGGGATCATAGCTTGCGGACATACGTTTGCTCGCGTTTGCTTTGCTTTCAGTATGGCTGACATGACATCAACCATCGTGAAAAGTAAATGGCAGTGGGCTGCCACATACTTACCTGGACAGACGAAAGATGGACCTGGAGAATAATGGAGTGATATCAAAATAATTAGTTCCAGGCAACGTGACAGGCCTTCAAGACGGTGGAACCATGAGAGAGTCCAATACTGCAACCAGCACTGGCGACAACATTCGATCGGCCGGCAGAGGTAGACGACACTTGAGGATCCCCCATCAATGGAGCGATTGAAATCCCGTCAAGGTACTCAAGTAATTCACACTTGGCAGACATTTCAGTTCCATATATAGGACGCGATCATCATATAGCGATGTACATGCATTTTCATTTGCTAATAAAATCGAGAAAAATGCTCGACGCCTTTCTTCCTGACGACAGTTTAATGCTTTTAATACAGTGTACTCCGGAAAGCGGTAAAGTTTGGGAGCGAGAGTTCCTTCCCTCTAATCCGAAGTTCCCGCTGAAGCGGAGTGCCAAGTTCCGAGCTCATTTTATCCTAAATAATTGCTATGTGCGGTAAACTTCTGTTCTTCTATTGATAGAAACTACCTTTCTCAGGACTTATAGGCTCCCAATTTCAAGACTTAAGATGAAAAAAGTATTTTCAGAATATTTTAACTATTCTGAATATAGAAAGTAGTCCATTAAATGCATTTGTTTGAAAGAGTTGTAAAAACACGGAGCAATAGTTAAAGCTTATTAGTTAACAGTTTAAGGAAATCACACATCTATCTACAGCAGAAATATATTTAACGACAAATGCTTTTTGTCCTTCGCCACTGCTTAATTTGAGGGATTTCAGAAACACTCCTGATGCGTTTGACCTTAGAGAGAGTGCTTATTGGCTCGTTGACATGCTCGCAGTGAACCGATGCAATGCATTCTCAGAAATTCTGTATAAGTAGATTAGCAGCGATTGCTAGTAACAGCAGTGCATTGGACTTTTTCCCATTACCTACATTAGAAAGAAAAAATGAAAGCTCAAATATGAAATCCCCTTTACGTTATCAATCCCATGCAAGCTTGCTCAGCTTGCTTCCACAATAGGCTGTATGAGAACAGTCTGTCAAAACATAAATACATCTTTGTTGAGGCATAAGCGAAAATCACTTAATGCAAAGTCCATTAAAGCATACCCACATTATCAAAAAGGTCTCCTGATTAAGCGGAATGGATACCGGAAATTCTGCCGCTTAACCGGAGGGTTTTACATGTGTTGGAAATTTTTCCTGACTTTTCTCATGCTTAAGCAGAATTCCCATTTATCCGGAGTACACTGCACACAGAATTAGACAGGTCGTCTCTTCTTCTGTTTGACTAGAAAGGAAAGCAATGGAACATGCAACGTTAATGAAATGACACAATCTGCTGATATAATACTATAGAAATCGAACAATGAACAGCCAGTTCAACATTAAACACGTCAAGTTACTGTACAGCAAGTTTCAGTGACTGTTATCAACCGGATCACGCAGTAAACAGACACAGACGATGTCAAGCTCTGCAGAGAAATTGTGAACGTTTTTTCGTGCGCCTCCTAACTTTTTTGAAAAATGATCGGAAAGAACAACATTATCGAGAAAGCCTTTGTGCAATGATCGGAATTCTTCGAATCTGAAGGAATCGTGGCGATCGGATCATTTTGAACAAATTCACAGCAATCAGCAAGCAACGCACGACCACTTTTCCTATCTCTGCAAGGTATCCTTTTGCCCACTTAGTGAGTTCTGCATGTGCCGTCGTTTTGAATCAGCTTGCACTTCTAGCAAAGTGATGCGCTTAAATAATCAAATTCCGTGGCACTGCATGATCAATTATACATAAACGAGCTAACATGCTTCTTTGCATTTTAGATTGTACTCCTCACTCATTCAAGTGATTGATACGGGCTTTCATCGACACTTTTTTCTTCTGAATGCCAGTTCTGACGATCTGACGTCCCCAAAAGAGCATACAGAAGTCCCCCAACTCCTGATACTCCGGTGAGAATATAGAAGACAATTTTCCATTCATGCACTGTCTTGTGAACAGTAATGTTGTCGGTTATAATCGGTGCGATCACGCCACTCACAGTACCAATCATATTTGCGAATCCCATAATGATTCCAGAGTATTCTGGGGAAAGGTCAACTGGATTACCATAAAGTCCTGAGAATATTGCACCGAGAAATGAATATGCAATCACCAGAAGTACAGCAACTACCACCCTATTGCATATATCAAACGTCATCCCAAATACACATCCTCCAAAACCCCAAAACGCAATCAGTGACATTATTTTCTTCAGCCTCGTTCTGTCCAGCAATTCATGTCGCTCAATTACATATCCAGTGTATAGAAATATTAATGTAAAAATTAAGAAAGCAGCTATGGGAAGTCCGTCAATGAGACCATTATTAGAGATATCAAAATGAAGTACTTCCGACAAGAATTGTGGTATGCATGTGAAGTAGGTGTATTCAATATAGCAAAATATGAACAGACATATAACGTAGACATGGATGTAGCTCGATGATAGAAACCTTCTCCAAGGAAACGGTCTTGTGTTGACTTCCGCCTGATTGGTTGCAGCTGATTCCATTATATACGATTTCTCTTCCTCTGTAATGCGCTTATTGTCCTCTGGAGAATTGTAGACAAATATTGTCCATGGGAGAAGAAGCAAAAGTCCAACGATTCCGTCGATGTAAAATACAGATGGCCAACCTCCAAAAATCGATGAGCTGCAGAATGCGCCGCTCGTAAATAAAGCAAGTATAAATCCGAGTACCTCCCCGCAATTGACTGCAGCGGTAAATATAGTGCTTTCTTCGCGAGGACACCATCGACTGACCATAGCGAAAACAGCCGGGAAATATACTCCTTGGCTAAGTCCTATGAGAAAGCGTAGAATTATAACAAGGTAGACGCTCACGTGTGCAAATATCGGTGTCAAAAGCGTCAAAATGGATGAGATGGCTAGGCCTCCTCCACAAATCCATTTACCACCGTAGCGTTGGGCCAATGTGCCTCCTGGGACCTGTAGAACAACATACCCCAGATAATATGCTCCGAGAACATTTCCTTGCTGAGGTTTGGACCACTTGAACTCGCCGGTATTTATTTTGCTATTTGGCCGCAAAGAATCGTTTGATGATGGAGGATGACATTCATTGCTCAGATATTTGAAGTCTGCAATATGCTGCGTGTTGTTTACCATAGAAACCAATGCCACACTGATATTTACTCGCAACAATGCCACATTTATAGAGCAAATTACAACACAAAATATGAAAACATGACGTTGTCCAAATTTGTTCGACGGACTATTAATAGAACATGTCATTTTCATGCGAAGCGCTGCATCTGTGACTTTCGGACTCTCCGTCCAGACCAGCTTTTGTGAAGTTCTTATAATTGACCTCTGATAGAAGAAATCCGATGGAACATTTTAGTGAATGTTTAAAGGAGTGAAAGAATGCAAACTCGGAGCTACATGATATGCAAGAAGAATTTCACTGCCCTGCCTTTAATGATATAGTCGCCAACAGCTTTTGAACCCACCATTCATAAGAAGCAATATTAATAACCAATCAGTATTTTCGTAGAATTAGAGGGTTGGCGGGAGCATACTCTATAGAAAAACATTCTCATTATAATGTCTCTGCGAAATGAGTCTGTGCATGGTAAAAGTGTAGGTTTGTCAAGATTTATTGTCCTTGCAAAATTGAATTAAGAGCCATTTGTTTTTTGCAGAAGATCAATGTGTACGTCATAGATGAAAGAGAAATATTGAGAGATGGAAATTATCTTAACAATGCATCTCTCATTCTTTACTACACATGTCTTGCATTGGACAAGTAATTCATGTTAGCTCCATCTAACAAACATGAATAATATCACAATGAGATCTTGTTACACATTTATTATCATTCTTCGTTATCACACAATATCATGCAAAACACAAGACATCATGCATAATGGAAACTCTACCAAGACAGATCTCTATTCGATGCGACTTCCACACTAATTTTGCATCATAGAGTAAGTATAGTAGCATTAGATGGAGAAGCAACTCCGTATTAATTATATCCCTAATGTGTATGCAGGTTTGATTTTATTAAATGAACTCAAGTTGAGAACCATTATCAAATGTGAGATAATCAGATTCTGCAGTTTTGAAGAAATTACCGCGGAATTGACTGATCATGAGAACAATACAGAAGGAATGATAGTGCATGTATTTTACAGATCCTCCGTTTCATGACAACCTTGAAGAGATTATGTTCGATGATTAATTCGATGAGTTGCGATTACTTTTTCAGCCTTGTTAGTAAGAGCAATAAAGATGTCATTTTATTATGCTTTCATTCATTTTGATAGCTGATAAGTTTCATGCTACTTATATAGAGTTACCATATCGCTAGTATATAAACACAGGAATATTTTGCAAAAATTTGGTTTCTTAAAATTTGATCAAATATAAACACAGGAATATTTTGCAAAAATTTGGTTTCTTAAAATTTGATCAAATATTTTTTAGACCGCAAGAACGTTATCTCCACGAAACACTGAATCTTTTGATATAAGATTTTTCACTGCATGCCGACATTTTTTTTGAGTCGATACTAGCTAATCGTGGAGAGGTTATGTTTGTTAATTTAGCAATTCGATGGGTTACTATTACTTTACTGCTCAGCCTCATTAAAGAAGAGTATTTTCTAAAGCGTGATCATATCACAAACTCAAGTTGACGGCTGCATGCGGGATGCAGTTTTTTTAATTTTTGATTGTAAAAAAGTGGGTGGTGTGATTTCATTTACTTATTTTTACTGGCAATAAAAAATGGGAGTGAAGAACTGGTCTTCTGACAATCAAAAATTAAAAAATATCACAAAATAACTGCCACTGAAAGAGCAAAACAACATAATCAAGGACATGATCACAATTAACTTAAAAACATGTAAATGGGTCCACATTACTATTCAGATTCAAGAAATGAAACAATTATTTTGTTGAATCATAAAATAATGTCGATGAAAATTGAATTAAATAATTAAAAAATTTCAGCCAAGAAGAAAGTTCTCAGCTTTTCTATGAGGACCTGCATTATAATGCGGTTTATGACATTTTCTTGATAATTAGCTCAATTTCATCTTAATTAAGGCGACTGTTAGTGAATTTTTACTCTTTTTGATATCTAACAAGTTTCATACTACTTACGTAGTGGTTTCATGTCGCTAGTATAGAAACACACGAATAATTTGCAAAAATAGATAAAACCACAGGAACATAGTCACAGCAAAAAACTGAAAGTTTTGATATAAAATTTTCAATGTATGCTGACATTCTTTTAGTCGACAGTCTACCTACTATACTTACTCTATGTTCCATATTACCATATGGAAAGTGCATCATAGTCTTGTAGAAGTTCGTGTCCCTATATCAGACCAACCTTGATGCATTGGGTTGTCTCGCTATGACACTGGATATATTTTTAAAACACTATTGCAACATGTGCGACCTTGTCTAATTATATCTACAGTCTGCGAAGGACGGTACATTAGGCGGCAAGCGCACGTCATTGACTGTGGTCATCTAAAGCGATCTTAGATTATGTACGAAAATTTCATACAAATTGATACCAAATTCACATACAATTTGAGACTACAATTCGTACATCTACAGAGATTTGGTATGTTTTGCATACGGATACTGATTTCCTTTCGTCTATATTCATATGTGCTTTGTATGCAACGATGCGAACGACTCCTATTGTGATTGGCTGATTAAAAGCAACATACCAAAATATACCAAACATCCTTCGTATGTGTTTGGTAGTGAGCGCCAAGCGGTTTACAGTGATGTTTAGGATGAGCAGCAACTCAGATTAATTATATTGCCAAAAGGATAAAAATTTCAATTTCATTAAATGAACTCTTTTTGACATCTATTAATGCATGTGAGATGTTATTGCTTTGGAATCTGTGTTAACACTAGTTTGGAATATATTGTCAAAAGCTTTTGAAATGTTCAATGTTTTGTCATGATGCATGTACATCAAATTAGCAAAGCTTGTAATTAATGGAATGAATGATTCATGACACTTTTCAAATTAAGTCTTCATTTTCTGGTAATGTTATTAAGATGTCTCAAAAGCCTTTCATCCAGTGACTAGTAAAACTCTTCAAGGTCTAAATTCTTGCAAATTTACAGAGTGCCATATCTTGTTCCTTCTCAAATTTTGTAATGATTTATTAAGATGCACATGACTATTTACAAAGCAAGTATTGCGAATGTGTTTCCCACAGGCAATAGATATTTGGCGCAGATTCCACACACCATATATTTGATGTTCAGCCTATTTTGCTCACTAGTGTGCATTGTGATCATCTCAATTCTATAAATATGACGACCTTTATGTTCTTAGCATGTAGACATGTATACATTCCAACATGAAGATGTAAAATGAATATTGCAACATCTTCTTTGAGTTTGCGAATTTGCATAAAACGTTAAGAAGGCGGAAGTCACTCATGCGTTTATTTTCACTTATCTCTCAGTGCCTCTCTGTAGCGGGACACGGCAGAAGCTGATTGTACAATATAACAGTAAGAGTTATTCAACAGGTTGACTGACATTTCGTGAACGCATAGAATGGGCATGTGACAGGGATTGATTGATGCACTTAAAAGATATGAAAATCCGCTACCATGGGATTTTTTATGCTATGCTTTGTCTTGGCCTAGAGAACTCTAAGATTGTAAAGTCGTGTCGCACTGCATTTGAGCTTCACATATCAGAGGCGGCTTGCATTCGCCTTACCTCACCAATATTATGTATACAAAAAGAATTTCTTTTTAATTGTCGGTAAGTGTAATACCATTTTTTCCTTTTTTCTTTGCCTTCCTTTTTTCTGTCGTACATGCTTACTTGTATGCTATAGTCCTTTGCCTTCTTTGTTTTCTTGTTTAGTATTTTCACTTGATTATTTTTAGCTTTATATTATTTTCTTGTTGGCATTATTTTTTTGCTCATTTTGTCATTTAACCCATTACTCCTTTCTCAGTTATCCCTTTTCTTTATTCTTTACTTATCATTTAACTTATTTTTGTTTGCTTATTTCCCGTCCATTGCTTGATGTATAATTTCTGTCTGCATATCTTTCACTTTGACTTTCTTTTCTTACTTTGCCTTGTGCGTCATTGTGTCAGTGCATTTTCATATCTTTTAAGTGCATCGATCAATCCGCGTCACATGCCATCTCTGTGCGTTCACGAAATATCAGTTAGCCTGTTGAATACCTCTTACTGTTGTATTGTACAAAGAGGCAGTGAGAGATAAGTGAAAATAAGCGCATATTGCAACATATCAGTGGATGAGTGTTTGCTCAACAATAGTTTCGTGAGCTGTACTACCGTGACGTCTTCGAGAGCGAAAAGTTTGACTGTTTGAAAAAAATATACAAATCACACTTCACAGAAAGAATCTATTATTCAGCGTTTATTCAAATCTGTCGTCATAGCTGAAAGATTATGCTTGCTTAACTCCCATGGAAAGCTTTTCAGTTCGAGCGATGGTATCTCGCTACTTAGACTGGCCATTTCGCACAACCTCTGTGATGCGTATGAAGTTTACCTTCAGACACCGAATATTGCATGCCACAGAATTCGATTGTTTAAGCGCATCACTTTGCTAGAAGTGCAAGCTGATTCAAAACAATGGCATATGCAGAACTCACTAAGTGGGCAAAAGGAAATTTTCAATGCCTTACAGAGATAGGAAAATAGTCGTGCGTCGCTTGCGGATTGCTGTGAATTCCTTCAAAATGATCCGATCGCCACGATTCCTTCAGATTCGAAGAATTCCGATCATTGCGCAAAGGCTTTCTCGATAATGTTGTTCCTTCCAATCATTATTTAAAACGTTAGCAGGCGCACGAAAAAACGTTCACAATCCTCTCTGCAGAGCTTGACATCGTTTGTGTCTTACTGTTTGATCCGGTTGTTAACAGTCACTGAAACTTGCTGTACAGTAATTTGACGTGTCTAATGTTGAACTGGCTGTTCATTGTTCGATTGCTACGGTATT
Organism: Prostheceraeus crozeri; assembly: GCA_907163375.1. Lineage (NCBI taxonomy): Eukaryota > Metazoa > Platyhelminthes > Polycladida > Euryleptidae > Prostheceraeus > Prostheceraeus crozeri. The sequence continues at coordinate 11,517 of CAJQUW010008078.1, read as the reverse complement.
ATGTCAGCAGATTGTGCCACTTCAGTAACATTGCATGTTCCAATGTTTCCTTTCTAGTCTAATTCTGTGATTGCATGACTTCTAAGGCCGGAGGCACACACGATAAGCCGTAAGCCGTCACCCGGTTGAGAATCCTTGGGCGGTGATACAATAGAACCTACGTTGTGATTAACCGCCTTATTCTTTATGATTATGCTTTGTGCTCATTATTTTCTGCTTGTATTATCTGTCATGAGAAAAATACTGTCAAAATGACTTGTGGCTGATGGCCTCCGGCCTAAGATGCACTCAGTCAAGGACAAATGCACTATCTGTGATGAAACATGCGACGTAGATGTTGTGGTTGTCCTTGTTCATGTCATACAGTATTAAATCTTGAATCTCGTAGCTGCACAGCATGAATGAAAGAAATTCATATTTGTTAACAACAAAGGTGTCATTCTTGTTGACAGCTTCCTGGAAAGGAACGAAGACTTAAAATGAGACAGAATTATCAGTAATGGGAAGAAGACCGTTCCAGGACACCTAAAATTCAAAAAAATAGTATCTTTAAAAACGACATAAATTCATGAATTTAGTCCCTTTTTTCAGGTTTTTAAGACCTAAATACATGAATTTAGTCCATTCAAAAAGTACCATTTTTGAAAAAATGGTACTTTTTAAAAACGACATAAATTCATGAATTTGAACCCTTTTTCAGGTTATGAAGACCTAAATTCACAAATTTGGGCGTTTTTAAAAATACCCAATTTTCAAATTTTTCAAAATCTCAAATTTGAGAATTACAATTTTCACCGCTTAAATCATGACCGTTCCAGGACACCGAAAATCATAAAAGTTAAGAATCTCAAAATTTGAGAATTACAATTTTCACCCCCGCCAAAATCATGACCGTTCCAGGACACCGAAAAAATTAGAAAAGTTAAGAATCTCAAATTTGAGAATTACAATTTTCACCCCCCGCCAAAATCATGACCGTTCCAGGTCATGTAAAACCGGACACCGAAAATCATAAAAGTTGAGAATTTCAAATTCATGAATTTTATCCATTTTTCAGGTTTTTTAAAATATATCATGTGATTAAAAAATATTTCTTTAAAAATGGAAGAAACAAAAATGGAAGAAACCTCAAGAATATATCCTTCTTTGTCTCAATTAAAAATAAGTGAATTAAATATTGAAAAACACAAAGATAGAGTTAGGTATATGATAGATAAGGAATCTCAATTATTATTAAGATTAGTGCATTATAAAAAATTAAGAAAGAGATGGACTAAAGTTAAGAATGTAACACAAGGAATTGGCATATTCTTAACAATAAGTTTAGGTGCTTTAACAATTGTTATATCTTCAGGTGTTTTAGTAATTCCAGTAGTTGCTACAGCTTTAACAGGTACGGGTGTTTTTGCAACTTCACTTGCTACAATGTTAGATAAATCTTTAATATCAAAGAAACGAAAATCATTAAAAACTAAGCATTTACATATTAAAGAAGTCTATGACAAATTACACTACTACTTTCAAAGAGTATGTGATGATAATGTTATTACGCTAGATGAGATTGAAAAATTTGATCAAATAGCTAATGAAGTAAATCAAATATCATTTCAATCACAGACAGAAAAAGTTGATGATAAAAATAAAAAGGATGGCAAAATTTCTAGTGATGGTAAAACTTTTAGTGATGGTAAAACTTTTAGTGATGATAAAATTTCTAATGAAGAAAATGATAAAATTTTTTTAGAAGAGCTAAAAACTTTATTAGACAAAACTTTATTAAACAAAACTTAATACGAGAAAACTTTAAACGAGAAAACTTTAAACGAAAAGATTACAAACAACAAAGCAATAAAAAAATAATTTGTTCAGTAAAATGTTTTTGCTGTATTCCAATGTTACCACAAAATTCAAATATTATATTTTAAAAAAAATAGATAAAATTAAAGCTGATAATAATAAAAAAATAAAATATTAAAACATTATATTTGTATATTTTTATTACTCGGTAAACAATTGTTCGATAACTCTTTCATGAATTTTTTTATCAATATTAATTGTGATAAATCCATAATCTTTTGACCAAGCATTATTACACGATTGTTTAAATTCATCTTTATCTCTTATACATAAATCTCTTAACAAATCACTTAAGTTTCTTGCATTTATTTCAAATAGAATAAATATATTTGCATTCTTTCTAATAACACTTCCGTCTAATGAATACATACTTTGTGTTAAATAAAATACACTACAGTTATTATGTCTACCTCTTGTGAAATAATTTCTCTGAACTGACTGATTTCTATCATTAACACAATCATCAAAAATTACACAATGTTTCATTGTTTTATCTAGTTTACTAGGATCTTGCATATTACCACTATCATCTATTAATTGTATTTTTATATGCTTATTTTTATTGGATTCAACTAATTGTTTATTTTTTGCTGCTTCTTCACACCACAAATTTATTTCTTCTTCATATTCAGATTTTTCGTATTCTTCGAATAGAGAAGCAATTGCTGTTTTTGTAAGATTATTTTCAAATCCATATTTTAAAAATTGATAGACGGGTTGTTCTGCTGTTGTGGTATAAATTATAAGATTGTTATAATCCAAAAAATTTGGAGACGTTAAAATTTTAAATAATAGATATGTTTTTCCACATCCTGATCTTCCGCAAATAACTGCTAAAACTTTATTAGATAAATTTGGATGATGATTAAATTTAAGTTTTTTTTTATTTAAAGACATTTCATTCATTTTTAAAGTAATAAATTCATCTATTATTGAATTGGTGTTTTTAGAAACAAAAAAATAAAAATAAAATTTTAATTTAAGTTTATTTTTTATTTTTTTGTTTCTAAAAAGATGAATTAGATTAATAAGATTAATAATGAAAATGATAAAAAAATTAAACTTCTCTAGCTTCGCGTGGGAGATTATACCTCCCGAACCAAAAGATCTATCATAATCTCTTCACCTCCAAAATTTATTTCTTGTCCTTTCTCATCAGTGATTCTAATGCCAATGTTGTTAATAGTTTTTCTTGTAATAGGAAAATATATTAATGTTTGTGGAATTACATTTAATCTATAACCAATGGGTACAGTAAAAGCTGGAAAACTGAATATTAAATTTGATAATTTACCATTTATATATCCTCCTTCAATAATGTCACAATGTACAACAATTGAATTTATTTCAGTTATTTTTGGAATCTTCTCACCTAAATGGTAACCTTGACTATAGGTTTGTTTATTAAATCCTAATAGCTTTGACAATGATCTATCATGATTAAAATCAACTTGATGATTTTCGTCTAAAGTAAGAGAAAATTTATTAACTGCCGGTTCAACTGCAAAATGTAATTGTTTCTTATCTTTAAATGATATACCTAAATGTCTCTTAATTTCATTTGATATTGTTTCAACTTCGTAAGAACCAGGAAGAAAAGTTAGTATTTTCCATGTTTTGCCTTTATCAGTAGAATATCTAAATTGATCATTCACATCTTTGATAACATTTTGAATAGTGTTAAATGTAGAGAAACTAGTCAATGCAATTTGATAATTTTCATTTTGTTCCAAATGTAGAATGGGTTCTAAATTACAAGTGTGTGATGAAGTAGTTGTTATAATTTTTAACGTCGTACTAAATTTTGATGAACCCAAAATCTCTATCAAATTTTCTAAATGATTATTAATTTTGTCTAAATCTGCTGAACACATTTTTAAACTAAAAAAATAAATAAATATTTTTTTATGAAATTTTTTTTTTATAAAAAATTAAAAACAACAACATATTTCAGCTACGGGCGAAGCCCTTAAAGACATCAGAGATGACCGGTTATACTTTTATAATCCTCTTCATTTAGAATCTTCTTTTCTAACAGTCTTTTCAATATAGCATGAATTTCATTGAAACTAGAATTATGTCCTTCTTTTATTGCAGATATTAAAATATTTAATCCATTTAGTAATTCTTGTGGATCATCTGGTAAAAATACAGTTGTTTCAGTTTTCTGTTTTTCAGATAAACCTTTCCCTACTTTAACTCCCGTTGATAATAAATTTTCTAATTGTTTATAACGTCTAAGAGATTTTACTGCACCAACTCTGTCTAACATAGCTTTATATTTTATGAGATCTTCTACAGCATAATTATTTAAATCTGCTCCTCTTAAAAGATTAACAAAATTTCTATCTAAATTAAAAGGAGATTTATCTGGTGAAAAAATTATACCTCGAAAAGGTTGTGGAAATATTTCTTTTTGTCCGAGATAAAATCTAGGTATTGTTTTTCCATCTATAAATGAAATAGAATGTTCAAATTGCATAGATTTTGGTAATTTCTTATTAATGTTTGATTCTAGTAATCCATAGTCATCTAATATAGTTTTGTGCTCTGGATCTGTTATATCAATTTGTTTATCATTATTTGTACTTTCTTTTTCAAGAGTTTTAAATGGTTTCATAGTTTTTTCAAAATCAGTTTTTACTTGTTCGGTTTGCTGCATTTTTTCAAACATATCAGATTGAATACCAGCTTTTATCATTCTATGTTGAAGATGATTTTCTTTCATAATATTTCTTTGTTTTATTAACTCTTCTAATTGTTTTATTCTTTTAAAATTATCAGCTCTAATTTTATCCATTTTTATATGATAAATTTTATATTATTATTTTATGTTATATTATTATATTATTTTATAATATTTTATATTTTTATATTATTTTTTTTATTTTATGTATATATCAAATTTGTCTATCTTAGAAATTAGAAAATTAAAAAGGTTCAGTAGTTATTCCATCAGGTAAAATTTTTCTTTTATCATCAAATGGATCTAATGCTAATTTATGTTCTTCTTTTAAATACATTTTATGTTTCTTTGAATTAAGTCTATAATTACATGCTGTTTTTATTTCATTATTAAATAATGCATTTTTATAATCTTGAAATGTTATTTGATTAGCCACTGATGCCTTTGAAATTCCTTTTAATGTTTTATGTGTTTTAATATTATTAGTTGTATCATAACAATAACATTTAGATTATAAGAATATAGCTTCTGTTATGAAATCTTCATTTCCTTCTAGTTCATCTTTTACTTTACATAAATCAGAAGGATGAATGATATCTTTTATTTTATTAATTTCTTCATCAAGTGAAGAATTATACGGTATTGTTAATTCTAAGAAAACAGAATCGGTATCTGTAAAGTGTAATTTATAGTTTTTGCCATAAGCAGGTGCTAAATAATCATATATAAATCTATACATAAATAGTTTAGCTAATTCTAATATAGTGAAACCAATGAAATTAAACTTATCATGTTTTACGCTGATTCGACGTAAATGTACAGCACATAGTTCATCACTAAATCTAGTAGTTCTTTTATATGTAGGTTTCCTTGTTAAATTTTGAAATCTATCTTTATCATAAACTATTTCAATATTTTGTCTATTACGCACATTTTCTAAAGTCTTACCATAAAATGCATTATTCATTAATTTGAAGAAAACGTTTCCAAAATCATCTTTATTTCTTTTAGCTATTTTACGTTTTTCAATATTGAACTCTATATAATCTTTTAACCATTTAGATTTTCTATACTCTAGTTTTCGATGTATTTTGGTGAGAATCATTCCATGATCTAAATACCAATCTAGCATTCTTCCTTCAACAACATACTTTCCTTTATTGCTTTGTGTTAACATAAGTTTTTTTGTTGGCCTATATTTCTTAGGAATTAAAGATTTTTGATAATCTGAAAAATCTTTTATAATGGGAATTTTGTTTTCTGGACAGAAAGGATAATATTTTGTTGCTTCTTTTATATAATCAGGGTATACTAAATCAACTTCATATATATAACCAAAATTACGATTTCCATCATATGTTTTTTGATAAACAAGATTATTACACCATGTCATTTCACCTGTTGGTAATTCTTGTATCATGCAAGAAGAATATAAGCTATTAAAATCATAATATAATAAATAGTTTTCTCTCATGAATTCATCAATTGCATTTTCACGTTCTACTCCTTCTCGTTTCGTTCGAAAAATTTCTAATATTTTTTCTTTTTCTTCTGGAGATAAAGGTTTCATTATTCCATATTCTTGTGGATTTACTTTCTTATTATAACATTTAACATATCTATTACCTAAAACTGATGAAACTCCACCTCTAATTCCAGATTCAAAAAATAATAATTTATCATATGTATTTTCTTTATAATGTTTAAGTTTAACATTTGTATGTTTTAATCCTGCTAACCATGTTAAACCTGGTGTAGAATAACAATAACATGGATCTATTCCGTAATATTCTAAACACATGTCACGAACGTTTTCGAAAAGATCAGCTAGTATTAATACATCTATCTGTAGATATTTCATTGTATAATCATACATTGTTCTACAATTTAACTCTCTCCAATTTTTTTCAGCTTCTGCATAGTCTTCTTCAGATAATTGTGATTGTTTTAATGTTGATTTAAATTTATTTATTGGAGGAAGTTGTTTTTCTTCCATAATTTTATTCACAGAATTAAAATCAGTCTTCGACTGTGAACCACAGGTTTTATCTCCAGTTATGTACTCATACGGAAATATGCATTTTAAAAGTTTTAAATTATATTTATTTAATATTTTACATTGTTCAGATTTCAAAGTTTTTCCCATAACATCTAATGAATAAGGAGTAAAAAATCTAAATGCATCTAAAATTCTAATACAACCTAATTGCATTGAAAAATATTCTTCTTCTTGTTTACATAGTACATTTATTTTTTGTTGTTGTAATTTTTCAGATGAAAATAAATCTTTCATTACTAGATGGAAATCATATTTAGAACCATTGTAGAAATATAAAGGAACAAAGTTATATTTAAATTTATTAGCATTAAGATTACAAGAATTATGTGCTGCACCTCTATATAATCCATTTAGATGATCATGATCTTTTACTTTATCAATATATCTACCTCTGCCAGTTTTATATTTATTTGTAAAACCCTTTTTCCACAGTAATAACAATTTATTTCATCATAAAATTCTTTTCTTTCTTCATACGTTAATGGTATCATTGGTATTTTTGTTTCAAGCAATTGTGAAAAACGTCCTTGTAATTCTTCTACTTTCTTTGTAAACATTTCTGAACTATCTTCACCATAGTATTGTAAATATTCTGATTTAAATAATTCAGGATAATTTGAATGAATGTACATTCCCCAACATAATGGTTTTTGTTCAAATAAATATTTTTCTTTACTTTGTTCAGCTGAACTTTTTCCAGGTGCACTTTTTTCAGAATTATAATTTTCAGAATTATAATTTTCAGAATCGGGTGAAGCCCTGGAACTTTCCGTTCGATTTTGTGTCATATTAACATTATATGCTTCAAAATCACAATAAATAGTAAAGGGTACTTTATTTTTAAAATACCATTTATTATATTCTAAATAATCATCTTTAGGAAAAGTATTTTGAACTGCTTCGTTTTGTTGACAATTCTCCAAATGTCTATTCATTTCTTCTAAAGCTCTAAAACTTGTCATACATTGAAGACAAGGAAAATTTTTATTATCTGAAGTTTTTGTAAATATAGAAACATCTTTACACAATATAAAATGACCCTGATAATATAATATATTCGCTTGTGCTGGTTGTTTTGACTGTTCTAATTTTACAAATTCATCTTTATATATTTCATGTGTTTGATTAATTTCTTTTGTAATATTAAATGTATTTTGATGATAATTTTGATTTAATATTTGTAGCTGATAAATATATTCTTTATCATATTGTTCTTTATATTGTTGTAGACATTTTTTTAAACATTCATTTATTTTTTGATTGGTTTCATTTTCTTCATTATTTAATTCTTTATTATTTTCTTCATTTAATTTTTGAATTGTTTCTATCTTATTTTGATATTTATGGTGATATTCTTGTAGTAACATTTTTGTTTGTTGTTGATAATCTTATTTTACATTTTTGTAAACTTTTATTTAAATTTTCTAATTTTTGTTGATATTCTGAAGATAAAGATGAATATTTGTAATTATAATCATCAGTACGTCCTTTATAATTATTATGAATAATCATTATTGGTGATAGTGTTTTAACAAGTTCAAATTTTTCAGTACATATTATATTTCCTTGGTAAAAAATATTATGATGCATGTAATTTCCTCTATCATTATATACTATTTCTGATTGACATAAATTTTTATTATTCAAATAAAATTTTTTTGAATCTGAGTAAAGTGGAGTAATTTTACCAATAGAAACATAATTCACATTTAATTCAAAAACATTTACTTCTATTAAATTTTTATTCTTTTTATGAAATTTTATTAATCTATTATAATCATACGGAAATTCATCTAAGCCATCAGAAAGATCAAATTCATTTATGTATTCTTCTTTATTATAATGACTTAGTCTTTCTTTATGATATTCTGCAGGATGTAAATGTGCTATAATACTCCACAGAAAACAATAATCATCTTCATTTTTATGTTGATTATTTGTGGTGAACTGAAAGGTAAAGGAACATAACTACCACCAGTATTATTTTTATATTTATCAATTACTATTTTCTTAGATAGTATTTTAACAAATCTCCAACCAGATTCACGTAACTGGGCTTCAATTATACAATTTTCTAATTTAAGTATCATTTGTTCAAATATGTGTTGTATATCATTTACATTATGAATTTCTTGCGAATTTGTAAAATGTCCTTGTATTATTTCTTCAGGAATTCCATCAGGTCCATTTTTGTATAAAGTACTTCTACATTCATATAACATTTGAAAGATTTCTTAAATATATTATAAAAGTTGGTTAGAATATCAGAAAAAGTTTTATCGGTTTCATTATGTTCAAAAGACTGATTAAATAAATATTTTATATTTTCTAAGGCTTCATCGGTTCGTTCAGCTTCATCAAATTCATCTATTTCGTTAAATTCATCAGTATCGCTAAATAAATATCTTCCATCTGGTACATGTTCATCTTCACTATTAAAAACTTTTTATATTCCGAATGTGAATAATCATAAAATATTTTTTTAACTTTTATATCAGTATGTAATGTTTCTATATAGTTTTTATAACTATTTAATTTTAATATATTTCCTTCATCAACTCGTTCTACATTTTGTAAATGCATTTTACTTTGTAGATGAGATTGATAACTTCTTTTTGTTTGCAACTTTTTTTTACATAAGACACAATAAAACTTATCCATTTTTTTTTATTTTTTTTAGAGAAAATTTGAGAAATTTTTTTTAAAAAATAAAATTTATGTTTTAATTTTTAGAGAAAAAAATTCTAAAATATATATAATGGGAAAAATTCTAATATATCTGTAAAATTATGATAAATTTGTTTAATTATTAAGTATTTCACTTACACCATTTATTAATGGTTTTATATCATTATATGTTTTTTTTTGCTTCATCAAATGTAGATTTGGCATCAGAAAATGTAGATTTAACATCAGATATTATTGGTGTTGCTTTTCTTAAACCGTTTCTAACATCATTTATTGCAATTTTAAAATAGTTTAATGTTTCATTATCTTGTAATCTGTTAGGTATTGGTATACCAAATTTTGCATTTAAATAATGATCAAAATAAAAATCAAATGTATCAGGAATAATTTTTAGTGGTACTTTTGGTTCAGATTCTAAAAAATTAGTTATTTGTTCTATAACTTGATTTTGATAAATGTTTTGTATTTGCATATATTCTAATATCAAAATCTTGAGAGTTTTATAGATTTCATGTTCAGTCTACTAATATATTTTAAATCTTTATCATATACTTGCATATGTTCACTTATGGTTGTCAACACGTATTATTCCCATATTTATGTTGTGTATAATATGATAAAGGCATATTCATTTATAATTTTTATTAATATCATTAAAGAATGCTGCATTATTTTGTGTAGTTGTAAAAAATGTTTGAATGTTTTCTCTAATCTTATTATCTACATCACAAGCTTTATGACTAATATACAACTATTTGAATATTTTGATGTCTTCCTTTTGTAAATATTTCTGACATATTTTTTGTTTTGATAAACTTGCAACATCATCTAAAATAATAAAGATTATTTTCAGGTGTACCAGCAAAATTTTCCATATCTTGTAACTCATCTAATTGTTTATCATTATAGACGTTTGTAAAAGTTTGCCATTCAGAATTATGCATACAAAAAATATGTACTTTTGTTTCGTCCTTATAATATTGGTTTATATATTTTTTAATAAACGTAGTCTTACCACTTCCAGTTTTTACCGTAAACAATGAAATGTAAATTTTCTTGATACATTTTACCTTGTTTAATATTTTATTATTAGTTTTATCCTTAATCTTATCCTCATTAGTTTTCCATCCTTTAAAAGTTTTTTATTTCTTGTTTATAAAAATTTATCCTCTTTTGTTCCTCTGTTAGAAGTAACCCCATTGATTTCCAATACATATAACAAGATGATAAATAAACAATAATAAAATAACATGCTAACAATATTTTTTATACAATTGACAATTTTAAAAAATTCCAAAGACGTGTAAGATCTAGATTGTGGTATTTTTTTATTAAGAGATGAATTAGGGGGTAGTTCTCTAAATATTTATTTTATTATATATTTTTATCTATTAATTATTTATATCTAGTATATGTATAGGACTTTCTACAATATTATTAATATCTTTTGAGATTCGGAACTTGAGGGGGTTAGTGTATCTTGAAACTCAGTGTTTATTTTATATAGATTATTATTTATCATTTCATTATTACATTAAGAAATTTATTATGACGACTTAGATTACTTTATTACTTTAGACTTTAATTATAAACCGGTGAAATATAAATCATCCAAATTTTCGTTTTTATTCATTTAATATTTTTAATAATAAAAATTTTAGGGAATTATTATTTTTTCATTTCCCGACTCGCATTCTTACACTCTTAGAAGTGTTTTTTTAACCTCTGTAGAACCACCGGAATGTGTCGGACTTTTTGTTCCTATACTCAAAAGAAGTATTTTTAGTCCTCTCCTCTCTTCCGGAATGCTTAAGAAATTTTAAATAAAATAATATTTTATTCTTATAAAAAAATAATATTCTAAATAAATATAAGATTATTTTAGTAGAAATATAATATTTTAATATATATAAGATTATTTTAGTAGAAATACAACTATTTTAGTAGAAATACAACTATTTTAGAAAATACAACTATTGAAAGATATAAGACATTTTATATAATAAAAGTAATTTTATCTACTATAAATTAATTATTGTTTTGATATAAATTATTTTATTATTTTGATACATAAATTATTATTATTTGATATTATTTGATTAAGTTATTGGACCATAGTTTGTACATGTCGCTAAAATTTTTTTTTCTTTAATAAAATTTTTTGACAACCTCTACAGTTAACTTTTTCTTTTAAACACACCTTAAACCACTGGGGATATTACTATCA
>CAJQUW010008076.1:0-83555 GCA_907163375.1 Prostheceraeus crozeri | reverse complement strand
CATATAATAAATGCATACCTTCCAGTACTTACATAGTCAGATAGTCCATTAGTTCAGATATCTTCACTTGAAATGATGGATGTCATTTCTAGGGATAATAATGCGCCCATATATTCTAGATGTCCATGGTTTTACACAGCAACCATTCATATTACTGATTAGTTTCTTCATGCATTTCGTATTTCGAAAACCTAATAATGCATCTCTCTTCAACCATGTGATAAATACTTAAGACATTTAATTAAATTTCAGCTGTTTCATCGATTCCATGGGGAGATTATCATTTAGTCTCAGAAGAAAGCCGTATTCCTCCAGAACCAGAAGGTGGTGAGTAACATTGTATGCAAAAAATATTCAAATATTCATTTTGCTGAAAATTACTTTAGTAATTTATCCTGATGTGATCAATGCAGGTCATTCAATTAATTTTCACAAGGAACTTCATCGGATAATACTATTGAGGGTCAATTAATTCTGTAATCGATAAGTCTCAGCAAAGATGAGATTGCTTCTTTTAACGGATTTGGTGAAAGTGAAGCTGCTGGACCCACAGCCTGCAGATATGATGTATTACTTGCGATTTATTTACGTCATCGGATGACTTTTATCCATTTTATTTTTCCAAGAATGTATTCGACCTGCAACATAAATTTAAGGCTATGCTTGGGGAGTCCTCATACGGATAGGATTGTCGCTCAAAAACGCATAGGTTTAACCCGTCAATACCGAGTTTTGTTCCATTAGGATTGATAAGGGGCTACTTCAAAGTGCAGCATTAGTATTGAATTAGTATTGCAGAATTGTATATCGAAATCGATGTACAAATGACACATTTTTGAGGAAAAACAAAAACATTTTGCATTAGATTTACGATCGTGAACATGAACAGTGTGTGATGCAATCAGGTTCTTAGTCATCCGTTAAGTGTCATTAGTTAAGTCATTGGTTAAGTGTTATCCGACGGGAATAGTTCGATATGATGAATTGAAGTGTTGCTAGGGTCAGTCTATAGACCAATTTCCGAATAATTGAATGATGACTTTTGGTCGATCAATTGTCTAGAATATAGGATCAATCTGAGAAGAGTGCTGAGTTAGGTACCTTACTAGATAAGTGAATTTTATATTCAAGATGAATCCACTCTTGAAACGATTGCACTTTGTGGAGGTTTAAATGCCTTGACTACAAGGCCTACATGATGTTCGCCGGCCTCTGATTCGTAAGAATTATTGCCATTAGCAATGAACAACGATGGTGGCTGTCTTACTTGCGTCTTTAGCCGTTGTCATCCTTGCGGAAAATGGCCTTGCTTGTGGAGCGAATCCAACCTGCACGATTCATAGCCATACGTCTCCACTACTTCGGAAGTTTGTCTCTCCATCGCTTTCTTTGTCCACCTCTGCTTCTTTTCCCTTCTCTTGGAATCCATACAGTCGTTCGGTGGCTCCACCTGTTGTCAGGTCGCTTGATGACATGACCAGCCCATTTGCATTTGAGATGTTTCGCTTCGGTTACTACATCCTTCAGTCCCATTCTTTTCCTTGATTCTTCATTTTTTACTCTGTCTCTCATTGTGATACCGATCATTCTTCCTTCCATCGCTCGTTGTGCTGCTCTAAGTTCTTGATCTGTGGTAGTTGTAAGGTGCAATTATTACCCAAGTTTCATTGGATTTTAGTTCCATGGTTTTTGCCTGAGTTCATTTGTATTCCGGTTAGTTAGCTTCTTTATTGCTATTTTGCATGTAAGTTGAGACAACTCATACTTGGACTCATCTCCTTAAATTCTAATGACCTTTTAAAAAGGTGTGGCATCATTTGAAAAACATTATTTCGGCAACTCAATAAAAAAATGAAATCAGGATGTTGAGCATTCATCTCTTAATTAATGTTCGAAATGGACTGATTAAATAGGGTTAATCCTGCTCCAACTATGCATAGTTTGAAAGGCTATTTTTAACAGTGTTCATTATTTACACCTGCAAAATGCGCCAATAACGAGCTTAGATTATCCATTTATCAATATTTTCGACAAAACTTGCAGTGTTTCAAATGCTTGATCCACAATATAGCCTACTACTGAAAGGATTTTTGCTGTGTTGGGGTGGGGTCACTCTCTAAAATAAGTATCGACGCTTCATAATAACACACTCGTCAATCCGTATTATATTATACTATAAAGATTGCAGAGTGCCAGTTCGCCTGCGCATAGAATAGGAAGATCTCCTCAGACTTGAATAATTTAAGCACAACAATTCCTTGGCAGACGTAGACACTGCGTTCCGCCCCACAAGGACTCATCAGTAGGCTCGGAATGGCCCAAACTAGCTTAAAATATCTAGAATGGCTGAACAAGCTGAAGGACTGCACAACAGGCTGCTCTGCATTTATTCATCCTGGCTTTACCGTGCGGCTGATAATCATGAAGATTGCATGAGTCCATATAATCCATGTGCCCATATAATAAATGCATACCTTCCAGTACTTACATAGTCAGATAGTTCATTAGTTAAGATATCTTCACTTGAAATGATGTATATCATTTCTAGCGATAATAATGCGCCCATATATTCTAGATGTCCATTAGTGATTCATATTAGTGATTAGTTTCTTCATGCATTTCGTATTTCGAAAACCTAATAATGCATCTCTCTTCAACCATGTGATAAATACTTAAGACATTTAATTAAATTTCAGCTGTTTCATCGATTCCATGGGGAGATTATCATTTAGTCTCAGAAGAAGGCCGTATTCCTCCAGAACCAGAAGGTGGTGAGTAACATTGTATGCAAAAAATATTCAAATATTCATTTTGCTGAAAATTACTTTAGTAATTGGTAAATTACTTTTGTGATCTAGTTGGCTTCTACCACGTATTTGACCTATATCTTCGATAAAAAGATAATTATCAAAATCTTCGCATCATTTGTAGAAACTAAGACAAGTTAATGTAAAAACGTGAAATTGATTAACGGCACATGTGTCAAAAACACACTCAGAAATGATCAGCATGGGAAAGTGATTAACAGGCTGACGTCTAAAACAACTTTAAAGTATCAATCTGTGGTCAAAGTGACCATTAAAGAAAGCCAAAAGAAATGCAAGAGAAGTACTTTTTTATACTTATGACAATAGATCACAGTCATCATTAAACATGAACAGTTTCTGACTTAATGACCAAAATATCGTATCCTGCTAAGCTCAATGCATTCTACACACCCAACACCACCGATGCCTTTTTGCAACACGGAAGATTGCATTCGATGCATATCGGTGTGCTGATCGCTCTGTTCGCATTCTCTAGAAATCTTTCATCATTACGACAAACCTGACAGCGTAAACATCGTGACGATGTCCCACATTAATCCTGTAACTCGATTTTTGATCCTGATGACCTCTGAAATTTTTGTATATACAGGAGTCTTTGTGCATGAACACTTTGTGTCCAAACGGGAGCTCAATAATCAGCTGGAGCGTTCACAAGCGCATGCGTAGAAGCACGCAGAACCTCAAATGAAGCACCCCATGAGATACTGTCTGGTCGTTTGATAAGAGCAGTGCGAGATGAGTTTGCCTGCAAGTTTTTCTGATGTTCACGAAAAGTAAGGACCTGTCAAGGGTTATGCCGAGGTATTTTGGATTTGGTTCAATGAGAATTGGAAAGGCACACAAGTTCACTTGGAGTTCATAATGGGCTGAGCGATTTCGAAGATGGAGTATGGGCGAGACAGATTTTCTCGATGAGCGTTTCAGATGCCATTTTAGGTAGTATTCCACAATAGTTTCCAGGTCTTCTGACAAAGCAGTTTCAATCACAGAGACCGATTTGTCCGAGGAGGTTAGGGCCACGTCGTCAGCACACACATAACGTTTGGAGTTCGTGAGAGGTTTAGGTCGTTAGAGGATCTATGAAATCCTTGATTTGCCGAATCAAAGGCCGCTGGAGGCCTGGCAAACTCGGACGATGGTCTATGAAAGAAAAGCCCATTTCCTTGGCTGTGGTGATAGGTTATAGGGGTCGTGCACATATTATGTGATACGTAAGGGGGAAGGGGGTTCAACCAATGTATCACGCTGTATCAAATGGGGAAGGAGGGGGTTACACAGACAATATCACGTGATGTGCTATAAGCTTATACCAGACCTGCCAACATTCACATTTGCAAAATCGGGACATGGTCACTATCATCAGGTATGCAAACTAACCCATATATATTTTAAAAAATCTACATTATATTATTGAACATAAATACATTAAAACGCGACGTACTATTTGAGACATTCATGAAATATATATGACATAATATACGTGGTTTGATCGGAAAGTTCCCGGACTCCGCCTGCTATCTCTATGTTATTGAATTCGATAGCTATTGCTTTCTTCATAGATATCTATTCAGTATGCTTGAAGTGTAGGGAAATCGATTTCGTGATTTGATGTCATCTTCACGTTGACAGCAAAGTATGATAAATTGATCATTTGCAACCTCGGCGATGGTCAGCATGACAGATAAAACAGAACAGCGAACGTGCATCAAATTTTGCGTTAAGTTGGAAAAGACAGCTGCCGAAGCTCTTGACATGCTTCTTCAGGCCTACGGCACAGATTGTCTTTCTTGTACATCCGTATTCGAGTGGCATTCGCGGTTCAAAAACGGCAGAGAGTCTGTTGAAGATGACGAGCGCTCCGGCAGACCGACAACTAGCAGGACAGCCGACAATTTCAACGAAGTTCGACAACTCATTCGTGAGGACCGCCGTCGTACCATTCGCCAACTTTCGGAGATGGTAGGAATTGGTTATGGAGTTTGTCAGGAAATCTTGACCAGTGACCTGGATATGCGAAGCGTGGCTGCCAAATTCGTTCCTCGAATCTTGACCACTGAGCAGAAATAAAGACGGGTGGATCTCTGCGAGGAATTCCTGCAACAGGTCAACGGTGATCCAACTTTCATGTCGAGAGTGATCACAGCTGACGACAGTTGGATTTACGGATGTGATCCTGAAACGAAAGAGCAGTCATCCCAGTGGAAGAGTCCTCAATCTCAGAGGCCTCGACACGTCCTACAATTTCGCAGTGCAACAATGACAATGTTGATTGTTTTCTTTGACCAGAAGGGCATCGTTCATCGTGAATTTGTTGACCGGGGTCGGACAGTGAACTCGGATTTTTACTGTGACGTCTTACGACGATTAAGGGAGGCAGTTAGAAGAAAGAGACCTAACTTCTGGAAGAACCGCAATTGGCTGTTCCATCACAACAACGCACCTGCCTCCTTGAAAACAAACCAATTTTGACCGATCACGGCATGACCACCGTTCCACATCCTCCATACTCCCCTGACATCGACCCATGTCTCTTCTTTGTTCCTAAAACTGAAACTGCGGTTAAGAGGACGTCGCTTCCAGACTGTTGAAGAAATCCAAACAGAGACAGACCCTGTTTTGAGAAGCTTTAAGCCGGAGTTTTTCAACGAAACTTTCGAGGAATGGAAGTGCCGCTGGAATCACTGTATTCGTGCACGCAGCGAGTTCTTCGAAGGCGATAACTCGAATTTATTTGATGTTGAGTAATGCAATTATTTTGTAATTCTTAATACATTTATCATTCCTGGAATACATCTCTTGCTTTGATATATACGGTTTTTACAGCATCAGTTCGGGAACTTTCCGATCAACCCACGTATTACTGTGAAAAGCGAGTGGCATCTTATGAGCACGACAACACACATACATCACAGCACACATGTGAATATGGAATGTGCGCAGCGCAAATTTTTGAATGATTTTGCTAGACTTGTTTAAAAACT
This sequence comes from Prostheceraeus crozeri, assembly GCA_907163375.1. Lineage (NCBI taxonomy): Eukaryota > Metazoa > Platyhelminthes > Polycladida > Euryleptidae > Prostheceraeus > Prostheceraeus crozeri. The sequence continues at coordinate 77,746 of CAJQUW010008076.1, read as the reverse complement.
GACCAGTACAAATCTTACAACATAAAAAATTAAAATATCGGGACATTTGTCAGAAAATCGGGACTGCTGAAAATGGCAATAAAATCGGGACAGTCCCAACGAAATTGGGACAGTTGGCAGGTCTGTTATACTGTTCTTTCAAATAAAACGCATTATCAATTAGAAGTTGTTATTTTGACGAAAATAAATGTTACTGATACCTTGAAGTATCTCGAAGCAGAAATCGATCGAATGTCTGGTAAAACACAAGCGGTTTGAATGCAAAATAACGTCACATACCTTGCTTAGTGGCGTCATATTCAAGAATCAAACGTTTTCTCCCGTTGAAACAATGGGCTTGCATGGCCTTCTGTTGATCAGCTACTGACTTCAGTGAAATGTCCTTCTCCCTTCCTCTATAGACAAAAGTTTATTGAATAGACGCGCGCCTATTTGGATATAGACTCTGATTGGATGATGGCATTTCAAACTGTATATATAAATGCGTCGCGTTTCTTGCAATCGAAAACACAACAGTAATTTACCAGCAAATACGGAAATTGACACCGTTGTTGAGGGTGATGCATTGCTGCCAATGTCTACAAGAATATTTTTGACTTCCTTAAAACATCAAATTTTGTATAATTGGCAGCTTCGAAGTAAAACATCTATTATAGGAATTGATGTTTTTACTTCTTAATTCACATGTAGCCTACAAGTTGTTCTATCTTCAACCGATCTGTAGCTGCATATTTGATCGTAGATTCAAAGACAAACATAAATAACTGTATTTATTCAACAAAATTCAAATAGATGTATAGAATAGATCACGGATTTTTTTGGGGGAGACCAGAATATCACGTGATATGGGAGGGGGTTCACAGGATATATCACGCCGAATCACAAGGGGGAGGAGGGTTAAAATTTCGTAAATTTGGTATCACGTAATATGTGCACGACCCCTTAATCACGTCAACGATGTTAAGAAGCTTTCTTTGACCAACCATGATGCGTGAAATTGAAAATTGTTGCCATTTTGATGGCTGTTGCATAGATGTTTTGAAAATCTAGCAATTACGGCCAGAGTGATATTCAAAATCTAGTAGCATGGTTCCTTGACATCTGTTCTACAACATCAAATGACAAAGCTTTTGATTTTTCGCACGAAGGCTACAAGATGTACTTCGTTTTAGGATCCTCATCGTCAGTTACCACTTTGTCGTGCATTGTGAATGTAAAGGCATCTCTAAGCTCTAAGCACAGAGGATGAAGGATAATGAATGTGACAGTGAGCTATCATTCGAAAGTTGCAATTGACTGACATTGAAACCCAATGTGGATGTTTAAAATTGAATAGCTAATTAATCATTATTGACATTCTGATGTTCTATTAGATTTAATGTGCAAGAAGGAACATCTGAAGTAAATGTCTCAAGTGCTGAGTTCCACAAAAATGTTTTCTTCACCATTTTCGGCATGTTTTCGAACTTACGCAGCCTTGGTTGAGAATCGCTGGCCGGAGATCCCGTTGCTGTACTTCAGCGCGCGTTTAGCACCATCGTCAAATACAGTGCAACTTAAATCAAAAATATCCAAGATCGTGAATTCTTTATGATCTTAGTAAAACTTAGTTCGCATTGGATCAATCAGGGTTGGAACCGAGACCGGTCGACCGGTTGGGTTGCCGGTTGTGTCGGTGCTAGTCGATCGGTCAACCGGCCCCGGTCGAAAACCGGTCAGTCAATCAATCGGCAGGAATTATTGATATTGATCAAACAGACAAGAATTGTAATGTATTGTATATGGCTTCCTAAACTTATTCAAAATGTTCCCGATGGATGATCCGAGGCATATTTTAAGATCGACACTAAGATTGTTTGAAAAATATCATCAATGCCCATGAATACCCAAGCAGTTTCGCGATCTTGTCTACTCATATGCCTATACATCTCAAAATTCATGTCTGATGAAACTATTAACTTAGGCGAGTTAAAAGTTGTAAGGCGCTGGGCCTACTATTTTATTTAAATTGAAATTATTCAATCGTAAAGGAAAGCGCATCCGCATCATACAAAAATAAACTTATCAAATTCAGGATAACATACTAGCCCATTAAGACTGACCCACACCCCTGCTAGTTAAGTGGCAATCCACTGACACAGAAGATGAAATTAACAGCTATGACTTTTCTACAAAATGACAAGAGAAAAAGACGTAGCCTACATTCAGTCACATATGGTCAATCTGTTCACCACAATCCGTTATTCATTGCTTCTTTGAGAACGACTAACGACCGGCCCGTTGGGTTGACTTCATCTTGCCGGTTACCAGTCGGGTTAGGTCGGAAAATTCCTGACCGGTTCCAACCCTGGGTTCGGGTTCTTCGACGTCTCCAAGTCTTGCGTCAATCATTGGTAGCCATACATGTAGTTGCATTGAAATACGTAGTGAAGTAAAAATCTGCACTTTAATATAAAAACTAGTTTCTCTTTTTCAGATGTAAAAATAACATTGTTTGGAGAGAGTGGACCAAAATGTTCACTTACGCCAGATTATGTGTGGTGTACTTCTACTTATGGATGTGCGGCTTACAGTTGTTGCAACAATTATCTTTCGAAAAATTGGAGAATCGTTAATGCCGTTGCCAATGGAACAACCTGCATTCATGTCCGAAAGTATGTTGACGAAGAAAATCTGTCGAAAATTCACAAAGTCCCAGTTGTCGACAAATGCATATTCCCTAATCTCACAACACCAGCTGCAAGGATTCGTTGCGAGCATCCGAATAGTGATAATTTGGAAGACAATACTTTCGTTGTTAAATCTGTTTCGAAATCAGAAAGCAGCATTCTATTTAAAAATAAATTTTGTGCTGCATGTTTGTACGAAAACATCTCCAGTACTCCCTTTTTCAATGTAAGAGAATGCAACAAAGCAGATATCGTGCATCTTCGCAATAAATCATTAAGCTTTCCAGATCGTGTGTCAATATACACTTCTCGGTGCATTCCAAATATTGGTCCGAAAGTTTTTGAATTGACTACTTTAACTAAACGTCTCTTAGCGGATCTTATACCAGACTGCAGGCCATCATTTAAATCTCAATCTATAATTCCTCGATCTATTGAAAATCCAAGTAATGATTGGTTATGTGATGTAGCGAGCGTTTATTCTGTTTGTCCTTTCACAGACAACGCCACATTTCGGGATAACAATACTTTCAGAAATTACTTCTGTTTCAGAGCTAAAGTTAAAGAATCAACTCTTAATATGACATGCAGAAATTGTTTGTATTCTCAGGATAGCGTTGATCCACCGACATTATATGGGCAAAGTTTTCCGAAAGATTCAATAGTGATAAAATCCGGAGAATTCATGTCATATGCCGTCTATCAGAAAAGAAAAAAGTGCATTGAATTTGACAACAGAACATCAGTTCATTCATCATTGATTTGTAAATATTTCAGTTGCTCAAAGGGAATGATGTCGTTATCATTGGGGGACTATAGCCACTGTTATAATGCTGAGAATTTCACTTCTATTGAAGTTGATGTAAAAAATATCACAGAAGAGATTTGGGCATCAGTAGATGACGCACTTAGCTATTTTGCCTTCGTTTGTGAAATGGGACATTTCTTAAATGATAATTTTTTCAGTTTATTCTGTGCCACAGTTATCATGAACGCGTATAGTCATCGTTCCAAAATGAATTTTGGCCCGGGAATTCCATATTCGGAAGAAGCGCAAATTGGGGAAAGTATTTATAAAATACATATTGCCGCTAATTCACATCTTCAATTAAAAATTTTAAGAAGCAAATTGATTAAAAACACTACAAATTTCATTTCGGAGATCGTTAAAATAGAACCTCACCATGGCGTTTCCTTGCAAATACATATTTCTGAATTTCCTACATTCATGCTTAGCAATGAAAGTGAAGTCGTATCTGATAGAGCAACTGAATTGTTTTCATTTACAACATTTAATAATGGGTTAATAACTAAAATAAAAAATAAAACTTACTTTGAAGAAAAGTTTTCTGGTTGCAATTCAAGTATTTACCACATTATTGATGAGGATAGAAATCCAACTGATGTGATAGCTACTCTCAAGTTGAATAGTAATAATCAACAGTGGTTTCTTTCTGATGATCAAATTGTTGGCATAGAATGCAGATCATCGAATGTGCTTGCTAAGACGACCAAACAAGTGTTCAACAATGGATCATCATACATGGCTTTAGGTACATCATCAATGGCATTACTAATTCTATTTTTAATATCATTCCATTTTTTTGTTTAGACACTATCATCTTCATTATGTATCTGCAATAAGCAACTTTATGATGACTTTGACATAATCTTTGAAGTAATTAAAAATGTATTTGAAGCTATTTTGGATCAGGTAGTAAATATATGCAACATTTAAAAGTAATATTGTTAAGATTCTCTTGGTTTACGCCACTCTTCTCATACAGATTCTCTGATTTACAAGTCCTGAAAATGAAAACTAGTGATCCAATTGAGAGCCAAAGTTGCAATATATGTTATTAACTATTATTTTAGTCTATCCAATATTTCGGCTGTCACAGCCAGCAAGGAGAGCAAAGGGATGCAAAATCTTAGTTCGTGTGATTTTCAAAAAAGTGTGACAATGCAAATTTGAGACTGAAAGAGACATTGATAATACAAAAGCGCCGGCCTACCATCAACTCAAAAGAAGAAATTGAAGACTATCGATCCTTTTTTTCTGTGATTTTTTCTTAACCCATAACATCACTTCGAGCGGTTCCCATCGTGGCCGCCAGCGGCGTTTATGGCATAATTTTTCACTTATTCTTTGTCATTTAAGCTGGATATCTCTCAGTGGCCACTAAGTGGCTTGCTTATGAATGCATTTCTAGCTAACTTAATCTTGAGATTGAGCATGGTTGCTGTGTACTGTATATGTCATGGGAACAGCCAGAGAACCTTAGTTATAGGCGCAGTTCAGATAACTAGGGTTCCCTGGAATAGCCTTTGCATTGATATGATCCTTATATCCATTGCTAGCAAAGGTGGCTAGCAATCCGACCTCTATGCTTACATCTATTGCCAAATCTGCCATAGACTTTATAGAATTTTTTGAAAATCATACCAACTACGATTTTGAAAGCCTTTGATTCCCTAAAGCTGGCTGCGACAGCCGAAATATTGCGTAGAATAGATTAATAGTTAATAACATATATTGCAGCTTTGGCTCTCATTTTACTGAAAAAATCAACTATGCTGCTAAAATGGAGCTTCTTTTTACTTGAAAACATAATTATGAGTAAGTTTAGTAACAAAGTCTCTCTTTAATTAAGTTATACATTTTCTTCCGACATCTCAGAAGTGAGTCCACAACAGTTTATTGTTCCAAATATCGTCAAGAATGTCGATGACTTGAAATGGACCAATAAGCATATTATCAACAGCTCTGTTCCTCTTGGTAAGCACCACTATATTCAACAAATATAAGAAATGTGTTCAATTTGATCACACTTTGGTAGCTCAAGGGTTAAATCTACAACCTCTTGTAGTACTTCTTAGTCATAGAACATGATGAACTGCTGCAATAAGAACGACCTATTCTTGTTTTTGTCTTTGGATTTGTATTACTAAATAGAATCAAATCCTGCTTCTTGAATATGTAGCTCTCCTGCGAACTAGCATGACAGCACCATTGGAAACACATCCAAGGAAAGCTTTTGAGGTGCAATCAAACACTTCAAGCCGTTCACAAAAGAGTGATCCTAACATCAAAAAGCATATATTCAATCGAACACCACGATTACTGCTATGAACAAACTTTGATGTCCGTTACATGAAATGAGTAGGTAATAAGCGTCTTGAAGTATGTCGAGAACAATTTAAACAGTTCCTAGCAAAGAAGATAAATTGTTTTGAATATTTTTCTGTGAATCAATTTGTTATTGTTATGTCAGTTTAATGTTGTTTAATATCCATATACATGCAATCGTATTTTGATGACCTAACTTTCAAAGTTCACTCTATTTTTCATAAGGAAATATCTTCAATCTATTGAAATGAATTGAAATGAAGATGATTAGATATTATATTAGAATCTGTCAATTTGCCGATATGTCTTCAATCCACTCATACGTGTGAAATAACATTGCATTCTGTGTATTTTTCTTATAATAAAAAGTGTGGTATTTTATCAAAGTCAACGTAAAAGTGTTGTCGCATGTGTTGGCCCATTACCAAACTAAATAAATTGAAATGCCTTTAAATACAATTATTGCACAAATAATTTCACAAGTTTTTACTTGCTGTAAAGTGGTTTCTTATGGAGGGGTATTAATGCTGCACTTAATTATTTAATTTCGGACTACTCTTTGTCCGTTATTTACATGTAATTCGTTTAATTAGTTTAGAATATCTAAAATTCTATATGTGCTTGAATTCAACCTTGGCCCTTTTTTGCGCGATGAGGGTCCTGGAGCCCCACTAGACATTTTTTGATGGGTCTCAAAAGCTAGGGTGCCCAGTCAAAATCGTCAGTATTTTCAGAAACTCAATATAATGCTATTTCCATATAAAAATAAACAGTTGCAACATATACTAAACGGTTGGTTATTGCATGTTGATAATTGGGGAACAAATTCAAATTTAACAAATATGATGTGTTATTCTATTTCTGACAGACATAGATATCATTGTGGATTCACGACCCTGTGCCATAGAGTCATATAGTGCGCAGCAGACAGGTTAAAACGTTATTTTTATGATTGTTATTACAGTTAGAAATGGTGTGACCAAATGAAAGCCCCAAACATTTTATTTTCTACAGTTTTTTTGCGCCATACACGATTTCTATATTCTATTTTGCGTTGTTGTCCAAAATTCCACATTCATCTTTATTTGTGAATACTCAACGTTACATATATCACAAAAATGGTCAAAACGATAAAATTTCGCTGCAGGGACTATTCTTCTCATTAGGCTTATGGAAGACATTTAGTGCCGAAGATTCTAATGGTTTAATTACCTAAATTATTTCTATTTTTTTCGACATAATTTGATGTCGCTTTTGCCTAAAAGTAATATATTCACACATTCTTCGCGGTGCACTCATTAATTACACCAGCGACAAATAAGCAGACATATATTTATATTCCCAATGAAGGTTGCTTCCTGAAAAGTAGCTGTAATCAAGCATGATTATTTCCTGCATTTGCCTGAGAGAACTTCTGTATAGCTGGCTTTTTGTCAGTTTATATTCATCGTCACTATAGTTGCCGTTATACTTATGTTGTGAGAAGTGATCGCTTAGATCCTAATCGACAGCTGCATCGCGTTAGCGATGCAGACTACAATAATTAACGTAGCTATTTGTTTTTATCAATTGCCACTTGCATGCAGTGTACCATTGTATAACAATCTTCCCCATGTAACGTCATAGAGTTAACGGAAAGTGTCAATTTTGAGTGATGTCTGATTTTTATTGCATCCAATATTGTGCGCAGTAATGTGGAAAAAAAGAAGGCAACAATGACATCTGTATCTATACATGCGAAGGTCTCAGTTAGCGTATTCTACATGAGTATTCATAGCATTGCTATTACACCATTTACAACTCAAGTTCAGTTAATTAGAATTCAAGTTAATCAATCAGTAGGCAAGTTCGTCTTTAATCAAGGAAATGTCTATGGTAACATATCGCAGCACAACATAAGTACTAATTAACCTTGAATATTTCCTTCAGCAAAACATTTTGGAAGGTAAGACATCATATACTGGTAACCGGCATACTTTTTTTCAACTGTAAGTTCTGCGGCTGCAGGAGATACAAAGGTTATTAATAAATAACAGCGATATTGTGCTAAGTTCATTAGTAAATTCCGAGCAGCATTTTCATCGTGAAACATCGATTGTAATGCTACTAATTACGGTTTTATGGCTCTTTTGAAGCAAAAAAATGCGCTCCGTCGGCGGTCCAAGGTATGGTTGATTGACCTCATCTTGAATATAAAAATATACTGAGGGCAAGGACTTTTTCATTGAAACCAACACTACGTGACTTTTATTATATGGTCATTCTCCATTGAATTGTATCATTAGTTCATCATATTGTCGTGTTTGTTGACTTCTATGGATTCAAAATTGAATTAAACTGCTATAATTTTTCTATATTGTTAACATCTGCTCGTCCATTTATCAATGCAGGTTCCTTTTCCTCTATACCACAGCAATTGTTTGTGGCAGTGCATTCCAAGTTAATTGACTTCATGTTTTAGCGGAAAACGTTGGATATGTACAATGAAATCAATGAATACAATGTTGGTGCATGTACAATGAAATCCGATTTTGAGCTATTGTGTTAGTTAAGGAATGTTGTGTCATACCGAATGTAATAGCAACACTCGCTCAGAGCACTTGTTCTCGCAGCACACGCATCCGTTGTTCTACATGTAGTCCATTGACATTATGCAGCGTGCGATTTCTACATGTATGTGGATGATCGACATGCACATGTCAGTGGTATAAATTCCCATACAATCTGGGGGCAATTCTTCGATTTATGATCAGTAACAGGTGACCAGTGATTTCATGACAAGTTGATCTTCACAAGTGACCATGATTTCAATCCTTCGGCTTGATCAGCAACCACTTGCCAAGACATGACTAGTTAATCTTGCTGAAGACCAGTGGATAATGCGGAGCTGTGATTGGTCGAAAAGTGGTGCAAAGCATGGTGAAACAAACTATGGGAAAACTGTACAGGAGATTCTTCTGTTATAGATTTTCATTTCGATTTTCTGCAAATATATCATCTATATTTTACGAATCATTGTAATATTCATTATGATGCCAAAGAATAAATGTGATATCAAGTTTTTTACTCTGAAAAGTCTTAACTGAAGAGCATCGGTGTTTCTAAAAGCAATAATGAATTTTGTCTGAATTCGATGTCCTCAATCATAGAAATCTGCAACATGCGATTTTCATGATTATGATAGCTTGTTTCATCATAGACTATCTTGTAGACAAGTCAGACTAGTCCCAGTAAATAAGAGCATTGCCAAGAGATGACTGCTTCAGAAAGTTCGAAGCTGCGGAGAATAAAAAAAATGGAAGCCTTCTATTTGGCAAATTTAACGAGGCCAAACGCCATGCTAAAGAAACATGAGTGAATGCATTGAATAGCATGCATGCAGAATTGGCGGGACTTGATAGTGGGAAAAGATAACCAATACTTACCGGGCACAACGTTTATGAATCGCCATAAGAAGACATTGGTAAGAATACCTAGAAAAAAATCGCAAGGAATAAGGCCTTGAAACCTCGATATCAGTCCACTTCACTCGCCCATTCTAACAATCCAAGTACCGTTACTAAATTTCTTATTCAAAGAACTCTGACTGGAGAGTGATGGCGCACTGTCTTGCATTCAAACAACATCATCCAAAATGTGCGATTCTTACAATGGGAACAATAATGTTATTGATCATTTCAGAATAATTGACCCCATTTAGAGGATTATAAGAGAAAACGAGCTTGTAAAGGAACAAAAATTGAGATTCCACCGCAAAACGTAACACCGTGATCATTTAGCAGCTTTTGCTGTAGTGAATTGCGCCTACTAATAAATTCAGTTATGTTAATCCACGTTACCTTTCAAAACAAATTTGACCACATCTGTCAGCAGAATGAGTCCCTGGCCGTTTTTTTATGCACATGCTGTATATACTTCTCGAACCAATCAGCGAACTATTTTCGTACTTATTTAAGTCTCGGTCTTCCTGGCCTATATCAATCCAGCACTGATACAGACTCATAAAATTTATTTGCTCAAAGGTCACTGTACTACCAAGGAGCTGTTAGGTGCATGTACATGTAGAGTGCTACACACACAGCAAGTATACCAATGAGAAAAAATCACTGAATTTTAGTAAGGAAAATAAAACTAAACTCATTCTAATAAATTTTATCTTGAGCGCTTTCGATTACTCTAATCATAAGATACGTCATTTATAAGAGGATTCTAAACAATCTTGCACTGAAAGAATATAAACATTCAAATTACATAGCTATAAAAAGAGATTAAGTAAAAAATTATGCATAGGTACATACTAAAATCAAGAAATTAGACTATCGGAAATTAACATAGATAAGATGAGTTTTTATATATTAATATAAATATTAATAAAATATTTATATATTTTTATTATATTAATATAAATATAATATATTTTATTTATATTTTTATATTATATAATAAGGGCCAAATATTGACTTCTGTATACAGAAAGAAGACATGGAGTGGTCTATATTTGCACTATTTCAGCTTCGTGCCCAAGAGGTACAAAATTAATCTTGTGAAATGTCTATTTCATCGCGCTAGGCGCATCTGTTCTCCTTGCTTTTTAGAAAATGAATTTCAGTTTATAATTAAGACTTTGAAAATGAATGGCTATCCGGTCCAATTTATTGAACAACATAAAATAAATGAAGATAAAGAACCAATAATTGGTCCGTCAAAAAAGAAAGTGTATGTTAGAATTCCATTTCTCGGAGACAGATTTCACACATTTGTCTCGAAAAAGCTAAATGAATCAATTTCGAGAACATTTTTTGCCGCACAGCTTGTTGTACTGCCTCAGACAATGAAGATCCCTTGTCGTTCTTTGAAGGATCCAATTTCTCTCGTTGACCGATCAAATGTCTGTTATAATTTCAAATGCGACTGCGGATGAAGTTATATTAGTCGCACAACGAGATGTCTTGGTATCCGTATCAAGGAGCACTATCCTAAGTGGGCAACATCAAGATCTAGAATCCCAAAAGATCAAAGCAGCTCAATATGTAAGCATCTTTGGGATTTCAATCTATTTGCCGGACGCAAGATTGAGTAATATTTTTCTGTTGCTGCGTATTGCAGAAATGTGCCCCATGTTAAGATCACTGAGGCCATTTTGTTGAAGCAGTTCAGGCCCTCGCTGTTTGTTATGAAAGAATATGTAAGTGACTTTCTCCTACCATGGTCTTAGCTCTTTCTGCTTTCATCTTATATCTATGTTAATTTCCGATAATCTAATGTCTTGATTTTAGTATGTACCTATGCATAATTTTTTACTTAATCTCTTTTCATAGCTATGTAATTTGAATGTTTATATACTTTCAGTGCAAGATTGTTTAGAATCCTCTTATAAATGACGTATCTTGTGATTAGAGTGATCGAAAGCGCTCAAGATAAAATTTATTAGAATGAGTTTAGTTTTATTTTCCTTACTAAAATTCAGTGGAAGAAAATTTTAAGTTTTTGAGAAAAAATCAATTACGCAGATAAATATTTTTCTAATTTAACAATTGTGTGTAGAAAAATATGACTGAAACATGCAAAAAGTTCTAAATATAGCAGCTTGCAATGTTTCTTAAACGTTGTCTGTTTTCCACCACTTATGAGCGAATCTATTACAGCATTTTCTAATCGAATATTTATTTACCTAACATGAAATACGGAAGATTCATCTACAAAACTTTTGGTAAAAGCACTTTAGCATATGTGCTCTATTAACATGTATATCCCCAGTATGTGTTCCATCAATACATGTCTTTAATTGAAGCATGCTGCTTACATTTCATAAGAGAATGAAGTTTTCTCATAAATTATACATCGAACAGAAACAATAAATGTTGAGTATCATACGTTAAACAAGACTGTCCGCGTCTGTTTCGCAGTGAACTTCTCACAAAAACTAGTTTATAATCCAAACTCCACTTTCTGAAAACTATGTAAGCAAGATAAATTCTTGACTTTGCATTTCATAATATTGTAAATATCATTGATACATCATTCACTTTTTAATTGAATTTCCTCTACTTCCACTGATACTGATACTGATAATGCAAGCATGATAGTTAAATATTCTTCCGTCATAAATGCGTGATTATGACAAGAAGCTCTGATCAAGTCGAAGAATTCGATCACTTGTCATACCACTAGTTAAGGTTGGTTTATACTTACCTCTGTAGCTCTGTAGAGTTAAATAGATATTTATGAAAACTCTGCAGAGGTTTTATCTACAGAGCTCGCAGAGTACTCCGTAGGCTCTGTAGAGAATTATCGATCAGACTCGGTTAGGAAGGGTGTTTAAACTTCTACCGATGTCGGTAGACTGTATACGAATATCATATGGAGGCACGACGTGACGACGATATTGAGGTTCTTTTCACCTTAAGGCTTTATCTGAGAAGCAGAAAGCGTATACGCTCAGTATATATGAGACAATTTTTGAGTCAGCGAATACACCGTGGACAATATAAAGTGTTGATTCCTGATCTGATTGATGACAAACACATGTTCTTCAACTATTTCCGTATGTCAAAATCCAGGTTTCAAGATTTACTGAATCGTGTGAGCCCTCTCATTACCCATGAAAGAACTCATGCACAACCAATTGGAGCTGCTGAGCGACTTTGCTTGACTATACGGATTTTAGCCAGCGGCGATTCTCAGGCAAGTATGGCCATAAATTACAGAATCAGCAAATCATCTGTTTCCAGAATTGTTAAAGAGACGTGTGCAGCGATATGGGAAACTTTACACCCAGATTTTCTCGCGCCTCCAACAAAAGAAAAATTCATGGAAATTGCTGAAGATTTTTGGAAAATATGGAATTTCCCTAATTGTATGGGATCAATCGATGGTAAACACGTAGAAATTATCGCCCCACCCAATTGTGGATCTCTATTTTACAACTACAAGAAGCATTATTCAATCATTTTGATGGCTGCGGTCGATACAAAGTACCTGTTTACATACGTGGATATTGGTGCATATGGACACTGCAGTGACAGTACTGTTTTCATGGAATCAACTTTCGGTAAGACCATCAGTGATATGACGATTTGTGCTCCAGATGAAAATTTTCTTCCTGAGACCAGTATGAAATCCCCTTTTGTCTTTATTGGCGATGAAGGATTTCCTTTGAAACCCAACATTATGCGACCGTATCCAAGAAGACAACTAGATCGCGAAAAACGAATATTCAACTATCGCCTCTCGCGCGCTAGAAGAACAGTGGAGAACGTTTTTGGGATTCTCTCGGCGAGGTGTAAAATTTTGCGTCGTCCCATTGAAGCGTACACTGCTGTAGATGAGATCGTGAAAGCTACGACCTGCTTACATAATTACTTGAAATCAACAGACTTTAAAGAGACAAGTGAACGACAGTATTTACCACCGAATTTCATTGACCGGGATGGAGATGACGGTAACATCATATCTGGGGAATGGCGAACAGAAGTTGAAAATGCTGCATTTGGCTTAATTTAATAAAATTTCTTCCAACAATCACTCCAAGTTGGCATCCAACATTCGGAATAATTTCAAAAACTTCTTTCTCACAAATGCAGGGAAAGTGTCTTGGCATAGATAACGTCATACCTGTAGACCCAGAAATACATGGATTATTGTTATTAACTTTTTTGAAGAACTAGGCCTAAATATCTTTGAGGTCCCATGAATGCAACTTTGTCGATTATCAATAAAAGTCAATAGCATATCATATTTCTATTCAACGACATAAATCAGTTGTTACTGATATTCTCATACACTTTAGCAATATTAAAATAAGAAGATTCTCCTGTATCACTCATCGAAGTGTTCATATTCTGCAACTCAGTAAATACCGATCTCTCCAAAGCAGATGACTGTTCAGCTTCAAAAAGCAAACGTTGAATATTTATCTTGACTTTTGCTTTCAATACAGGATTGAATCGTTTCAATGATGCGGCGACACTTTTAGCTGAAATGAAAAGAAGTCAAAGTTATGATGTCAGACAATAAAGACATTCGGCAGGACCCTAAGGTTGATGCAATAAATACTTCAAATTCTGTCAGATGACAATTTTACCTCATTTAACATAAAGCGCAAATAAAAATTTACGCTATTGAAGCACTAATATTAAAAAATATATCAAAAAATCAAAACTTTAAATTCGATCAGCGTGTTTTTTCGATTTATACGTTATAATTGATATATTTATTCTGTGCATCACTCACCATAAATCAAGTCTTTGTCGTCAGCAGCTTCTCTATCCTCATCTCGAGATTGCAAGAATTTGAGAATTGCTTCATCAACCGATGCGGCAGTTGATTTGCGCCTCCCCACTGTAACAGTTTTAGCAGTTTCCGGTGACACTGAAAGTGGCGTGGAAACTGAAGCTGGAAAGTCTTTTGTTTCAGATTGCTTCGGAAAATCTAGGTCTACACTATCTTGTGATGCCGATTCACGCTTGTTCGTAAGTTTTTCTTCGCTCGCTACAGTTATCCAAGAAGGGCATGAGCTCATAATAAGCCCATCGAATCGGTTTCGAAGATCCGCTTCCTGACCTCGTCTCAGTTTCCTTTTTTTTCTTTATCTGACGACGAGTATCGCGTAGCCCGCTCCATTTTTTCTTACACTCATCGGGGCTCGTATTTAATTCCTTCGATATTGTAATCCATGAGTTCCATTTTTTGATAGTGTCTCGGTAATCTTGACTTTTCAAATTCCACAAATGTTCATGCCTTTGGACGGCGCAGATAAGTTCCTCACTTGGGTCACTGGACTCTCTCATCTCAACTCATGAAATGACTGCGCTTTCTCTGCAGGGGTTGTCGGTAGAAGTTCAATGCTGTTCAACACGCTAACGATGTCTGCAGCGTGCGATCGATAATGGTATTTTTACTCTGCAGAGATTGCTAAAATATCGTTTAACTATTTCATCTGTGACCTACATTCTGCCGAGTTAAACGAGATTTGGTTGTCATAGTTTCCAAGCTCTGTAGAGTCTGCAGAGTGGAAGTATAAACTAACCTTTACTGGACGAAATTTACTGATCAAAATAAACTTGTCAACGTGTCAACTGATCATGTGGAAGAATTAAAATCACTTGTTACTTGTACAATTGTCACTAGTCAACGCGCATGATCAGTGACCGAAGAATTGCCTCCTGTGCATGGAGTAAGCGCACCGGACGAAAGCAGGCTACGCCTCTGAAACCCTTTCCTAAAGCGTCTCCAAATCAATCAGTTCATGTTGACCTTACCGGACCTTTCTATGCGGCAACATCTATGCTGCATCATGAGAGTCCACTTCACCTCGTGGATTGAAGTAGCAACTGCACCCGATAAAGTGATCTCAGTAGTTGCTGAGGCTTTTGTTGAGGAGTGGGTCAGTAGATTTGCAGTTCCCGACCAGTTGCACACTGATCAGAATGAAAGTGTTTGGGAACGTAATGAAAAATAATTGCCGAATTTTAGGCAATGAGTTTGCACCAACAACTTGATGGCAAAGCAGAGAGGACCATTCAAGAAATAAAGGCAAATCTGAGATTATCAACAACAGAACATTAATGAGACTTGGAACAACTGCTTGGTCGCAAGAAAGCCACTTTGTCCTGCAGCTGCATGCAAGCGTGTGAGCCATCGCTCCCCTGAGCCATCTGACACTCAGCGAGCTTTGAGGCGCACAGCGTGTCAAAAATGTTCCAAAGTTGGACGAGCAACCATTCTACCCAGCGCAGAGTTGGCAGGGCATTAACAGAGTCGGCGGCAACAGAAGTCGCGAGTGAAATCCACGCGAAACCCATTCAACGCGTATAGTCAGGTGATTCACGAAATCGAGCTGAAAACACGGGCTGCCGGATTGGAAACAAAATGTTAACTAGAACGAATCAGATAGTGAATTACCCGTCCATTGCCTATATTTTAACAGTAATGCGTGTTTAAGGAATATTTGTCTTTTATAAACATCTAGGTAAACTTAATAGGCTTTACTACTTTATAATATACCGCGATACATTGCAGCCATTGAAAGATATTTGCAACTCTACAATTTTAAACTATTTTTTAGAGGGATCTATTACGGATTCATTCTCTAACATATTACTTAATTTAATGCGTCATTGGCTCTATGCGTTTGATTGCGTGACTGATTTAATTAATTTCGAGGCTGCTTTCATATAGCAGGGCCCCACTTGGGTGAGTTTGAGCGTTCAGGAGTAGGGGCTGAAACTCGAATCCTTACCAAAGTTCCTGCTGATGACCTCAATTGCACATTTTTTCAATTAGGTAATCTGTTGTTGTTGTTATTTCCTTTAACCTGTAGGGAACGCCACATGGGTCCTTCTGAGGGATCAAATTCTTTTCACTTATCGTTATCTTCTACTTCATCTTCTCCTCAATCAGAGCATTAAATTTCATTCTGACGCAATTGACATATACAAGCATCTGGGGGACCAGACCTGCAGATTAAGTTTTGTCAATACATGTATAAGCAAATTCCGCAATTACTACACTGCCCAACACACAGTGTGGCAGACAGGCAGGAGTTCTCGAGTAAGTTAACAATTTTTTCTTACTCTACTTATATTTACACAGTCCTTTTTTTTCATTACCTACCATTTGAATATTATCAACATTTACATTTCTGTTTTATTCTTATTTTTCACATTGGTTTTACTTACTGAATAGTTCGATTTGTAATTTAATTCATTATTAATTGTGTTTCGCCTAAGGTTAGCCCTTGCTGATTTGATTCTGCATTAATATTCTGCATCCATATGTACATGCATGTATTCACTACCCTTATTTAGCAAATATAGACAATTCTTATCCTAATCCTCCATGTTAACTTTTAGATCGTTTTCATGTAAGCCTACATTTAGATATTCTCACCACATTTTTCACCAACTGTCAGTTTTGAAATTTCTTTCTCAAAGCAACTTATGAACGATGTTCGGAAATTATTGTTATTTGTATGCATCTTTTTGTAGTCAATTTTTTACTATTTGTGTTTATTTGTTTTTCATCAAAATGGTAATCAATGCAAAACAGTTTTCAAATTCTCGTACAGGAAAAAGGAACAATGATCTAACCTAACCCGGCTGCGCAGCGATTGGTCTTGTCTGTGTCTCTGTCGGTTCATCTCTGTCGGCTGTGGTTTCTTGGACCTGTGACAGCGTCTGTTGGAGAGCCGGATATCATTTTGATCGCCGTTGAGTCGTCTGTCTGTTTATGTGCTCTCTGATTCTTGGATCTCCTTGGTTTGTGTGATAGAGCTGATTATTTGAAAATTTGCTGGTTTCTCGTCGAGTTGTGATCATTCCGTCGATCTTCAACACCGCACGTGCGTGGCTGCTGCAGGATTTCTATTGTGCTTCTATCATTTATTGTTCTACGTGCCAGCCTTCACAGCGTGTTGAGCCTGGCGTGACTGTATTTGGTCACTTGTAAAATCAGTCAACCGAAATAAGCTGAACAAAGACACGCTATTCTATTGATGATCGGAGATTCCAAATATCAAGAACTTTTGTAGTGCTGGTATCATCGACTGGCACGGTGTTGTGCTTCGGTGCTGTCTTGACGCTCAACGTCGTGTGTTCGAATCTACCTCTGAGTAGATTCTTCACTTTTAACATTTTGCGATAAGTGCTATGGCGACCAAAACTCCAATGAAATTTGAAAATGTCAAGCGTATGTCACAGGGTCAGATTAGCAAACTTACCAAAGAGCAACTGTCGTCTGCTTTAAAAGATGCCATTTATACGGTACAGGCAAAGCCAAGCGATTCATCTGTTATTACCAGAGCTGATTTGGAGGACATTCTGGATTCAAAGCTTGTCAGTTTCTAGCATCAGTTTGAGACCAAAATGTCTTCAATTTTGGAGAACCAAAAGTTGCTTGAGAGCAAATGTGAAAATTTGCAGAGAGAGTTAGATGATCTAAAAAACCTGAAAGCTCTTACTGATCCAACTCATTTAACGGATAAAGTCGAAGAGAATGTCGTTAGTGAAGTGATGCAGTGACATGATAGACGCATGAATTTGATAGTCGCTGGTTTATTAGAGGATGACAGTGGCTCTCTTGAAGCTAGGGCTGCCAGTGATTATGAGAAGCTGAAAAGTATTTTTCTGGGTATAGGTGTTCAGAGTTTTGATGTAACATCGACCAAGCGAATTGGCAAGCTCATTCCCGGTAAATCGAGACTTCTTCGGATTCAGTGCTCAAGCACACATTCGAAATACGAGCTATTGCGCAGATCACAATATTTGCGACACCACCCGCCTTATAACAGGGTATTTATTAATCCAGATTTGACTGAAATGCAAAGAAAAAGAAACAAAGAATTGAGAGATGAGTTGCGTCAAAGGAGGAGTAGGAACGAGGATGTTATTATACAACATGGGAGAGTAATTCACCGAACTAACGCGAAATTGGATTTTCATTGAAACTTTTATCCCAACCCAAATCCTTGGCGCCTATAAAACGCTATCCGAAAATCCTGTGTTCAAATGCTCGCTCTGTGGTGACAAAGATTGATGAAGTGCGTACGACTTTACTGATGAAGGGTATAGATATTTTTGTTTGTTCAGAAAATTGTATCATCCGAAAAGCATGATCTTGGTACTGTCTTAATCGATGGATTTGCTTGTATTCGCGATGATCGTCAAAATCGAATCGGAGGCGGCGTAGCAATTTGGATCAGGAACTGTATACCATTCAAACGTCGATGCTTCCCCCCTCCATGTGGGATAGAGTTGGTATTTCTCATTTTAACTGCATCAAATGTAATTCTTCTCGCCATGTATATTCCTCCACTATGCGCGACTCGTGATGCCAATGCTATAAAGGACTTTGTAACAAACTGTCTTGACACTATTCTGAATGATTTTCCCAACTTTGACGTCATCATGTGTGGGGACTTTAATCGTTTCAATCTTGAGGATTTACACAGTTCTTTTGGTCTCGTCAATACGTATAAAAGACCGATTTATGGTTCTGTTGAGCTAGATTACATACTTTTTACTGAAGATTTAGCGCCGTATTATAAAGTGACTGAGTTTACTCCTTTCGATAGATCAAAAGTTGCTCACGTTTCACTTCTTGCTACTCCAATAATAAAGTCTGAAAACCATTTAGAAGTAATTCGTAAGGTATACGACCTCAGAAAATCAAACATGGACAGCTTCCCAATGTTGATGCAACACATCAACTGGTCATTTGTTGATGATGAGGGAATAACCCTAGATGAAAAATGCCGTCTTTTTCATGATATTACTGAAAATGTTGCATCTCAAACCATTCCTACATCATTGGTCCGTTTCACTGCGAAAGATAAACCGTGGATTACGCCTATTATCAAAGACTTAATCAACAAAAGATGGAACGCCTTTCGAAATCAAAATTTTCCTATGCACAATTATTTGAAAATGAAGGCTCAAAGCGAAATCGCTAAGTCAAAAGTTTCCTGGACGAAGAAGATGGGGTCAGCAGATTTGTGGAAGGCTGTTAACATGCACGTTGGAACAAAGGTGTCTAGTCCAATTATGTCACTGATGTCTGAGTACTCCTGTGTCGAGGATGGTGTTGATTCAATCAATCATGCCCTTTCCTCTGCATTTCTTCCTGAAACTATACAAACTGTGAATACGAGTGCCTATTTTTCGAATAATACAATTAGTATAAATGTAAGTCCTATGGTTGTCTACGATATGATCATCAGAAGCCCTTCCAACAAGGCGTCTCCTGATTTACCAATATCGCTTTATAAGCATGCCGCGTCATCTCTGGCACCTCTTTGTAGGCTTTATCAAGCGTCTCTTGAAAGTAGTGTTGTCCCGCTTATATGGAAATCAGCATCAATATGCCCTGTTCCGAAATGTTCGTCGCCTTCTCTCAATGACGTTCGCCCTATCAGTGTTTTGCGTTTCCCTGCCAAGATCTTGGAGAAAATTGTCGTCAAAAATCTGAAACATCGCTTAATTGATTGTTACGACAAAGCTCAGTACGGTTTCAGAGCTAAGTCCTCTACCCAGTGTGCTCTTATCAGTTTGAATGACAACATCACTAAACATCTTGATAGTCTGAGTACACAAGGGGCATTGGTAATTTCATATGACTACACTAAGGCTTTTGACAAGTTAAGAACAGATTTGATAATGAACCGACTTATGTCTTGTGACTTTCCCGAAAGAATTGTAAAATGGATTGCAAGTTATCTGACTGATAGAACGCAGTACGTCTCATTTGGTACAGCTAAAAGTAGTGAAGTAAAGGTGTCCTCTGGAATACCTCAGGGTTCAATTCTCGGTCCCTTCCTCTTCGCTGCAACAACCGCAACCTTTTCTTCGCTGAGCGATCACTGCCAAATAGTCAAGTATGCAGATGATACTACACTATGTTTTCCGATATATTCGTCTACTGCCAATGATCACATCAAACTGGAACATGAAAATATCCTCCGTTGGTCTAGAGAGATGGATTTATCCATAAATATGAACAAATGCAAAGCTTTACTGATCCGCAAGCGAAACTTTAAGGAAAATGTCAACTTACCAGAAGAGATTCCATTGGTCACAACTCTCAAAATTCTTGGAGTTACTTTCAACTCCAAATGCACATGGTCCGATCGCGTCAATAATATCATCCGGATTGGTTCACAGCGCTTGTATGCTATTCGTATCCTGAAACCGTGCCTATCTGTTCGTGACTTACAACAAGTGTATTGCGCTTACGTGCGTTCTATATTTGAATACTGCTGTCCACTCTTTGTATGCATGTCTAATACAGACTCATTGAGACTGGAGCGTGTACAACATCGGTTTCACAGGATGATCTGTGGTGCTCAATGTGAAGAAGGCTGCTTTGCCACTTTGATGAGTCGCCGGGGATTTTTGACCGAGAAATTTCTGAAGAATATTATGAAAGATGATCACATTCTTCATGATCTGTTGCCTTGTGTTTCTCAGTCTGGTCGCTTCATACTACCTGACGTACGATCAACTCGACGTAGCAAAACTTTTGTCATCTATGCCTGTAAACTGTATAACTCTCATCTGCGCCGCTGATTTACTTCTATACTTGTATTATTTCTTATTGGATTGTTGAACTATCTTACCAATTTTCTATGTATGTCTTCAAGCATCTTCCGATTTTCATTCAAAAGAGAAATAAACGCATATTATTATTATTATTATCGATACAGATAATGAAGTAAAATCAGGACGCAAGGCATGATAAGATACTAAGTTCTACAAATAGCTTGTTTCAAGGGAAAGCTCCACTTAGGTCTTTATTTATCAAGGAAGTTGTGTACGGGAAAAAAGAGTCCTTTCTTTTCAAAGTTCGGCACATGATCACACTGTATTGGCTTCGCTTTCTTTTCGTGATGAGGTTGTGAGGGATTTGTTGTTTGAGATTTGTCTAAATGGTTTTTTGCCTCGTTCATTGCGTTTTATTTGAATCTCTTCTCTCTTGCATTGGCATAGTCGTATGCTATATGCAAGCGACTATACATATTGCTACCGTAGTATAAATTATAGATTAGCCTGTGAGCTCTATTATCGAGCTTCTGCAACATTTGAGACATATTCTGGTCCAAACCAAAAAACAAGAGACAGGCGTATTCTACCAATGATTGTATAAATGTGTTGCATATTAAATGCAGCTCTTTCGTTGTTAGTATTTTGTTTAAGCGTCGGAGAACATGAAATATTTGACTTGCTTTTGAATACAACATCTGCACATGTGATTTCCAGTTCATGCTTATATTGAAAATAACACCAAGAATTCGTATTTATTGGACTGGTGGAATTGGGGTACTGTACGAGAACTTTCTTCCTTGTTCAGTTTCTATTATCACTTTTGACTTATTCTTTCTTATTCAGCACTAATTTACTATCTGAGCACCATTCGCAGCATTAAACCACATTCAATGCTTTTACCGTGCAATTAATTAATAATTAATAATTAATAATTAATTGATTAATATATTGCCTTGCATTCTTTTCGCGTATTCATTCCGGCAGCCAGAACGAGTTTCTGCAGGGAACGAGGCCGAAAATGAGACTTTCACAGAATGATGCACACCCTATGTGTACTACGAATCTGCACGTCTGCCGAGTTCTAGTGAGTTCCTCTTCTTGTCAGACAGGATCAAAGAAAAACACATGCTAATCCAATGGGACGCAGATTGCAGTTTTTGGTTAAAATGAAATATTTTATGTTTTCTCTGATTAAACAAAAAGTACTAAGCCTAGAGTCATAATTTTTGACATGGATTGTCATCAGGTCATTTTCTTTCATGTGCGTGATCAATTTTTCATCCCTGTCTATAAAGCCGAACACATTTAGATTTGGCGAGCCTCTTAATGTCGACAAAACACAAACATTTTGAGCAACCTTATCCACATTCAACCACATTCTCGCATACATTGCCTATCAGAAGCATGATAATAGCACATGCACATAATAAGAAATGACCTGAAGAGAATCCATGTCAAAAATTATGACTCTAGGCTTAATAATTTTCAGTTGATAGGAGAAAACATGGAAAACTTCACTTGAGCCAAGAACTGCAATCTGCGTCCCATTGGTTTTACATGTGTTTTTCTTTGATCCTGTTTGAAAAGAAGAGGAACTCACCAGAACTCGGCAGACGGGCAGATTCGTAGTACACATAGGGTGTGCATCATTCTGTGAAAGTCTCATTTTCGGCCTCGTTCCCTGCAGAAACTCGTTCTGGCTGCCGGACTATATTGTTTCACTATGTAGAAAGCCGTTTTAGACGTGACTCGTGAGCTTACATTCTTAAAAATAATTGGGTTGTAACTTAAGACTATTGTGAAGTTTTTCTTACACAATTTAAATCATTCGTTGCTAACACAATTAGGCTTACACAGGTATTTCTCGTACATTAGTAGCAGCGTATGAACATATTTTGTAAATGAATTAAACTAATAATAGCTACCAACAATAGCGCAATGAAATCCGTATTGACAATGAAGATCTCGATCATTGAAATTTGCGATTTTGACC
Organism: Prostheceraeus crozeri; assembly: GCA_907163375.1. Taxonomy (NCBI): domain Eukaryota; kingdom Metazoa; phylum Platyhelminthes; order Polycladida; family Euryleptidae; genus Prostheceraeus; species Prostheceraeus crozeri. The sequence goes on along the minus strand of CAJQUW010008076.1, from coordinate 54,916 downwards.
GTTAGATGCGAGGCATAAGCCAACGGCAGTGCGGATCCATAAATATGAAAGGACCGTAAATGTTGAATTACTGATTCAATGAAGCACATCGCCTTTCTATACGAACACAAGAATTTTGACAGCAGATACAACTACCAACCTATGTAATAAAGTTAAACCGTCACATAAAATTCGTCATAGGAATAACCTTCCTTGTTAAAATGTCACTAGAAGTCAACTGATTGTTATTTAAATGATCCGCGTAGAATGTAGGTTTGATATTCGTCATTTAATCATTAAATGCATAATTGCTATTCTCTATATTCTACAAAAACTTAAGTGATTTTTTTCAAAAGATGAATTCTCGTAAATCTTAAACACTGCATCGCTGGGTTGTTTGGATTTGCTTGTGGACCTGATATCGAAATAAATAAGAACAGCTCTATTTAGCTTTCTTGGGTAAATAGAGATAAAAGTGAAACACCTTGATATGCATAGGACATATCACCAGTCAATAATTTCCACAAATAAATGTAATGAAGAACCAGAACGTCTGAAAATTATGATAGCCAATTATCGGACATAGGTGACATTAATTATTCATGAATATCAAAGACATCATTATTAGAAAAGCATTTGAGACTCATCATTGTGTAAAAAATGAGAGATCACAGTGATTCACAGATCAAGTAATCCAAATTTAAGCGTGATACGGCATCTGTCATTTGATTATGATAATACATATCGCATCAATATACAAAAATGCATATTAAGGATGCATAATTGGTTTTGTCGATGATTTCACACTATGCAAGACTCGATTCATAAAATTCTTGAAACCTACCTAAGCCATGAGCATGAAGGGGTTGATTCTTTAATTCTCACACCACTACACCGTACATATGGACGCACGGCGAAGGCATCTCGCTCTGACACTTATTTCTGTTTTGGGATTATGCCACTTGAGCAAGCGTGAAAGTGTGAAACGTTGGGGTTGTAACGATATCTCTAATTCAATATTTTAGCCAATAAATCTTTAGGAAGGCCCACTTTTCATGCACTGACAGAAGATATTATATCATTCACTATCAGTATATACTATTATTATGTTACATTGCAATTATACAATGTCTATCATACCTTTGTACAACAATTTAAGAAGCTGATTGTCCATGATTTTAGAATTTCAAACTTTTTACACTGCAGACGTTGGTCGAGCTGTCTTCAACACTTTCCGCATAGGCATTGGTGTTCCGTATCGAGTTTCCGCTGGTTGGGGCTCTCTCAATGCGTGTTGCCGTCTCCATTCCTCCACATGTACTCGCAGTAGTCTCGCGCGTTCCGCAGGAGTGGTCAGAGAGGATCTTGGAGGCTCGATTAATGTCTCAGAGTCTGAATCTGACTCTAACTCCTCTGCTGAAGAAACGGAACGAATCTCCCAATTGTGAGTCGTTGATGAACATGGGAAAAAGGGACAAACAGCTGATGTCGACCCGAAACGTCTGAAAATACACGCGGATGTAGGTCGATAAGTTACTGATCCTTTACTCTCCTGATCCTTCTGTGAGGCGTGAACAGATGCCATAGATGCCAAAGGACTAAGGGGTGTTGGAGGTCGATTGCCACGGCGTGTGCGGCCTCGTGATACTGATCGGACGGTCAGAAACTCATCGGTCAGCGGGGCTGGAGAAGCTCTGGTGAGTTCGAGCTTTCGAAAATCGCGGCGTATAGAATCTAAACTCCAACGCTCTTGTTTGCGCAGTGATGAGACCTGAGCAGCGCATAAATTTGCCTCACGACAATTCTTATCGCGAATCCTCAACATGCGTTGACGGCTCTTGCGAGCCAAGTCGCGCACATCAACACGAGCACGGCTCATAGCAAACACAATCTGGACCGGTGTGATGTCCAATTATAAACGATTCAAATGATGGCGTGCGCGTACTGATGCAAAGAGCGTGAAGGACCAACGAAAGCTATTACATCAAACGTCTTACTGCTTGATATGCCAAGAAAACTCATTCAATCAGAGAAGCATTGCAGTGAAGAAGAGGTCAGAGTCTCACTTGATTGAAATTCAAAAAGGAATAATGTCTTTTGAAATCTCATTGGAAAAACTGAGGATGAACTATTATCCTGCTGCGAATGTTGATTTCAATTGATAATAATATGCGAATTATTGCTGTGATTGATTGAAAAAAGGCTTTTTTCTTTTCAATTGCTTATTCGACATTTGGTTGTTTTAATTCCTAATAAGTTCACGACATCTTTCTATTGTCAATCACTGGAAGACACCATCGTTTAGGTAGAATGTTAGGACAGTGCGTGTGAACGACGTACTATTGTTTTCAATATGCATGTCCGTTCGAGTCCTTTATTAGAGTGTTTGATTTCTATGGTTCGATGCTTCAGGCTTTTGAATCTTCTTATTAGTAGGCCTAAGATAAGATAAATTTTCTTACCCACTTTATCCGAGAAAATTGAAATTCAAAAAATAACAAATCAAACATCAAGTATAGCTGTAAATAGAATAAATCACATACTGATAAAGTACATGCAGAATATCATTCTCAAATTCAACAAATTCTTTAACTTCGGAAAGCTCTTTTTCTGAAATTGATATTGTATGAATAACATGACAATGCTCGGGATGCAACGGTCAGCAGACTCAAAATGCGTCAGTTACTTGCAGCAATAAGTCTGACCACATTTCGTGATAGACGCCTGACTCCATATTGAATTCAATCTCGAGATCTCGACTATTTTTTAACGATTTTTTTAACAGATCTCGAAACTTATTTTCAGGCGCTTGAGATCTCGAGATTACGGTGCCGAGATCTCGACTTTTCGAGATTAGATTTTTTGTTATGCATGCACTTAAAAAGTGAAAATCACAGTTGCATTGAATTACTTGTTGGGACATTAGTCAACTATTGACACCAATAAAGTATGAGTAGTATTCGCATTCCCACGTACCAAATACCATCTTGAAGATGCACTATGTTTAATAACTGACTCACTGTAATGAGCATGGATGTTGAACATTTAATCCAAGTCAATAAATAATTCAACTCAACGCTGCATTTAAATGATTATTTTTTTCATGGGAATGTCTGTTACTCTCACATATTATGACATGAACTTATAGAAAATGAGATAAGTTTTACAAATGATTATCTCTGCAGCTTACACATGCAGTTACAGCATTTTGATTAATAAATGACATCCTCATAGCCAAATGTCTGTACTGTACAAAATACTGTGTTGCTTGGAGTGAACGGAGGAACACCGACGTATTCCAACCCACTTTCATACTGAACACAAAAACCGTGAATTTGAATGGTTTTGCGCCATACCTTGTGCGGCGAAATATTTCAAAAAGAGCATTTTTTCGGGCGATATAGTCTGTACCGTGATAACCCGAATAATACCTATTTGGATTAAGGTGTGGCGAAATGTCGACAAAGAAGGCTTGTGTTCTGTACACTGTAATAACTTTTCTTTGTCAGACATTCCATGAACAGGATTATCTTCTGTTTTGTATAGTGGTCTGTATGGAACTGACTTACTCTAGTTATTTATATATATATATATATATATATATATATATATATATAAGTTAAAAGTGTAATTCGAATTACAGATTTAGAAGAAATAGTGACATGGGCTATCGAGGCAACAATTACTCCAGACCTTTTAATAATTTCCAATATAACCAGCGCAGACAAAACTGAAGACCTAATAATTATAGTAGGCCTAACTTTAACAGACGAAACAAGTTTCTAAACAACAATCTTGAAAATGACATGCATTCCGAAGATGATTCTAAGCCTACTGTATATAGAAGAAATGTCTGTTAAGATAGTTATGATAATCAATATGGCATGGTGAATAACTTTTTTTAGATAAGGAAGTATCTCTGTCTTTAATCTCTCAACTGTTGAACTAAATGATGACTGCAAAAAAAGTTTTATCGAAGGGCACTAAATTTTGTCCCACTCCTAGAAAAAATATCACTGATCTTGAAATGAATTTGGATAATTTCTACCGAAAATTACGGTTACATGATTATTTTCATGATAAAGAAGAAAATAGAGCATCTAGTTTATGTTGCAATAAATCGGATTTCGTTCCGTCTAAAGGTCTTAATGCAGATTTAGATAACATCATACAAATCATGGATAATCAATCTCAATGTGCTATGAAAAGTTCACAGATTGCAACTTATAATAAGCATAATATTTCCAAAACTGAAACAAATGCATTAAAACTTATGAAGTCATTGAATGATTTACACTTAACAGAAGCAGACAAAGGTGGCGCCTTAGTGGTTTTTTTTATAGACTATCAATTTTACAGCAGGCGTATGAGAGAGGAGCACCTGTCAGATGAATTGACTTATAGCAAGATTGAAGCATACAATTGTCAACCCTTAAAGAAATTATGTCACATTGTAAGCTATATAAATCATGTTTAACAGAGAAAGAATATCGATATGTGACAAAATTTCATCCGAAATTATCGAATATGTACGGCTTGCCTAAGTTACATAAGCAGATTAACTATTTCTCGAATATTTGTCCTGACGATTTCGGTTGTATCTCTAAGGTGGCTCCACCTGACCTGAAATTCTGTCCCATTGTATCCGGTCGCTTTTCACCTACCAGTCGTCTTAGCGCGATTTAAGATGAAATTTTGAAGTCTATTTTACCTCATCTTAGTGGTCATTGCAGAGATACATTCCACTTCCTAGATAATTTACCGGAGAAAATTGATGATAGCTTTACGTTCATGACCTTTGATGTCATATCGTTATACACAAACATACCGCACGAGCTCGGTTTGATAAAGAGAAAGAGCGTATACCACACCGTTTTACAAAATCGTTTATTCTCGATGGATTGAAAATGGTATTGGAAAGAAATTACTTCTCCTTTGAAGATGACATATTTCTGCAAATATCCGGTACGGCTATGGGCACAAAAGTAGCCCCCACCTACGCCTCATTAGTCATGAGATTCTTAGAGGACAGAATGTATGTAAAATTGAACTAACTATATCCCCATTCAGCCCAGGAAATTCAACGGTCTTGGCTAAGTTATATTGTTGGCTGATTTGGAGAGACGGATTTGGCCAACCTAATGAGTTTTGTAATATGTTGCATGATTTACATCCGTCGATAAGATTTACTCAAGAATTGGATAAAAAGTGTATAAACTTCCTTGATGTGAAAGTAGTTTTCAATTTTTTCTCCAGAACAATACACACTGAAATCTATCGCAAACCAACTGACACTTTAAATTATATGTATGTCCCATTCAATTCAGCCCATCCACGCCATATCTTAAGAAACATCCCGTTCAACCTAGCAAATCGAATAAAGCGAATTGTTTCAAATGTTGATGACAGACTCGTAAGATACTCTGAATTAAAATTCTCATCTGATCAAACTGAAATATCCGTTAAAGTTGATTGACAATGCTATAAAAATGGCCAAAAATCCAGTTATCAAAAAAGACAAAAAGAATGTGAACGAAGTAATGATTCCGTTTATTCGAACTTGTAATGAAAACAATCCGAATATTTTCAATGATATAATAAGACCAATCTCTAGCACCTTGCCATCATCTCTTAATGCTTTTGAAAATTGCATGTTCAACCCAGATCACTCATATCCATTCTCTCTAAGAAGAATCGAATGACAGTTAATGGCATAGAGCGTTGCAACGAAAGTCGCTGCCGAACGTGTGACATTATGATCACGGGTAAAAGTGTCTCGTTTCAAACTGCAACAGGTACGGAAATCTTCAACATTAATCAGAACTTAACGTGCCTCTCTTCTAACGTGATATATAAGTTGCAGTGTTGTAAGTGCGGCCAGTACTATATCGGTCAGACCGGGGATGTTTTTCGACATCGTATTACCCTCCATCGGCAGCAAATTTTTGGAGAACAGTACTCTTTCTTAAAAGTGAGTCGCCATATTACTGCGTGTGGCCATGAATTCTGTGCAGCTTATCAGCTTCCTCTTAATGGGTCAAAAGTTGAGCGCGAGAAGAAGGAAGCTATGTTCATCAAGCGATTCCTTCCATCATTGAATGGCTAGCTTTCACATCGTGCTATGTCAAATTCATTTCAACGTAGCAAAGTGTGTCAAGGTAACAAAATTTAAAAAAAAACAAGTTAACGACTAGGTGCAAATTATGATTTGGAAGAAAATTTTTATATCCTAAAATGTCTGGAAATTTAAAAATACTTACTAGAAGGACAAACTACGGTTCTCCTCTCCTCATGTGTAATGAATTGGCGAGTAAGTCGTTCTGTTCAAAATTACTTATATATTGAAAAGATTCTATTTAACAATCTACCCATTCAGATGATAAGAGGACAGGTCTGTTTCCAATCAAAATACCAGATCTAGCTAACACAGCGGGAATACGATATCTATAATCTACCAGGTGTGTAAGAGAATTGATATTAGTTCCCTAAGCTAAAACGTGAACAAATTCTACAAAATATGCATGCAAATTATTTGACTATTTTTAAAGAGGTCATCAACAGGAACTTGGTCAGGAAGATCGCGTTTCGACCGCTAAATCCTGGACGCTCAAACCCAACCAAGCGCGGTCCTGTACATTTAAGATGCACAGCCTCAAAAATTAAATTTACAGTAGAGAAAAATTAGCATCAATCAAAAAAATAGAGTCACTATTGACTGAAATGTACCTCAGTCATCTGAAAGAAGGACAGAGTCCAGCCAGTAGTCATGTAATTCTATGTACAAGTGATGTCTGTGATAATGATTACTCCATTATTTTGTTTGTGCTGTTTCATTTAGTGCCTTGAAAATCAACTGATAGGTTGTGAAATCGATCGGCACAAGATATAACATCATTTTGTGAAACTGGTTGATTTTTCCTTTTTTACTACAGTATATATATATATATATATATATATAAAAATATTTTGACTCCTACTTCTATGGTTGTTGCTTTCAAATATGTTGTATATAGTCTTTAGACTTGAACAACTTTTTGTAATTTACAAATGCTTGAAAATGGACCAAGTAAGGTCTGAAACGTTGCGCAATATATTGAAATTTTTTGCGATAAAATGGTATTTGTTTATCGCCATAACAAAGTTGTCAATAGAAGAAAGAGATTAATTCAGAAAGACAGAAAAAGTATTTTTCAAATCAATTAAGATTCAACATGATCTAGTATTCAATCAAGCATGTAAAAAGAACGACATATTGCCAAGTTATACGAAATTAAAGTTACACAAAATAGAACTACAAGATAAAAAGACAACAGAGCAATTCAGAAGTAAACTGATATTGGATGAGATAAATAACAGCAAATTATATACACAATATATATAATGCATTAAAAGACCTTTTCACTGCTACAGGATTGTAAGTTTCAATTACTCAACGATGGAATATGCAATTATAGTTTTATATAACAAACTTAACATGCAACATTCATTTTGCTCAAGAATGTGCGAGTGTACTCATGCATGAGTAAAGAGTAAAGAGAGTAAAGAGTAGAGACTGGAATCATGAAATTCGTCAATAACTTAAGTGAATTAGGTTTATACTATTTTTACATTTCTCGCAATCAAATTTAGATTCTCATAACTGTTAGGCGTAGTGAAAACCAAAATAGTCAAAATTAGTCCACACCTTTCATTTGATCTTACTTGTATTGGCATTTGGCTACCCCGGTACCGGAGGTCATCCATAGACGAAATAAGATATTCAACACAGGAACAACACATTGGATATACAATGCAGGAAAGATGCTCGAACGACTTTCTTCTATTTCAATAAATGTAATGTGTTACAAATTGAGTGCTAATTCAACAACAGGATGTCCATAGGGTCGCTATTGTCTTGCAGGATGAAACTGATGTTCCTCGAGACATCTTCGTGTGAGTTGTCTTTCACAATTCATGACTTTTTTTAAAAAAAGGAAAAGTACATGCGCGGAGGAAGGATTTTGCTACATTAAATGTAGTTCTTAAATTGAAACCGAATTTTCTTGTAATGAAATTCGACAATTTTTGAATTTCATGCTTTTAAGATTTTATGAAGATGTAAATAAAATGTGTAGCATGTTATATTGTTCCACGATCTATGAGCATGCACGGATTCAAGTACGATCAGTTTATTTAAGGATGTCATTGAAATTAAACAGTTCCGTAGGCAAGCTATAATGCATATAGACTTTTCAGAATATTGATTGCTAACTCATTTTGTGTCGATTTATATAGCCAACAACTGAAGCCCAAAGAAGAAATCCCCAGCCCATAATCATCTTTCTTCGTTGGACAAAAAAATAGGGAAAAATCTCTTCGGAATAATGATGTTAGGGGTCATCACCGTTGAAAATCGAAAAGCTTGTAACCGCTGTGCAAAGTTGACACGTATAGGTCGATGATTGTGGCCGTAGACATCATCGAAAATTCACAACATGAATAAATTTAGAGATTGTAGCTCGTGCATTTTACTTTCAAACAGATGGAAAAGTGCTTTATTTTCAGCATTTTCTCGGTCAATTTATCATTCACAATTTTGTTATACTTTTCACCAATCGAAATTGCATGCTATTTAAAATTCTGCCTGCAGAGGTTCCCATAACTTTCAGATAATGATTTTTACCTAACAGTAATTAATATAAATCGTGCATCCACACTTATAACGCAATGTTCACACATTGAGCATGAGACACAATTCAGTTTATCATTTTGGCTTCCATTGGAATACAATTTGAGTAGCGAGCGGCATAACCTAGAAATTATTAATGTAATTTATCGTGAACTCAGAGTTATGACATAATATACACTTTGACAAATTGACGCTACTTAAATTTAATTGCCTGACACCAATCAGCGAGAGGAATTCCATGAATTGGAATGGAAAGTGTTTAAAAGTTCCGCTTTTTATCGATGTGCATGTACTTTTGAGTAATTGGTAATATTTCTATCAGATGTTTGAGTCTTGTGTTTAAAAATAACAGCAATCGGAAGAAATTATTAAAATTTCATTATATGCGTTTCATTGCAATAACACATAAAATTATACGTTTCATGTGCAAATCTCAAGCAGTTTTAAATCCCAAAATGTTAGCCTGACTGGATATTTTGTCAATTTTTCCACTAATTGCTACTTGAATTTTGAATTTCAGGTCAGTCTATCTGATGATACCCAATTCATATTGACCGAAATTAATTACAACAAATTGTAGCTTAGAATAAAAAAAATCTTGTCTCTTGCCGTCTCCCACAAAAATAGAGAAAGAATAGTAGTAGACATCATCGGATATTCGGAATTAAATGATTCTGACTAAACTTCCTTCAACGCATTATCTGCTAGTGTTTGTGCCCCAACTAGATGCTTGAATAAAGAGGGCAACGTCTTCAAATTCCTCTTCGAAGAGTTATGCTCTTTGGTTTGTGCGTGGTCATTAAGTCCTTAGTACACAAAAATGGTTTCCTGAAATGGTTTTGCTTGAATCATTCTCGGAATCAAGATGCTGCATGGTTAAACAAAAATAATGTCCATATTAAATTCAGTAGGCTATACGCACACGTGCATTAAACCATGAACGAAAATATTTTAACTATCTACAATGTTCTAGTCATAGAGTAAGTATATTAGGTAGAGTGGTAACTCCGCATTTATTAAATTCCCAATGTGTATACACTTTCGATTTTATTAAATGAACTCGTGGGGGATACAGGTGGTATTGTCACCAAATGTTAGATATGCAAATGTTTGCAATTTTGCAGAAATTACAACGGAATTGAGTGATCATGATTACAATGCAGAAGGAATGATGGTCTTCTACAGATTCTCATGACAGCCTTGGAGATTTAATGTTTGTTAAATTAGCAATTCGATGGGTTCCTACTACTTTCATGCTGAAAAAGTATTTTCTTAAGCGTGATCATTTCACAAGCAACCTGCCTCTGGCACAGCAAAATCACATGATCAAAGACAATGACTTCATTTGACTTTGATTGAAAGATGTAAATGAGTCCACATCACGATTCAGATTCTAGAAATGAAGCATGAATTTAGAATCATAAAAACATGCCGGTGAAAATTGAATTAAAAACTTGAAATTTCAGCCAAGAAAGCACAATAAGATCGCGATTTTTTCATGAAGACTTGCATTATAATGCAGTTCATGAAATTCCCTTGATAATCAGCTTAATTTCCGCTTAGTTAGGATGCTTATTAGCAAATATTCATTCCTTTTGATATCAAACTTGTTTCATACTACTTAGAAAGGAGAGTCATCTCGGTAGTATATAAATTGGAAAATTTTGAGTCTTTTCAAAAGTCCTCAAAAAACTTTTTGGACGACGGGAACGTAATCTCCGCAAAAAACTGAATCTTGTGATATAAAAATTTTCACTGTATACAGATATTTTTTTTGAGTAGACACTACCTATATATCCCTACTCTATGGTTCTAGTTATAAGGACGAAAACGTAATGGCAAAGGGAAATATCAATTGACAAATCTCAATCATAGACGAAATAGAATCGTGTATGTCTATGGTTCTAGCTCAATCATAGATGGCCGACGAAAAAGAATGAGCAAAACTAGTGTTTAAATCTTCTATGTTACGCATTCAACGAAATAGAATTGGCAATAGGTAATGATGACGAAATAGCTGTGGCTACTTATGAAATAGAGTTGGAAAACCAATATTTCATCGTATAATCAACAACGCAAAGTTTTTCAATCTATTTCTATGCGGAACTATGAACTGAACTTTCATTCTGCTAGAATGAGATGTTTTAGCGCCCAAATGGTTTCTATCCTTAAATCATTGCGAACTATTTGCGAATTATTTAGAACAAGGCACAAAGTTTTAATTGAAAGTTTGCATACCAATATAGGTTACAAAATAATCATGGAGTGTCAAAACATCCCATTTTGGCCCTTAGTGTCGACATGTTTTACAAATACAAGCTAAATCTAAATGTGAATTCAGTGAATTTCACTGCATCGACTCCAAAATGTAAAAAAACGGAAGTCAAGTGTATACACAAAGAATGAGATGGAGAGAGCCTTACGGCATTGAGAAACGCAATAGTTAATAACAGTTTTTTCAGTTAGATTGTTGGTAGAAAGCTACACACTACAGAATATGGCATGGCAAGGGTCATGGAACGATGACAGCTCTTTGTGAGAAACACTTCTGTAGAATTTCTCATACCTTATAATTCTGACACGAATTAACGCATGATACGAGCACAATCACGTGGACAAGATCATAGACTCAAATGATTTAAAAATTGCAATATTTGATCAAAGTAGGTAACCGAAAGGTGATCCGCTTTCATGAATCACATTTTCTTTGGAAGTATGAAGCAACTCTTCAATTTGCAATTCAAAAGTGTTGTCGGTCAGACACAGAGGACGGATTTCTGAACGGATAACGAACTGAAGGAGATAATTGACAACGTCAAACATTAGCCGATCTTCTCAGGGTGCTAAATGTTGGGACAACAGAGCTGTTAACACCTTTCAGCTCCACCCTCAAGATTGTTATTAAGTAAAAGAATTAGTAAGCGCAAGGATTAAAGATATGATGCGTGAGGATTAGGACGGCGTTGATCATGTCTGACATACGAAAGGAGTTGGGATTAAGGATTAGATGGTGGTGGATCGTGTGCACCGCACAATTGACTGCAATTATAAGTCGGAATCACTTTGATGTCACCTAGGCTGAACTCTATGAGTGAAAAATGTGGTCTAATTATCATCAGGTTGATGCCAGTAAGAGACGATAGTTGAAATAGCGATATACATGTAAGTATTCAATATCGACTGTGAAATTCAGTGACATAACAAATATGTGACTCTTAGAGTATTATTGTTGGTTGTTTTAAAACAGCAAAAATGATTATGTTTCGAATGTCAGTATTTCATGCCATTCTCATTCGCTCAATGATTTATGATTTCGGACAAAGAAGGCAAGTGGTCGACAGACAATGAGTATAGTTACTTGACAGTTTCGAATTTCCCACTGGCTGGAGTATTCAATTATTTGTTGCTGCTTCTTCTAGCCAAAGATCGAGGCGAATGGAGGTCGGTGCAGTACCTGCATGTACATATATATATATATATATATATATATATATATATATATATATATATATATATATATATATATATATATATCCATTTATTCCCTGGATATCTCTTGTATACCAAGGGTGCATTCTGAAATAGATAATGGATGATTTTGAGATCATTATAGAACTTATTAACCGAAGGCCGCTAGGCCTTCGGTTAATAAGTTCTATATGACCGAAATAAATCATCCATTATCTGTTATAATGCATGCTATAGATACGTTTCAGAAGAGGTTAATAATTTCCATAATTACCTCTGTACACGGATATCTCTCATAACTACCTCTAAACACGGATATCTTGAAGTCTATATCTTGTTATTTCACAAGTTCAAATGGTAGCCTAATTGAATGCGCATGTACTGAATAGCTTAATTTTGCAAGCCTATTCCTATTATGCGTTGCATCAAACGCAATTATCTGCAAAATATTATATTTCAGCATCTCGCATTTGAAGTTGAAGGTCAATAGGCTATATCGACAAGATTGCTATTTTGATGCCCTTTTAAATGGCATGATTTTTGGACCTTGATAGATTTTGGAATAGTGAATGGTTGTCTCGACATAACGCATTGTCTAATTTTCAAAAAATTCTGATCAACATTGCAGAAGGTTAATGTATTTTAACACAACCAGAATGATGTTTGACGGATTATGATAGAATATATAAACAATGGAAATGTTGCAGTAAGAAAGCTGAATATCTAGTGAAATTTTGTAATGGAATGCAATGTTTTTGGTTGATCACACTCAACGTAATAATGACGGACGCAACAAGAGGAAGAGTTCTGTTTATCATCCAAAGAAACGCTCTAGCTCAACACCGATAGTAACTTGGACATGGTATGTTGATATTATATCACTACAAAATATATGTTGGGCCGTCACATTGCGCAGTCAAAACGCTCTTTTTGCAAGCATCATCCACAGTAGAGCTATAGCTGCACCTGGTAGAATGACCACTATCAAAGCTGGGATCGTTCAACAAAATGGCTTCTCTCAATGAGCGCACTAACAGACATTGCCGCAACAAAAGCAAAGTGAGCGATTGTAAGTCCATTAGAAAGCTCTTCAAACCTGAAGGCGAAATCCGAAGATGCTTTTTCTAATTCTATTATGCCTAGTCACCGTCACCTATATCGTTGCAAAGTAGGTAAACCTAGGTACTATAATATCTAGGTAATTATGGTGCTATATAACGACTTGATTGTGGAAATTATTAACCTATAATGCATGATTTTGAAAGGCTTTCTATGTCCACAGGTTAATAAGTTCCGCGAAAGCAGGTAATTATTTTCCTGGTTGGAAATTATTAACCTGGTGCAGACTTCTATGAAAAAGACATGCATTATAACAGATAATGCATAGATTTCTTCGGTCATTATTTGTCATAATAACCTCGAGCCTTCGGCTCTCGGTAATTATAGCAATGATGACCTCAAATCTATGCATTATCTATTACGTATACATAGAAAGTTGCACAATAGCATGCATTATAAATGCATATTCTACGGTAAATATGAAAAATATTCTCTTCTTCTACCATATTATTTAATATAGTAGTATCTAGATATCCGTAGATATTGATATCCAAAATCTCCAGTGAAAGATAAGTATTTGAAAATGTTCAAAATCGCTCATGTCTATGTCATAATTGATTATGTAATTGAGAATCCATGTTGAGAATCGTTGGATATATCAAATAACTACCTCTATGGCAAAAATATGCGCATACACAATCGACGAGTCGTAGCTTCGAAGCGGAGACTTATCGATTTTCATCGCATGTCTCCTACATAGGGCAGTTATCTAATATATAAATTTGTCGCATATCTATTGTCACTCGGCGGACTTTGTAGAAATGATATCCATCTGAAGAGGACTTGAATGAAGATTGTTTTCGGGAACGGTGTGGTGGAGAATTCAGTTATTAAAGCCCAGGCCGATTCAGATGGTTAAATCGTCTTGTAGCCGGAATGAATGGCTGTATCCACCGGACTTGGATGCCAATTGCACTAAAGCCGCGCGAATAGAAGGTTGATGAACACCAATGCTACAAGTTATCATCGAAAACTCATGTGTATCAGTGGTGAATAGAAGTATCAGGTATTAATGTCTTTTCTCTCAATAAAGCCTCCAGAGGATAATAGGTATGTCATCAAGCGAGAATGGCAAGAAAATGTAGAATTCCGAGGCATGAGTCATAGAAGTTCTGCAATTCTCTTTCCCGCTGGATTTATACATGATTTATAGAATGGCCTATCTTCTAAATCTATGTCACATGTCCAATAACCAATGTGATTATATATATGAAAATTTATCTTATCCTCCCAGAAGGGCAACACTGCGACATTTTTCCTATTATGGCAGTTTTCTTTCACAGATTTAGAAATAAAGATATCTTGTGAAATGAAAGTTGATGTAAGATTTACATATTTACATCTGAGTGTAGATTTCTTCTTGTCTGTTGATGTGCAGATTTTCCTTCAAATCCGACTTTCCTGCTAGCGATGCAAATGAATGAACAATGCATAACTGCGAGCATGTTTAAGGCGACAACAATGACTAAGGAAAGACGAGGTTGATACTAATTGTAATATGATGTCTGTTTGTTGTATACTCTGTATGGATCATCTAATCCTGACCGCAATGATACTACCAATAGAATCAAATATCAATGAATAGAGTCAAATATCATAGCCAATGCAGGAATACCATATGAGATTTCAAAGTAAGCAATGCGCAAAGCACAGGCCGACGATTTGTTCAATACTTACCGAGAAATCTACTTGTCTACTTATCCATAAGTTTCCTGTAAATAATAATACTACGCAAAGTACTTATAGCGTAAGGGGAAATTTAATCGAAGAGGTATAATGATGCCTATCTTCCAGAAATCATTGACTTCGGCATCGATGAAACCTCGTTTGTATCTAAGTTTGCTTGGTTATCTTTTTTCCTATTTTGATGTTGCATACTCATAATTTTCTGCAAATCCCAAATTTAGGCACTTTTAAGTCTAATTTTTTTTAAATTTTGGTAGAACATAGAGGCTTTCTGATGTAGCTTATTTTGCTGTGGTTTGCATTTTTTGTCAATAAATATTCCTACATAAAAAATGTTCTTCCCATACAATTCCTATTTCTATGATGTTTGCAGTAACTTTCATGATGCAATCATGTAGTCTATATGTTTATAAGTATCTGAAAAATGACGGCTTGTTAATGCAATGGTTGCCTGCTAACAGCAAGAGGCAATGTAGGAATACCATATGAGATTTCAAGGTAAGTGATGTACAAATCAGAGGCCACGATAGCGGCTTTAGGCAGACTTAAGGTCAACACTGGCATCTGCTATTTTGTTGGGTTGAATTTTCCATCGTCAGATTTTTATTTTGGGAATTCGCGGTAATAAATTTGAGTTATTTGACCATTTAGCTTTTCTTCGTGCACCGTTTTTCACAATCACTCCATCAATTTCCCATGAATTCAGTGTTTCGCTCTGTTGCGAGATGTGACAAACCGCTACCCAACCAATTAATTGATGTAGTATGTCAGAAAACTGCTTACCGACCACCACAAAACGTTACATTCATAGTAAAGTAAGTAAGTAAGTAAGGCGTATATTTCAGTGTAAATGACAATCAAAGATATATCACAAATCAATAAGGACATAAAGAAATTACAAGAAGCTTTTTGAGTTAGAGATCGGTTAGGTTACTCAGGAGGCAAGCGGTATATGGTAGGAAAGATCTGCGGGTCTTTTCAGTTCTGCAACTGACACTGTCTTTTCAGTTATGCTTTTCTGGTTTGTTTCCGTAAATAATTTGGTTAGCACGCTTATCGATAGATTCTAATTTGGAAGAGAGCGTTTTATTCAGACCAACAAATATGGGACAAACATACTCGAGCGGTGAGCGTATATATGCAGAGTATAGCATGTGCAGTTCGTCAGTGCTTACATAGGTAAGGCCAAAGTTGTCGCAGTATATAAAAACGGCTGTTACACTTTTTTTCAGCAAATTACAAACATGACTATTCCAACTAAGGTTACTAGTTATTGTAACACCCAGAATGGAAACACATTCAACCATTTCAACCGAAACTGTAGTACATCAGAAAAATCAACATTCATGCTTCTAGAACAAAAAAGCAACTTTGATTTCATCATGTTTAGCGATAAACAATTCATTTCACACCAACTCTGCACGTGTTCAGTTTCAACATTAATATCGCGTACAATTGATGAATCTGGTCTGATCGGTAAAATTAATGTAAGATCATCTGCATATTTTACAATATGTGTGGTTGGTAAAATACACTGTAGATCTCCAAAACATGCATTGAAAATATATGGTGCTAACACTGTGCCCTGGGGCACACCAGATTTCACATCGAAGAGGTTAGAGACCTTGTTATTTAATTTCACACAGGCAAAACGATTCTCAAGATAACTCCTTAAAAGAGTTACAAAGCCACTAGGTATACCTTGTCTCAAAAGTTTGTTCAATATGATTCCGTGGCTTAAATGATCGAATGCTTTCTGAAGATCGAGAGCCAAAAGAACTGATCCAGATATGTCATTATTATCATAGTTCATATACAATTTATTCATAATCGATATAAGAGCAGTAGTTGTCGAGCAAGACTTTCGAAAACCATGTTGTTCTTGTCCGAACATCGTAGTAGAAGTGAGTATTTTTCCATAATGTTCAATTAATTCTGGAAGATCAAAAAGGCGCTCTATAGTTGAAATATGATTTATCATGACTTTATGACCGAAAATATAAAGTATGGCTTCATAAGCTCGAAAGCATCCAGCATCCTATCGGTCTATTTTCTTTGTTGATGTGAAATATTCTTGAGCGTATGAAAAATGACTTCCAAGACTTCTGAACGTCCTATTGACACTGACTATGGGAGCTTAAATCATAATTTCTTTCAAACATCTTTGTTAATCTACTTTGAATAGTGAGGTAATATTCAGCAAATTTGTTTTCATTTTTGCAAATATTGTATTTAGGCTGATATGAGGGTGAGCCTAACTATTTTGTCTAATCATTTTTCCGTTAAAGGTCATAGCCTTCAGATTATGTGATGTCTTCATAATCTACTTGACATCTTTCAAGTTTAGTTTATGACAGTAACTTTAAACATTTATTTGAAGCAATGAGTCTTCTGGTCAATGTATTCGCTTTGAATACAACAATTTAGATATATTTACAATAAAAAAACACATTTGCATCCTGTAAAGATGATTTTCAAGCAGGATGATACATCGACCAAATTTAGAGAATCGCTTCATAATCATCATCTGAGATTACAGGTGGATGAAAGCACATGTAGTCCCATTGAAACAACCACTTATGTGCCTTAATGCATATATTTAACTGAGCATTTCCGTCTCAAATGAAAAGCTAAAATGTGACATTAAATAGGTTCCACTTCTGATTGTTTTGCCTGAG
Source organism: Prostheceraeus crozeri (assembly GCA_907163375.1). Lineage (NCBI taxonomy): Eukaryota > Metazoa > Platyhelminthes > Polycladida > Euryleptidae > Prostheceraeus > Prostheceraeus crozeri. The sequence goes on along the minus strand of CAJQUW010008076.1, from coordinate 37,318 downwards.
CACTCCATCGAAGATCCTAACCTCGTCTGGGAAAAGCACGGCGCCATCCCTGTTGGTTACGACTTTGTTGACAATATATGTAACTCCAGTGCAATTAATACCGGAAAATTCGTCAATCCTTCTGAGGTTAATCGACAAAATTGAGCTGAATAAATGCATGCCGTCAGAAAGATTGAGTGGCAATCTATTCAAAAGGAAGGAATAAAGCTAGATTACAATCACACCAAATGCCCATTGCACAATTTCATCACTTATCCATCTGGCGATCCAATGGGGAAAGTTCTATCAACTACAATAACAATGTTGCTGGTGTTGAAATAAACAGATCACTGATAGGTCAACCATGGAATCTCATCGAAAACTCACTGATCTAGAAAGTGCATTTAAATGCTTTCTCTTTTTGGATAAATCAGTTTGGAAAAGAATGAACTGAGCATTTTGTATTCTTTGTGAATTTTGTGAATATTTTGTATTTAAAGCAATATGGATGATCAAGAAAAGACAAATTTAAACATAAGTCTGGATGATGCCAAATATTCCGGTCTTTTCGTCTCATTCATGTCTGGTACAGGCATGCACGGATTTCCCAACATCGCCAACAGTAAAAGTGTCTTTCGAAGATTACTATGGACAACTCTTTTGCTTGGAGGATTTGGTCAGTATAATTTTTGCCCAGGACCCTAAACAAAACATGTAAATGTCATCATGAAGAAAGTTTGATCCCTTGGATATATTGAAAATGAAAATGAAAACTGGTTTAATTCTTGTGATGGCGACATGTTTCGCCTGTACCTTGAGGCCCTGCTTAATTTCCCTTCACTTAGCATTAGTTTTATGTACACTACTTGTTATTCTGTTAGCAATTTACACAGTTTCGCAGCTTGGTCTTTTCGTGTCAGTTTGTCGCAGTCACAGATCGATAATGCTAGATTTTATCATCTTTCTATTTGTGAGCCAATGCGCAGAAGCCGCCATTCTGTTGTCTTGATTTGTACATAAAATTCATCATCTGTAACTTGCATTTCAGTTACGTGTAGCATGAACAAGAAAAGGGGAAACATGTCGCTATAAGGCCTCAGCCACACTGAAAACAAAGCAAACACGAGCGTCACGAGCAAACTCGAGTAAACGTATGTCCGCAAGGTATCAATCGCTGATCTGGTTTGCTTTGCTCGCAGTGTAGCAGTTTACAACTGCTGCAATGGTGACTTTATATTTGCTCCAAAACGCTTTGCTCGGAAACGCTTGGAAAAGCTCGCATTGTGGCTGAGGCCTAACAATAATGAAAGCGGTTTTGATTTTCATATTCAAAAGTAAATGTTTTCATTTAAACATAGTTACTAGTATCATGTTGAAACAGTATTGACTAAGCTTAATAGCAATAAATGTGGTTATTACAAAATTGTGACTGCAATAGGTAATTCATTGTGGCAGAGCATCTGAGGTGAGACAGTGGACCGCCTGTCTAGAGTTGTTGGGAAATGGCAGTGTAGGCCATAGTAACATAAATACGCAAGTAGCCACTTGTTTTAAGATTTCATCTCAGATGGAAGCAAATATCAAGTATCTTGCCTGAGGAGCGCATAGTAGAAAACAATAACTGTCTTCTTATGATTCACAAGAAGCTCACTAGAGAATGAAGACACGACTACGTCCGCGCTGTTCATCCCACCCACAGGTAACAATTTCTATGTCTACTATGCTATTTTGTCTTTTGTGTATAGATTATCTATTAACCTATTATGTTTACTACGGAAAGGCATACTAACGAGGTTTTGGAATCCCTTTTTCAGTCTTTCATGGTTAATCCTGCAGATATGTCTGTGCTTCAATAGGATGACGACGGACTGCGATTCGCATTGTACCTCAGCAGGATGACAAAAGACTTGGCCTCACATTCTGCCAAAACATTCTTCGTAAATGTCTTTTCATTTCCATGTGATGACCCCACAGAATTAGATAGTTTAACCGCATCACTTCGCTAAAAGTGCAAACTGATTCAAAACGATGGCACATGCATGAACTTGCTAAGTTGGCAAAAAGAAATTTTGAATACTTTGCAGAGATAGGAAAATCCATCGTCCACCTCGGATTGCTGTGAATTCCTTCAAAATGCTCCGATCGCCACGATTCCAATGTGCGATTTTCGATGTGTCTCTTTGCTGCGTGATCCGGTTCATAACAGTAACTGAAACCTCGCACAATTTAATGTTGATTCGCTGCTCATTGTTCGATTGCTATGGTATTATGTCAGCGGATTGTGCCATTTCATTAACGTTACATGTTTCAATGTTTCCTTAGTCGAACAGAAGAAGGCACGACCTGTCCAATTCTGTGGATGACCCATGTGGATAAGATTTGCGATCATATTGGGATATTTTAAAGCAGATTTTTTTAAGTTTCACAAAGATATTAGTAAAATCCACCACCACCATCCCATTCCTAAGTGAGTAGCGCGTCAAAGCAGGTCGAATACAAGCCTCCCAAAGCAATGATTTTTAACTTTATCGGATCAGTGAAGCGAGTTTATCGCGCATTAGCTGATATGGTGAACACCAAGGATGTGGAGCGGTACAATTTTACCGCTCCACTCCGCTCCGCTCCGATTACACTTCGCTTTCGCTCCGCTCCGCTCCAGTCATTTTTTCATACCTAGCCACTCCGCTCCGCTCCACTTAAACTAAATCCTATTAATTTACCATACCATAGATAAAACGATTTCCTTGAACTTTTTAGGTTGTTTGACTACTGTAAATTATGACTGACTTCCACTCTGATAATATGCTTAACTGCAAAATATTAGCCTTATGCTTGTCGAATTTTAAATACGAATTATGGCCGATAATCATGAATGATTTTAAATAAATAATGATTATAATTGAACAATACTTCGAAAGCGGATTGCACATTAGCATTAATAGTGATTCTACAACTTATCATGTGATAATAACTTAGTAACTCACCTGAAGAGTAACCGCAAATATGTGTGACAATCAGAAAATTCATTCTGTTGCAGCCTCATACTAGGTAGCAATACGATGCTATCAGGCAACGATGCTCGCTCATACTGATATAAGCATGAATAATAATTAATAAATTGTAGTTTTCTGTAGGCAGAATTTTTCTTGTATTTTTGAAATGATAATTTTGTATCAGAAAAATTTGATAAATTTTATAAGAATAATTTTGTATAAGATGCAAGGAACGATACATCGGTACTCGGTAGTACGATAAGAACTTTGCATAGAAGAATTAATGAACATCTGAAAAACAAGACTTAATCCATCTGTAACATCTCATCACATGTCAAATAACCTAGCAAAATATATCTGTGCCAATCATTCATTAACCCAACATTCCGTGAGCCAATGCACACTAAAAATTTGAACCCATCCATAGGAATGAATATGAACTGTCGGTCTTCCATTTTTAACTTTCAGATTTCTTTCAATTTTAAATCATATCTTTATTGGCTTTCTTATTAACGGTTTATACAACCCTTCCACTTACTGTATAACTTGAGAATGGAGTCTTATCTCCGAATAATGTTGAAAAAATAAATAATAGACTAATATCTTACGAAAAATAGTGTAATAATAATAATGTAAAAAATCATTAATTATGATAAAACTTTGTTGACTTTGTCAACATCAGGTTCTCTCCCACTCCACTCCACTCCGCTCCAGTCAAAATTTTCTTTACTACCGCTCCGCTCCAAATTTACTCCCACTCCGCTCCGCTCCACATCACTGGTGAACACACCCCTATTATCGATTTTCGGCAAGTTTGTTTTCATTGGTGGTAGTGTGGCATGCATGCCGAAAACTATGAATGATGCGGAAAATGCACTCAGTTTTGTTAAATTCAGGTAAAAAATGACTAATTAGTAGTGCATCACAGGGCAGTATATACGGCATGCTTTTTATTTGCAACTGTGAGAAAAGATAACAAACTTATTTTAAACTTATTTCATGCGAAATCAAATTTTGAGGTACCTATAATGAAATGCGATTTCAATGTACTTAAGTGTTCCTGACACTTGATAGACTTTTCGATTGGCAAAAAAACTGGAGCCTTCCCTCTCCTGGTCATCAAGTCTAGTAAAAAACTGCTTTATTACCTGTGCGTTTCTTTAAGGCCCAGCAGATTTAATCCTCATTGCTTATATGGCATCACATGAAGCCCTTAACCCAAAGGTTCCCAACCTTTTCATGTTGCGTACCCCAAAGTAGAAAATCAAAGGATTTTTCATTATTCCGCGTACCCTCCTAACATATAGAAATAGCAAGAATTCAATCATGCTAAAATTTGATTATGCGTTGAAATATACGAAATTCGTAATTGAATAACACAAAAATGTGTAACAACACAAGCGCAGCGAAAGCCATGCTCCAACATCAAACAGGCTCTTTGTTTGCTTTTAATCATTACTATAGTGGAGAATCCGGATTCATGTAATTGTATGGTTGGGGCGAGTTGGTGGTCGCTAATTAGCAATGGTTGCTTCAAGGCCAGATGATGACAATCCAATGCGGAATGCGCACTAAGTTTAGCAGTTCAACTGATTATGACATATGATAATGCGACATTCCATCTACACATTCAATACTAAATTGTTTTGATGCCATCAATTTATGAGCATAAAAAGGTAGGTTTGTGTCGGCCTCTGTCGGTGATAATGAATTTCAGAAGCTGAATCCTAAGATCTTGGAATGTAGACTATTTGTAGACTATTGTAGATAAAAGATTGCAGCTAAAGTAAACGAGATCATCCGTAAAGTGAGTATCTAGTAGATAGTGACGACTCAAAAAAAATGCCAGTACTGAATGAAAAGCTTTATATCAAAAGATTCATTTTTTTGCATAGATTGCGTTCCTGCGGTCTAAAAGATATTTGATCACTTTTCAAGAAGCCAATTTTTGCAAATTATTCCTATGTTTATATACTACCGATTTGTTACCTCTATACATGTCAGTAGTCTGCAACTTATTGAATATCAAAATAAATGGAAGTTTACAAACATTGCCTTAATTCAACTGAAATTAAGCTGATTATCAAGGAAATTTTATGAGCCACATTATGATGCAAGTCTTTAAAAAAAGTCGCGATCTTGTGTGCTTCTTGAAACATCAATTTTTCAATTCAAGTTTCATCGGCATGATTTTATGATTCACTAAAGTCTATTTCATTTCTTGAATCTTGTGGACCCATATTTCAAAGTTGATCGAAATCATTGTCTTTGATTCTGTTATTTTGCTCTACCAGTGGCAGGTTGCTTATGATATGATCTCGCTTAAGAAGATTCTCTTGAGGTTCAGCATGAAAGCAATAGCAGCGCATCGAGTTGCCAATTTAACAAGCATCACCTCTCCAAAGCTGTCATGACACGGACGATCTGTAAAATAATATCATTTCCTTCTGCATTATACATTCATGATTAGTCAATTCCGTTGTAATTTCTTCTAAACTTCAAAAATTTGCATATGTCACATTTGGTGACAACACCACCTGTATCCCCAAGAGTTCATTTAATAAAATCGAAAGTGTATACACATTGGGAATTTAATAAATGCGGAGTTACCACTCTACCTAAATATACTTACTCTATGGCCTGAAGGTCACCCATATTTTCGCAAGTTCAACAGAGATAAAGATATAGGCTATCCTAAATCAAAACCCCGAAATTGTTGTGGAAAAAATCCCACGCATTCTTTCTGTCTCGATATAACACAATAGTGTTTGATGGTCACATCCTATAAAGTTAAGTCGAAGTTTTGTGATAGCAAGAACGCATTCACTCTTAGAGCGTCACCTTATAGCAACGAAAATTATTACTTCATTGATCACGAGAAGTCAGATTACTTCATTGATCACGGCTAACTTATCACTATTCACTGATCAAAAATTGCAGGAAAGTTATAATTTTAATACCAAATAAAATGGAAAAGAACCAGATGTTATCAATTCTCTAAAATAAAATTATTCAGTTATTCATGGTCTTTCAGTAGGCAAGCCCACGCGCCATCTTCAGGTAGTGACAACTTAACATGCGAAGCGAAAAGGCTTATGCGCAAAATGCAAATATATGCGAGTAAATAAACCAAGACTGAAAGCACAGATTTCAGGCATTAATAAATCATAGCTGCATACATGAATGAAAATTTTACAAAATAACTGCTTCAGAAAGCCAAGAAAACAGTCACTTGGATGACAAAACCATTACATTTCGAAAGTTATAGAATCTTTCCGATAAATGCCAAATGTTGCTGCTTGCCTTAGAAATCGGTTTAATGTGCTGCATTGCAAAGAAGTCGCACTTTTCATATTTGTCAGTCTCATAACTGTGGGCACAAGTGAATTAGAACACTGGGGCTAATTAGGGCTAGCAAAATTAGGGCTGTAACTTCTTGCACCGTTACTGTGCTACAAGTAGACGCTACTGTTCGACAACGAGATTTGCAGATTTTACAGGAGACTTTATTAAGTTTGCACTTACATCTCTGCTAAGATTTGAACTAATTGAAAGTTTTAAACAGTGACTGGTAGATAAATCTATTTGCCTCTCTTCTTCCGAAGAGGAAATGAAGTAATAGTGGTTTTCCGATATACTTTTTCCGGCCAGCAATTTAGATTGGGCTCTATAAGTTACATCGTTATTCCGTGTTTACAAAAATACTATACTTATTTAATCCAAAAGTGATGTTCAATGGGAACTTTTAGTTCCTAATTTTTGTTGAATTGAGAAAAATAGGACTCCACCAGTAAGTATCATCTATCACGGAATTCATATCCAAATGCTGATCAGTTTAGTTTCATGATTTCCGCATTTTGGTTCAAGAGAATTGGTGAGAATGCAAAACTTGTCACCCTCGCTTACCTTATACATGTAGACGCATTGACTGGTCCAACTCTCTATAGGCAAACAATACAATTAATATCACACTCACAAGATGTGATGAAAGCTGAATGAGCAATTGAAGAGTTTAACCTTCGCCACAAAGATCGGCAATGATAAAATGATATCACTTTATCCTGAGGAAAAATAATATCATTTTATATCATTTTATTTTTGAAAAATGATATAAAATCATATCATCAAAAAATTTTGTTACATTATATTTTCTAATCACAGATTCTTTGGATTTTGTATTGAAGCAAATGTAGTCTCTTTCGTTTGTTCAACTCATGTCCTTCCCCACTGGCTGATTCATATAGCGAAACGCAACAGGCTATTGTCTGTCAGTCTGTCTATCGCATGATATCTGCACGTTCTAAGCATATTTGTAATTCGAGTGTATAAAGTTTAAATCAAAACTTGCGATCCCTAATGCATAGGCCATAGGCTCTGCCTAAGTTTTGATATACAACAAGTTTCTTCGGCCTTCCATTATTTGGAATATATCAATGCTGCATGCAATCTAATTTTAATTTCATTGCTAAGAGCAGTAAAAGTAGCATGGTGGCAGTGCGTAAATCGAAAAATTCGTGTGACTAGATCTGTTTACGGTGCAGGTCTACGTATATTTCACTAAAAATGGTATATTATTATTATAAAAAATGAAATGATAAAAAATGATACAATTTTATAAAATTCGCAAAATGATATCATTGCCGATCATAGCTTCGCTCCAGTGGGGGAGGGCGCTGAGCGCTTCCCCTTACCCAAAATTTTATCTATCTCCTGAACGAAGGAAGATACGAACTCCAAAATTTCGATAGCTTATTTCTGCGCATTCGACAACTTTCCACCAATTTTGAATAACATCGGTTTAATACTTTAGTCACAATGAGATTTCAAAAATTTGAATGTATGACAGATTTGTCGAATTTTGCACTATTTTCGCTTTGAATGTTTTCAGGGTTCCTTATTCCTTTTTCCGTTTGTTAATATAAATCTGTCAGTTATTAACGGCGTTGTGCATTCATTAACGTCATTTTGCAATGTTCAGTGACATTTCACATTGAATAGCTACAATTGTCTCTTCAACATCGGCAATATCGCTCATGAGTAGAAATCTGTCAAATGAACATTGAAATTTGTACATAAATAGCGGCATTTTGCACTCGATAACTAAGCTGCCGTCAATATGAATGTCCCGCGACATAGACGTGTAATTTCTAATATTGACAAAAGATGCGCAGCTGATAACGATGAAGAAGATGGAGAATGTCGAAGAACGCAATCGGCCTGACGTAAAAGATGCGCGAAGGTTACATACGGAATAGTTGCTCGCTGAAGGAGATGCACAGGAGCTTATCTACATAGATGAAGCAGGATACAATCTGTGGATCTCTCGAACAAGGGGTCGTGCACCACGAAGGCATCGATGCGTTCAGGTAGTTGGTGGAAGGACGGGTCCCAACTTCACGTTAATCATTGCTGTATCGGTCACGCGCGGCTTATTGTTTTCTTCAACACAAGAAGGAGGAGTGAATGGCGACCAATTTAAGGAGTTTTTGACGAACGTGTCAGCTGTTGCCGGACCACAACCTGTCCTTATGTTATTCGACAATGCTCCGTGTCACAGCCGAGCACATGAAGCATCATTGGCGGATCAGCACCAAATTTGCAGAATTCCACCCTACTCGCCCTTCCTGAACATCGCAGAAAATGCTTTTAGTGTTTGGAAAGCAGCCATCAAGAGGAATTTGGAAGAGGTGCGAGACCAGATGCTTCGACAGAATCACCAGATGCGACTGGCAACACTGGCTCAACTGTCCGAACGAAATCTATCCGAAATCACTGCCGTGGGTTGACAAGCTTCCTGGAGAAAGCTACGTCAGCTGATTCCTCGATGTACTTTTTGTACCATATATTCTGAATATTATCAACTTATTATCGTTTATTTATCAACTTTAACGTTAATCAACGACAGATTCATACTAACAAACGCAAAAACCTGTAGTATCAAAACAATTCGAATTTATAAAAGGAACTGTTCTTGTGTCAATTTGAACAGAAAATGATAATTTCTTTGTAGATTCTATTTAGACTTCGACGTTTTAAATTCAAAATTCAAAATTTAAAATTGCTCTGAGATAGGCAAAAAGTAGAAAAATTCATCTTTTTCACCTCTGACCTTACATTACACCTCCACAGTGTTAGTTTCGGAAATAAACAGGGATGCTTCCTCAGCAGGGCGCGTTTGTCAAAACACCCCAGTGGAGCGAGGGTTAACTGAAATTCATCGAAATAGATGCAACCCTTTGTGAGAATGTCGTCGTTATGACATGCAAAAGGCATTTCTACTACTCATCGTTGATATATTTTCAGGTTTCATGGTATATCAAGTTGTGGAGCTTGTAAAGAAATTCTACACGTTTCCTGCTCAAGTTGATCAATCGATACAGATGACTACTCCTACAGTTATGCCATCAATAACGTTTTGTAACATAAACCCTGTGAAATACAAAAATTTTGCCGACAGGATGCCGCAACTTGACTCCAATTCGGTACGTTCTCGGTGTAACTGATCTAATCAAATGTAGTTAGTTATCTTTGTTAACTGATACATAAGAATTAATTGAAAATTTTTTTATATGAATGTATATGATATATATGTACTGTAGCATGTCTTATGAGTATCATTGTAGTTCTACTGCCTACCTCCATTATCCACTTTCCATTATCCACCTTGTGTAGTCTCAGTTATCGGTGCAGTAGTATCATTGCAGTTCTATGGTTTACCTCCACCTTTCCATTTTTATCCATCGGTTTCCTGTTGTTTTATAATATCTATTTTTATTTTCCTTATTAACAGATGGTGACCATTGTCCTTTTATATTTCCCTACCAGTATCTTTAGTCGGTTCAATACTCGTATATTAGACGTCTGGGTTGAACATGTATGCGGCAGTGTTGTGGAATCTTTGTTAGTAGTATATTAACTGCAAGAATGAGTAGTGTTACAGATCTTAAAATTTCGTCTTTACCAGTTATTGGGCCTGATCAATTTTAATTCGTTGCCACGAGAAAGCTCCATTGAGTTCTTTTAAGAACTGATTGATCTAACGGCAGCAACATCACTGCATTTGTACACATGCGGATTGGATAACGTCATCAGTCCTCATCGACTATTTCAATTAATAATTTAAATTGGTGATCATTATATTCTAATATAAATGACTGCTAGGATGATTTTCATTATCGTATGAGAATTATTGAGAAAAGTTATTTCAATTGGAAACTTATCGCATGGTTATTTCCAACTTTGAAAAAATTGAATGTCGAAAATATATGAGAATGGATTTTTCTGATTAAATGGTGATAAAATAAATGATTATTGCTCATCAAGATCGCAAAAATGAAATTAGAAAGAATACTCTTGGGCTATCTACAAATATCAGATGAGATTATGTTAGACCTGATGGTCTAACACCAATGGTTTACACCAATCATCGTTTCATTATGACTCTAATGATGTTTTCGAGCGATGTCTGATAAACCTGGTGTAAACAGGTAACATAATATGTCATGCCATGGCATGTGCCTACGATAAAGCCTTAGATCGCTACGACGAGTAGCACTCAAGTTCGGGTCCGGTTCTGCTTGTGATGGAAAATTTCTGGTATTGAAAAGGGAAAAATTCAAACCGACCCCCTTTCTATAGATAGGCTACTGTGTGACCAAGGCATGAGGATGATATCACTTTAATTAAGTGATGCTGCTCATTCATGCAGTGAAAGCATGCCAACAATTAAGATAGTACTATTAATAAAATGCCTATTTGCCTTAATATCGATAAAAGGCAAAAGCATAAAAGCGTTTTAAAAGCATTTTTGTCAACAAAAGCGACATGTGGATTTCCTATCATGTGCAGGATTCTATCTTGGGGCTAGATCAATCTTGGAGTACTGACTCAGGTCCCAAAGTTATATGTCCAGATTCCATGTGCATATACGAGGGGTGATTGATAAGTTCGCGGTCTGACATAGAAGGCTTAAAGCCAGGCCATTATGCACATGTGGATTGATACAATGGAATGTGCTGACGGCGCATGACGAGTGATCAGTCGATCCGGTGAACTGTTGGTAAACCACAGCTACTTAACTTCAGTTACTAACTTATCAATCAGTCAGTTAATCAGATAAGGGTGTTGCGTAAGATGGATCATGTTTCAAATCGAGCTGTCATTCGTCATCTCGGCTTGAAAGGACTCACACCAAAGGAGATTCATGATGATATGGTTGGAACACTTGGCGAGAAAGCTCCGTCCTACACCACAGTCAAGAAGTGGGCTTCAGAATTCAAGCAAAGAAGAGAGAGCTTGGAAGATGATCCCCGTTGTGGAAGACCAGTGACAGTGAGCACAGAAGATGTGATCGATCATGTTCAAAAGATTATTCTTGATGATCGCCGTACAACCGAGCGAAAGATTGCCTTCGAACTGAAGATTTCACAAGAGCGTGTCCATAACATCATCCATCATGAACTTGGCATGAACAAAGTTTCCGCTCGATGGGTGCCACGACTGCTCACACCAGAGAACAAACGAGCCCGCTTTCTCATCTCAAGGGACAACCTGGCGCTGTTCGTAAGAGATCCTGAAAATTTCATGGACCGGTTCATTACGATGGATGAGACTTGGGTTCACCACTATCAGCCAGAGTCGAAAGAATAATCGAAACAATGGAAGCACCCAGGATCACCAACTCCGCGGAAAGCCGAGGTCACCAGGTCCGCGGGAAAGGTCATGGAAAGGTCCCTCCATTTTTTGGGATTCGAAGGGAGTTTTGTTGTTTGACTTCCTAGAGACTGGTCGGACTACGCTCATTTGTTGCAGCAGTTACGAGTGCAGATCAAGATCAAGCGGAGAGGGAGGCTCACGAAAGGCGCGCTCTTCCATCAAGACAATGCACCTGCTCACACCTCCGCTACCACCATGTCTGCCATCCAAGGTTGTGGGTTTGACAACATTTCCCATCCACCCTATTCTCCTGATCTGGCACCATCGGACTTTCATCTCTTCCCAAGAATGAAATTTGAGCTCAGTGGTCAGCACTTCGCATCCAACAGTGACGTCATGGAGGCCGTTGAGAAGTATCTGGACTCCAAAGACTCACACTTCTATGAGCAAGGGATCCGCGCATTGCAGCAACGTTGGGCTAAGTGCGTTGATTGTAGAGGCGATTATGTCGAAAAATAAATATGTATCGTATGCAAAATATGATTTTTTCTATATCGGGCCGCGAACTTTTCAATCACCCCTCGTAGACCCTATATAAATATATATAAAAAATTCTGACATATATAATATATGTAAATTTCTTTTTTCTTTGACTTCCCTGTCCGCTTTTGTGGCGTTTTAATTCATTTGGTGAAATGGAGCAGTAAAAATTAAGTCCATGTGTCGGCAACAATCTCGTATATACATGTTTGCTCATGTTGAGGATACATAGACTCGGGTTGTTATTTTGTTGATGATTGACCGTTGTGTAATTACGCAAGACATCGCTGGTTTGTCCGTTGAGGAATTTTTCACATCCATTGCATTTTAACGCATAGGATAAGATTATTTGAATAGCAATTAATGTGACATCACATGTTAAAGGTGGCGCATGAGTTGTTTTCCATTCTGAATTTTATTTCTTTTCCAGTTATAATATGATCATAACATTTACATTTAGTGATAATACATTTATGTATCCCAATATTGGATTGATCAGCCGTTGTTAGAATTAGCAAAAGAGAATTGCTTTGTCTGAAAGATTTGATTGCCCTTAAGTTCGCAAAATGATCTATAAAGTGAAGACTGCTATTAACAGGATTAATCAATTTCTGGCAAACATTAGGGTTATTTGGATTAAATCTGATAATGAAGGGAGTATCGAGTATGTCACTTTTTTGCCTTTTGTTCTTCATTTATGTCACTTAAGCAATGTTTTTCCCATAGCATCCTTAATAAGTCTCTTAATAAGGAATTTCAGCTTTCGCAAATTATTCTGCAGTTCCTTTAAACGCAATGTTTTCACTTCATTTTCCGATTCTATCATCTCATCGTTATTTTTATAGCCGAAATACATGGAATGTTATTTAAGATTTGCTTTGGACGGGCTGATTGATGGCACATATGTGGAGCTGTATGTTGGTTTATAGAGCATATCGGCTTGAAATTCGTTCAGATTGTGATATACTCGCATTTTAACATCTCAAAATTGCATCGATTTTATTCCGATTCGATTCCGACATTTCCATGGTGAATTGTATGTTCTGACGAGTATTATTTTGAGTATTATAAAATTGTTGAATATCATCAAAAGAAGATATCCAGATTACAAAGCTAACCGCTGCTTCGTCAGCTTGTTCTTGTATGTACATCCTAACATACATCCTAACTTCTACATATCCCTTTGTTAAGGAGGCATGTGAAGGAACCATTTTGGTTTCCATAGTCGTCCCGAATATTTGTAGAAAATATATTTGTCATTAAGCTGTAACCAATATTTAGCAGCCTCAAGACCCACTGACTGCGGGTTACAAATGCATGGAATACTACACCTTTTCCATGTCTATTTCAGATATTTCCAAATCAATTTCAGATCGTTCCAATTGAATTTCAGATATCTATCAACAATCTCAAGTTTGAAGATATCTGAAATTCAATTGGAGAAATCTGAATCCATCTGGAAATGTCTGAAATTCATTTGAAACGATCTGAAATTGATTTGGAAATATCTGAAATGAACATGGAAAAGTTGTAGTCCAGGGTTACAAATTTTCCGTCTGAATTTTTTAGTGAAGTTTACTAAGGAAATCGTTAGTGTCTCTTCAATAGCTTGGTAATCTTTTCGCTAAAGGTTTTAAAATTCCATTTATTAATTCACTTAATCTACACGTCGGAGCATTCCTGTTGTTAATGATAGGTCTCAATTTAGGAGATTGATTGATGAGATTCGATGATGGTCCATCATCAACAAAGTAATGCCTCGAGTTTATGTATCCTTAAATTAAATTTCTTATTGCTCAACAAATGAATTACAATGACAAGGAAGCGGACAGGGAAGTTGAACATGACAACTTGATAAGAGAATTCAAACGACTTTTTTTTCTTCCATCAATTTATTGTATATACAGGATGTTTCCTATTTAAATGCATTATGTCCTAATTATTTCAATCTCTGAAGTTGTATAGTGTAAATATCTGAGGCGACGGCATATGACATGTAATGAGTAGCGCCTGCTTGAAGCGCCTCAATCTCGGATGCGGTATTAAAGGGATTGCAGGATGCAGTCCGCCCTCCACATGCCTGCGCTACAGCAGTGCCTTCCTGACTAAATTCACGCTCTCAACAGGTGGCCTTGTGGTTAAAGGGTATGCTTGCATGATTCTTTCCAAAATCAATTCTCAGCATCTGATTCTAATATTCTTCAGTTGTATCGCAATGTCTTTCAATGGGTAGAGGAAAATGAAATGGTTGTCAAAGAGGAAAAGAGCCAGCAGCCTATATTTACAACCGATTGACTAGTCCTAGCTGATCGATAGTTCTTCCAAACATTCCGATGAAAGCTGAAATTCGAATTCTACGTGGGATTTTTGATTCGAGGTTGAAATGGAAGCTCATATTGAGCACATTTGCAAGAAGGCATCCACGAAGCTTTTTATATTACGTCAGTTGAAGAGTTTCCTATAAGCTACAAGGAACTTGTTCAAATTTATAGACACTGCATGCGAAGCATTATGGAATATTGTGCGCCACTCTTCTCAGGATTAAGTGTTGGTCTATCCACCAAACTGGATAGGATTCAGCGACGTGCCCATCGAATTATATGTGACACTTGGCATTGTAGCTGCAGCGACTTCATCCCTCTATCGTATCGACGGATAACAATCGCATTTCGATTATTTTTGAATATTGGAAGATTCTCAGCATCCGCTTCGTCACCTATTGCTGCCTATAATGATTCACTCTGGTCAATTCCAACTGCCCATTTCACGAACATCCCTAAACCAACGGACATTCATCATTAGCATGTGAAAGCTTTATATCTCTGGCTTTACCTTGTAACTTTGTAAAAGAGCATTCTTTTTTTTCTTGTTATGTTTCGGTTCACTTAAAAGTCTATGTCTTTTTGGGTACTACGATTCTCAATATTGGGACTTTTGTAATTTTCTTTAAATATACGCTGATTATTATCATTATTATTATTATCTACATCGGCGCTGGTTCAAACGTGCGCACGACTGATGAGGCCCAATAGGCCGAAACATGTCTCGTGGTGGTTACATCTGTTGAGATTTATGTAAGTGAAAACTCCTTACTTGTCTGAACACAACATGTTTCAGCATTACAATGCCATCCTCAGGTGAACACAAATGAAATTTAACAATACTTTTATATGTGAAATCAAGCAACACGGAAGATGAACACAAGTCAAAAGTCAGTCAAAGTCAGAAGTCACAGAATGAAGTCATAAGGTTAGCACGTGAAAGATAATAGATAGCTATTTACAATAAGACACGAAGAATAAAATACGTATAAGGCTATTTACACAAATCTATCTACACATTTTGATGCAAAAACGTGGAGCTTCCTCGTTCATTCATCAAAGCTTCATTGTTCGACTTCTTTATTAACAAAGATTCCACAATTCTGGGATATTTACTGTTTGCAACAATTTTAGCACCATTTCTTTCCGGGTGGTGAATAGGCATGCTTATATCTGTCTGCCTTGGGTAACCTATCAAATGTTCATTTATTCTCGTAGAGAAGTGTCGAATAGAACTGTCGAACAAATGTTTTGTTCACTTTTAGTGACATTCTCTATGTACAACATGACGGAATGTCCATGGGCTCGTGTCTCGCTCCTAACATGGCATCTTTCGCCATGAACCTACTTGAATCGCAAATCGAATAATTTACTGACACTGCCCCTGTGATCTATAAGCGCTATGTTGACGATGTCTTTTGTATCTTTGATGAAAAGGCTGATATTCACGATTTTCAAGTCTTCCTCAAAAGCCTTCACCACAACGAAAACGTGCAGAATGTCAACTTGTATATATAAACATTATATAAAATAAGATTAAAAATCAAAATGAATATACATAAGAAGAATCAAGATTTGACTCGGAAGAAAAGTCTGTATGAATTCCCGACCGGTTTCGCCTGGTTGGTGACAGGCTACTCATGGGAATGAATTTATTATAAATCATAAAGCAAAATTCGAAGCATAGACTTCAAAATCAAAATCAAAAACCTATACATAGATACTTGCATACGAGTGTCTTATGTCAGCCATGATTTAGTATAGGCTTGAGCATAGAAATTAAAATAAATTCTTTCCGC
The DNA here is from genome assembly GCA_907163375.1 of Prostheceraeus crozeri. NCBI lineage: Eukaryota > Metazoa > Platyhelminthes > Polycladida > Euryleptidae > Prostheceraeus > Prostheceraeus crozeri. The sequence continues at coordinate 21,031 of CAJQUW010008076.1, read as the reverse complement.
TCTCTTTCTATGCGGATAGAGTTAGTCCCCAGCTGAAAGAATGGAGGAGCCTCAAATTTTGATGGCAGATCTTTTACACACGTTGCAATATACCTACTCACTTCCAGAGCCATGTAATTGGTATTATCTATTTGTTGTCTATGAATAGTAAGACGATTGCGGAACATGTCTCCCGTTTGCCCAATATAAAATTGTTTAAAAGACTTGCAACGTAAAGTATAGATAGCATTCAAAAATTCGAACCCGAGCTCTGAGAACAAGATTTGAATTATCTCATTAATTGTAGATGTCTGGAGTCTGATTTACTGATTCTCTACAAAAGGGTATGCTACACTGATGACGGCAAATAAGCCAGAAACGTTTATAGTTCCCGTAATGATTTAAGTCAGGTTTTGTTCTCACCTCTTGAATATATATATATATATATATATATATATATATATATATATATATATATATATATAAATTTAAAAAATCAACGTAGTCTCAAGATAGAATTGTTTATTCACGAATTTTCGTCTAAGACTTCATCAGGTGAACGAAGTAAATGTACATTTACTTCGTTCACCTGATGAAGTCTTAGACGAAAATTCGTGAATAAACAATTCTATCTTGAGACTACGTTGATTTTTTTAATTCCTCTTTATTATTAAGTCTCATGGCGATTACTTATGATCATATATATATATATATATATATATATATATATATATATATACATGTATGAAACATGCGTGTATACCACTTCAACTCGTGAAGTGAATTCGATTGCACATACCTACAAAAATTTGTAATGCTTTGTAAAGGTAAATTAACTATATTAATGGCAATAATAACCCAAAACAATAATCACCAGTAATCTTAAGACCACATGTATGTGCTTGTAGTTTTTAGCTTGCTGTCTTGCATGCAATGCAGTGTATTTTAAGGGCATACATGTGTGACAGTGCAAGAAATTTCGAATAGGAAGATGCCCTCAGACTTGACCATTAACTATTCAAGCACAAAATTCCTTGGCATCTGCATTCAGATGAAGAAAATTTTGACAAAAACTACACACCGGTGCATACAAGCTTCCGAAAGACCTATCAATTCTTGCAAGTTAATGAAATCAAAACTCAATCAGCTGTTATGGAATTAACTCATTTCTGGGCCATCTAACGATGATTCATTCTTATTTTCAGTCCAATTTTAACTCATTTGCTGCCATAATGCATCTGGTCAATCTCAATAAACTGAAAGGTCCAGGTGACTTCGGATGGGGGAGAATAAGTCGACACTCGGTTCCGCCACAAAAGGAAGCTCAATACAAATTCATTGACGCATTTTTTGCTTTGAATGAATCAATTCGATCGTCAATGGGCTATACTTACAATGACATGATTGTAGAATGCTCTTTCGCTGGAAAATATTGCACCCCAGAGTAAGTATTTTATTTCAAAAATGCATGTGACATCATTTATTGTCCGCAGCTAATCAGGAAACAATAGACGCAATGAGCAAAAGTCATTTAACTTAAGATTTTTCAACAAAAAAGCGCATAATGAGAAGAGTTCATCTATGGTTCTGATTGCACTTGATTTAAGAGATAGTCGACTCTCGAAGCGATCTCTCGATGTAAGCGACAGGGCAGGTTGGTCCTTGCCTAATTGATGGATATGTAACTAGCTCTCGATATAAGCGATCTCTTGATTCAAACGATGACAACAGCCGGTCCCAAGGTGTCGCTGATATTAAGAGATGACTATGATATCTTCATTTATACATTTTTGCACGATTTCTGCAACCCTTCATGAAGCATGTCATTGCACCTCTGCCACTTGAGATCAAATTGGAATTTGGCAAGGACCAATTACCCCAGAGTAAACATTTGATTTCAAAAATGTATGATTCATTGTCCGTAATATATCATGGATGACAGTTAGTCAGGAAACAAAAGACATAATGAGCAAACGTCATTTGGCTCAAGATCTTTCAACAAAAAAACTTATAATGAGAAGAGTTCATCTATGTTTGCGATTGAATTTGATTGAAGAGATCTAATAATTTAATTTATTCATTGTTGCACGATCTTTGAAATCCTTCATAAACGAGGCCAAACCAACTACTTGACGAGGTGCCCGCTGGCGTATAAAATCAGTTTCGCATAGATTCAATATCAGCATTATTGTATTATCAGCAAGCATACACCTTCATGGTAATAAAATTAATTCGAAGTAAATTCAATCCACTCTGGTGCATGGTCGTGGCTGCAACCGCTTGGCAGGTTCCTACTCTTAGATGAATCGTGTCATATTGGAAATGATCGGAATGACATTGAGGCGACCATGTTGCAGTCACGATGGCACAAAATGTTCACTTTTCAAAATCTATGTGATGTGTAGAAGTATGATGATTACTTTTAGAGATGCAAATGAGCTCAGATTTCTGCATCATCCGAAGCGGGAGTAGCAAATTTTCGAGAATACGGAGCCGAAGCAGAATCTCTTGTCCAATTCAATTCCGGAAATTTCAGTTGTCCGGAACTGGATCTTAAAGTATCCAGAACTTTTCAGAATCTATCCAAAACCGGAGACGGAGAATACTGAGAGGAGAATACTTCATCTAGTGTATTTTTTAACTATGACCGGTTTGGCTATCGGATTGAATATTTAGCGTTTTCTCAGATGTCATCGTCATTCAGTGGTGAAAAGTAGCTCAACTGGCAAGAGCGCACCAACATTTTCACATGTTTCTAGCAAATAATCCGATCACCTTAACGGTTAAGCGATTAATTTCCATTCAGTAATGCGGTGAAATTAGATATCATCCGCTTGAATCCCTAACAGAAACCACTGTGCCCCGTGTTACTACACTCTAAACCAGCACCTCCTAAATCACACACTGAAGCGAGACACTATTCGTAACTAATAAAAAAATCCTAAAGCAAAGCGTTTTAGGAGGTTAGCGCACTAGTGTTATTGTTCTCTTTAGTATGTCAGCATTCTATTTCACGCAACCTCCTAAAATTCTAGTGTGTCGCGCTTTAGGATGCAGATTTCTTCGATTTTAGGAGGTGACTTACAGTGTATATGAACCAATCTCCAAATGATTCTGGGTGAACCGTCTCATCCAAGCAAAATCGAAATTGTCTTCAGATGATTTCTATCTTGGTTGAATGAGGCATTTCTGCAATAAATGTTTCTGGAATCAAATAAATTTGATAACATCAGACCTACACTTACCTTACGAAATGCAAAATTTCTATCAAATTTAGGCTGAGCATACATAAAGGCCAATCGCTTTTTTTATGGCCTTTAATCTGTAATATCTATGGCTTACCGGTAAACCCATGTCCTGTACTCCCGACAACACGAAAGAGCATCTGACACTCTCAGTACCACTCGAGCCCCAATGATTTGAAAATGCAAACCTAAGAAAGTCCAAATGTCTGTAAGCAACTTAGAAAGTTCTGTACCGCATCTTTTACAGCCATATTACAGCCATGGTATTGTTAATTTCTATGTTTACAGCTGATTTAGCTGGAGTTCCGTTTTACATCCATAATCTTGTGCTCGTTATTTTCTTCTGCTTTTGCTCCTGCTTATTCTACATGCCATTTTTGTCCATTAGACTTCGAATTATCATATGGACGATAGAATTGCCAATCAAAAATTTATACGTCTACACTAATCTTGTAAAATTGACTTAATAATTCAAACTTTTTTATTTCATTATAAAAAGTGAATTTTATCTGAATAGGAATACTGACCCATTTACATCTTTTACAATTGTAATTATGATCTTTGTCTTTGATTATGATATCTTGCTCTTTCAGTGACAGGTAGTTTTATAAAACTACTCTTATTTCAACGGTTGTATGAGCATTAAAGTAATACAGCAACCCATCGAATTGCTAATTTAGCAAGCATTACTTCTCCAAGGTTGTCATAACACACAAAATTTGTAAAATGCAATTACCCCTTCTGTGTTGCTCACGATTAGTCGATTACGTGGTAATTTCTCCAAAAGTGCAAAAATTTGCATATCTCACTTGGTGCTGGGTTTCAACTCGAGTTCATTTAATAAAATCAAAACTGCATGCATATTGGGTATGCACTTTTTTTGGGTACACACTGAGTTGCTGCTCTGCCTAATATACTTGCTGTATGATAACACTTTAATCATCTCTTCGGCTGAGCAGTCAGGATCTCATTATTGTCATCCGATCAAAATATTTAGACAAGTACACATTGCATATTCAGTGGCGGTGCCAGCGAGCCATACAGTTACAGATGAGTTGCATAATTTAAATGGATGGTCACATCGATTATCTGAACATTTTATAACAAATCCACATTTTTGATAGACTCGCATGTACTGTATATGTTAACTGTATTGGCGAAGGTCTGGGATATGCATACATTCGAAATAATTTAATTAGCATGGAAAGTAGAAAATCGGAAACCGAATTAAAGTGCCCAATTGGAATGTAGAATATGGACTGGACAATATTTTATTGAGCACGTGCATACTTGCACTGTATGTATATGTGACACTTTACATCTGGCTGAATTGCATCCTTCAGATAGGCCCTCCCTAAACAAGGTCACCATGGATTTGCCTGCAAAGTGTGCATCTCCGAGGCATTGTAAATAATTAATCGCAGAATTTTAAAAATGGAATATCTTCCTTCGGAAATCATGATTGATGAATTTTCAGCAGAACTGATTCAAATATGCAGCTACGTGACAAATTTCAAAAGTTACCTTTACAAGTAAACAAATGTGACCCCGTGGCGTCGCCACTCGCCAGTGTATGTTCAACAATTTTAAGAGATTTCAATTCTGAATGCTGCTCCCACCATTCATCTGCACCCTTGAGATTTTCGTAAATTAAAACAACTCAATCAAACGTGGTCAAACGCTGTCAAACAACTTCCTTCTTGTCAGGCAGTTACAGAATAGATTATAGTTATAGTTATCGCCACAGTTATAGAATGAGCAACATTAATCTAATGGACAAGTCGAACACATTACGTCAACTTTAGTCACTTCACCCTGAGATTTGCATTACAACATTCTTCAAGAATTATATCAAACATATGATGATTTTCATGAAAATAATTCAATGCTCTATACAAGGTGAAAACATAAAATTGAAATTTACATAAGCTATGCCTGAAATCATCCAACGTAATTGAGACATGTGCATCAATCTTAAAGAAATAGAAGACATTAAATCAGTTTGCAGATAAAAAATGCATCATCATGATTCCATTGTTTGTTAAGAATTTTGCTAGATTTTTTATGTACAAGGCCTCCACTAGGCTTATTTATAGCTATTTATTATTATATTATTATGGCTATATTATTTGGCCATTTATGGAGGCTTTGTACATAAAAAATCTAACAAAATTCTGAACAAACAACTGAATCATGATGATGCATTTTTTATCTGTAAGCTGATTGATTGTCTTCTATTTCTTTAGGATCGATGCACATGTCTCAATTATGTCGCATGATTTCTAACTATAGCTTGTGTAAATTGCAACAATAGTTTCAGTCGAGACAGGAGTAAGGAGTTAATTGAACTGGCTTATTCATTCCAATGCCAGTCGATTGAGTTACCATATATTTATTCTCTAATATTACAAAATCGTATTTAGGTAGTTGAAAAAAATAGTTAATTAGCCATAAATAAATAAATTATTACTGCAAAGAAAACCTCTTAATACCAACCCAAAATTACGAGTATCTTAATATTAAAAAAGTTATTAATAATTCACAAGACTGGAATTGTCTGCTTACGTGACAAGGGTCTGATAATCAACTATCAATTGTTTCAGTAGAAAGTTAAGATTTGTTGCCTTTTACAATAGCCTTGTTCTAAGTAATCTACGAGTGACTTTTGCCAGAATCTATGTTTCCCATTGGGATCTTTTTACATCGAAACACATCGAACGTTTTATCAAGAAACAGACTTTTACTCGCTGACGAACAAATTTTCAATTAATGCACGATCATGTATTTTCGCAAATTGTGTTCGCGAAGGACTTGTCTGTTGAGGGCAAGACACTTTCCTATACTGCGAGAATGCGTTTCCAACATCCACGGTGGATAGTGGAGTAAGCTGTGATAGCTGCAGGCTGCAATCTTGGAGCATCACAGAATGCCAGACTTAGTGTACAGTATTTAGAAGTCTATTCGGAGCGGCAAGATTTCCATTTCGATAATAAGAATTCCATTGTGAAGATATTATAAGATGTTTGATTCAGAACATAAGAATTCTCAGCTGCCTGCAACCACGTGCTCCATCTGGTTATCATTGGCTTTAGAGGAAGTGCAAGACCGAGAGGCAATTCTCTGAATAATGAAAAACGACGAGGGTCCTTGACAAACACTTTCTTCATATTTGCTATCATCGAATGCAATGAGATTATTATCAATTGATCGACCTGGAATCAGATAAACTCACGAACACTCCAGACACAACATTCAGTGAGGCAAAGGCAATCACACATCTTTAGCCAACAATCAATAGGAAACATGAATTACTACAGTCTGACTTCACATTTCGATCACCGTTGTCTCTTTATAAACACCTTCACACAAAGATTACTGACGCTAACATCGGGCTCAGTAGGCGCAGGACGCCGAAGATCCGTCGTGGTTTTTAAAATATTTTTTCAACGACAAGACCGAAAATTTTCTGCTTAGTTCAGTCAAAATTACTTTCATTGGTAGACGTGACGTGCCGTGTCCCAGAGATTGGTCAATTACGTGATTAAATCTTTATGGTTTTGGGTTTGCGAAGACACTCCATAGAGCGCAAATTAGTTGCTTAGCTGAAGCGACTTTCTATCGTTAGTTTGATTTCGTCAATGGTTTGGTAGTAAGACCTATAACTCTCTAAAGTATTTTCCATTTTCCCTTCTAGAAAATGAATGCAGTTTGTTTTAAGATTTGTCGTGAAGCTTTTCTCTGTCGGGATTCTTCACAGTACATGCATGTATTGATTTCATCTGCAGCTTCAGCTGTTTTACGCACTCTATAAAAGCCTTATTTTGATATTTTGCATCCAATTCCATCAATTGTTTCCAGACCTTGATTTATAACGAGACTATCGAAATAATTGTATCATCTTTCTGTAGAAATTTTGAAATCATATTATAAGTCTGGAGTTCAAACTTGACGACCTGAGACAAGCAAAATTGATCATCAGTTTGATATTATTAATATTGTAGCGCCTCTTGCTATCTCGGAATCAAATTTACAAATTTCCCATTTTCAAATTCGGACGATAAAGATGATCTACTGTAGGAAGTGAATGTACGTATATAAGAAGGCTGAAGTTGCCTGCCTGACTGATCCATCACATACCGCTGAGTCTCCATCTTGTAAATGATAATGATCCTGGATTTCCTAAGTGTCATGTCTCATCGAATAGCATTCTATTAGGCAGTGTAAACGTTGTGCGCGGTAAATGAATTCCCCTGTATAGGTAACTCAATTACAAATCCTTATTCATTGTCAAACTTTGCGAATGATACTTTTAGGGTCGAAAAATTGGGAGGGCTATCCCCCATCGGACCCCACGGGCACACCGTCCTGGTTACATAGCGTCGGATATCTACGTTTACGAATGACATACAGTGTACAGCACTGGTAGTTGCCATCACTCTCATTTTGGTTTCAGTCTGTTGCTCTATTGGAATTTAAACTCAATAGAAATTGGACTTCTAGGCATGTTCATTTTTCATTTCTTGTTATGGTGTTTCAGCATGTTTACTCCTATTTTCAATCCACATTACGGAAACTGCTATGTCTTCAATGTCAATGGAACTGAGCAAACAGAGCAATCAGGATCAGCCAGTATTCTCGGCTTATCATTTTTCATCGATCAAGACTCGTATGTAGCAGACTTAACGATCAACGCAGGAATTCGATTGCAAATTCATGAGCAGTCAGAAGCTCCATTACCGGAAGATTTTGGAATCAGTCTTTTTCCTGGAGCGCTTACACAGATTGGAATGAGAAAGGTATGTCAAAGCGGTTTTGATTTTTTCAATATTATCTGACAAATCATTCATGAACATTTATCCTGTTTGTTTATTTTATTGCAGGACGTGACCTATAAAACCATTTCTCCTTATGGAAAATGCATCAACTACACTAACAAGCAAGCAGAATACAAAAATGCGTATATGCACACTTTAAAACAGCTTCCGATGATAAATTATACTCAGCAGGTGAGCTGACGAGTCAAAGCAAAAACAATTGGTTTCCTCGAATACTTCATTTATGCAATATGTATTCACCTAGAATTACAGTGACAAATTGGAAGGATTTCTTGTTGGTCCTTATGATCGAGATTTTTGAAAGCATCTACGTAATGTGCTTGGTCTTTGAAAGTTAATTTGGTGCTATTAAATGACATTCATTAACCCATTACAGACAGCAATTTCCAAATGCTTGAAACCTTTTTCAAAGAAGTTTTAAACGCAATTTTCGGGTGTCTAGGCATCGTGTGAGGTTAGGAAAGGTGCCATTAGAATCGCGTTGACCTACTCTTCTATTTCATCAATTTCTGAAGCCATTCTGGGGTCAGCGTTGACCGACAAACTTCAGGTTGCAATATATCCTATTGACCGTTGTACATCAATGGGTTAAGAAAAATGTAAAACTTTAGTTTTGAGAAATTACTGATGCAAGCACATTGTATTATGACCTATCAATGAATGCTCGCATTATTTACTTGGTCACAGACTTATGATGTTGTAATTGTAATCAATTGCATTTTTAGCGATTTAATTGAGAGGTAATTGCAATTACTCGCACTTTTCAGTCAGCACTTATAAATATTCCTTTAGTAAGCAGCTTAAATTACTTTACTTTCCTCGTCGATAAACCGTTATATAGTTAGATGTATACCGGGTGAACAACTGCACGGTAATTTTATTTTCAAAGAAATTTACGACGAAGCTCACTGTCAGAATCTAAATTAGGCATTGGCAAATATCTAAAGTATTTGCAATGCAATTGAAGTGCAATTAAATAGAAGCGCAGTCAAATGTGATCAATTGACAGAGATGTAGTTAGTAATGGATGTAGTTGACACAAGTCTGAGATGGGTGGGGTCGGGAATCAAAGGTGTTTGCGTGTGTAGAATTAATGCATGTAATTGCAATTCTCTCTTTTCAATGCATTTCTTTCCATAGGCGTCAAATTGCTAAGAACTCAAAGTGGCGAAATTTCATGATCTAAGTCATCTTACTCATGGTCATCACCTACTTGTGATTACTCTTGATGTGCAGTGGACAGTGACATCGTGCAACTGGAGATACCCGGAGACGCCTCTACTCCAGTCTTGGGTAATCGAAATTTTGGTGGCTGGCTTTCCTATTAGTAAAAAACCTCAATAACCATGCACTGGTGTAACTAGATTTTTCTTAGGCATGGGATGAATATTTTGAAATATTTTAGTAACTGTTGCAAAAAGGGCGTCCATCTCTTAGTCTGATGCCTCTATGGTTGATTAGTTCTGGCATTAAGGAGGTGCCCATCTCCATAATCTTTGAGCTTTAGTTTTGATTTGAAGAGGAAGCAAATCTCCTATAATGTTTCTCGTGCGCATGAGAAGATTCAGTTCCTCCATCATCAGCTCAGCTCTGATGTCAAGAGGGCACCCTTTTTATTCATAAAGAGCGCCGACAGTTAGTTTGGGGGAGGGGAAACGCTGCCATTTCCACTCCCTTAGAAGAATTGTCTAGATGAGTTGAATAACTACCTAGTTTTTGAGAGACAGAGTACACAGATAGCTAATAATGCGTATAGCAATGCCTATGTAATATATAGCTAGGTTTCATTTTAGTGTGTAAATATTGAATGAAATTCTAGGGTCAAGGGGGTTCGCCGTGAGCAACGTTTTAAGAAGCCCTCTTCAACCTGTGATCGACGCCTACGACTGCCTGCTGTCTCAAAGTTTGGAATGAACTATTCCTATCATGTGTAAACAAACATGCTCCCATCAAAAATGAAAGAGTTAAATCCATGAGACTAACGGAGTGGTGGAATAGTGAAATCAGAAATCATATAATAGAAAGAGTGATATCACTGATGCTACATGTATTTCTCAGAGAAATCGGACTGACAAAAAGACTTACATGCACAAGTTTAAAATGTTCCGCAACAAAGTTAAGTCACTTATTGTAAAACCCAAGCATCTAACAGCTAACAGCTCTTCCACATCTGAGTTCTGGAAACATTTCCGTGAGTTCGTTCCAAAAAGCCAATCAAACCTTCCGGTGTGTATTGCACGAGATGGAATAGATTTTTCTAACCCTCAAGAAATGGCAAATATTCTGAACGACGCTTTTGTCAACCGAGGTTTTGCAAAGTGTGATATCCATTCAGATACTGTACTCTCCACAGAATATGCTGACCGATTGCTGAAAGAGTATGTTAACAGTAAAAGCATTTCCCATTCATTTTCCATCCCAAAAATATCTCACGATTTTGTTTATAGTGAGCTAGCGAAACTTGACTCTAAGAAATCGCCTGGTTATGATAACATCAGCAATTGCTTTTTGAAGATTGACTCTGAAGTCATTGCACACTCCCTCACCACTCTCATGAATAAATTCATTATCAATAGTCATTTACCCTCATAATGGAAAACAGCTAAATTGACCTCTATATTCAAGTCTGGAAGGACCACTGAAAGCTCAAACTACAGTCCTATCAGTCTTACCCGGTTTGTCTAAAATTTTTGAGCGCCATATACAAAATCATGTAATGCTATTTTTGGAGAACAACCAATTGTTGTACATCAATCAATCCGGATTCAGACCTCGTCATGCTTATGAATATTCATTAATAAAGACATGGGATTCCTGGTTAGACAGCATTTCAGATAAGAATATGGTCGGCAGCTTGGTTTTGGATATCCAAAAGGCCTTCGAATCTGTTTCGCATGAGATATTTCTGTAAAAACTTCAAATGTATCAGCTGGATGACACCTCGTGTCTTCTTTTTCGAAATTACTTGGAAAATCGGAAGCAAGTGGTTAAAGTACAAAACGTGTTGTCTGATACTCTCCCTATGACAAGAGGAGTACAACAAGGTTCGATTCTCGGGCCAACATTATTTCTGATCTTTATGAATGACCTCAGCCTTCAAACCCAAAAGTGTGATATTGATATTTACGCTAATGATGCTACTCTATATACAGCAGCATCTGTCTCAAACACCAATGCTGATTTGAATTTGGATCTGCTGAATATAAGAAATTGGTGCTCATCATGGTGCTCATCAAATGAGCTGACAATTAACACAAAAATACTTCTTGCAAGTCACTTGTGCCCCACAAACGTCGGCGTTTTCTCACAAGCAGTTTACAAGTTAATTTAAATGGTGATCTCATAAAAGTTGTTGACAACTGTTTCTCTTGGAATCTGCATGTAGACAGTGTTTTTAGGAAGGTACGATCTAAGCTTTACTTGTTTTCTAAAATAGGAAAATACTTGACATTTGAAGGTGGCAAAAGATTTGCAGCAAGTTTTATTTTGCCTCTTATTGAATATTGTGTTTGCGTTTGGGGTTTTTGCACGTCTGCTAATCTTGATAGAATTGACGAGCTGCTTCACAAAACCATGCGAACAATTCTGCAAGTTAGACTCACTGATCATGTCCCAAGTAAAAAGATGTTTGAAACGATGAGTTGGTTGCCTATTCGAGCGCTGCTCAAGTACAAAAACTCAATCATGGTATACAAATCCATTAAAACCAGAATGACCCCATTTTATATGTCTGACTTATTGAAGTTTCGCAAATAAACTAGATCCCTTCGATCTTGCTCAAGTCAAAAATTATTGATTCCTCATCGACGAATCAAGTTAGGTGAAAATAATTTTGGATTTATGGGACCTTCTATATTTAATTCACTGACAAAAACAATACAAAGTAGTGAATCACTTGACATTTTCAAGAGAGAATGCTTCAGTTTCTTTCTTTTAAATAATACACTTATATCACTCATGTAGTTTATTTTGTTCAGTTTTGCTCATTGCGTTGTTGTCCATGCGTTTGTCATTTGCTTGGTAAATAAAGATGTACCTTTGTTGCCAATGATTATTATGCTGTAGTCACATTACACTGTGGTGATATTGCTATGAAAAATTGCAGTGCTTTTTTAATTTCACTATGAAAAATTATCCAATTACTTGAAATCATGTACGCACGATTAATCATACCTAATAATAAGCCTCTATACCTTTGCTCAGGGCAATTGGCTCCAAAGTTTAACAACAACCCAGTATACGTGTCCTTTCGAAACACACTGGTCTCTACAGTATTTGACATACTTATGCTAACATCTAAAAAAGAAATACTTGAGCCTCCTACTTCAGAGGTAGTATTTCTTTTTCTAGATGTTAGCATAAGTATATGTTATTATTAAGGCTTATTATTAGGTATGATTAATCGTGCGTACATGATTTCAAGTAATTGGATAATTTTTCATAGTGAAATTAAAAAAAATACTGCAACTTTTTCACAGTAATGGTTATCCCGAGAACTTTGTTCTCAACTTGGTTAAACGTTTTGTGAGTAGTAAAGTTAATCATGGCAGTAACATAAATAATACTGTGGTGATATCTTTCCTTCTGTAGTTTGTTCTTGTAAGTAATTACTAGCAACTTTCAATTTTAGTTACTTTACAGCAATTCTGATATTCCAAATCATACATACTTTCTTGCCTATTGTGTTTATTTTTTGCTTCTTTTTAGATGATGAATCATCCCCATCGTTTTTATTCAGTATCTTAAAATTGTCATATTTGAAGCAAAATTTTCATTCATAAAAACTTCCAGCACACCAAACGTGAACAGTTGCTGTTCATCTACAATTCTTCTCGATCAATTTAAGCTATCTGATGTGTGGAGCCAATGACTGTAGAAATCACACCGAAAACCTGCAACAATCCTTCGCATTTCCTTAAATTTATCTTTATCATGATCATCTGGGACTTACATTTCTAGTTTGTCGGTGATTTTATCAATTGATTCCAACTGATCGGATTAAAACAGTACATTGAAAAGTTCTCATAAAGAAAAGCAATCTAATGCTCTTTTCTTATTCAAAAATCTGTCATAGATGAATGATTTTCATGCTAATAACAATGGAAGTTCATTATAAAGAACCTAAATATCTGATTTTTTGCAATGCTTCGAGATTTCTGTGACCATATCGCTTAAAGATCGATGTGGCATCTTACCAAATTTGATCTGACGTCAACCCTGATCAAATCCAAGAAGCTTTTCTGCATGATGTGTTTGTTAAGAGATTGATTCTGCTTGCTTAGCCATTAATCGACATGACTTCAAATAAACATTTCGAGACTTTATGAGTGGTGTTCTCCCTGTTTTGTCGGTGTGATCACAACAATGCCTCAGCATTTACATCATTAACTGGAATTATCGGCCTCTTGAGGGCCTTCACGCCTGATGAAGTGAACTTCATTAAGCCATTGTTTCATGCGGCGCGGCTTTGTAATAACCCGTTAACTAATCGTTGAAGTAAAAACATTTATTAATGAGAGTTGAAAGGACGGTTGCATCACACTTACTTGTGAAAATGTAGATAGAGCTTTCAGTGACAAAGCTTGGTAAATATTTTCCTGCTGTATTAATTCCGATCGTCTGAACTAAGTATGCACTACTTTCAGTTTTGATTAATGATAAAAAGTTTAGTTTTGAAGTCTGAAATGAATTTTCAAAGCGTTAGGAAGGAAGACTCCAATAAAATATCACGAGATTTCAAAATGTTTGGGCTTGCTGGTCTTGTGCGCCTACTACTCATCAATGCTTCCGAACACTGTGAAGATGGAAAACGAGACATTTAGTACCGCATTCGAAATCCAAAGCACTAATTTTTGTCACACACTAAGTTCGAACAAGCATTTTCAAATTCACCTCTTAAGACATCTTTCAATTATTGAATTGTATTCTTAAGCATTATTCGCTTATTTTGATTACAGAGAACGTTTCATTGTCGTTAGATTTTAAATAATAACAGTCAAATATCAACATAAGGCACTAGTTGGGGTTCAAAACAAAATTCGGCCGCATTGTATTTGATTCTGTCTTAAAACGATTTGATTGTATATACTTTTGACCATCTGGGTGAGCGATGATGCAAAATTTACGTGTCTTTTAGTGACATAAAGATAAATATAAGTAATCCAAAAAACCAGTTATCGAGTAATAATATTTATCAAAGAAGGAAAGAAAAATCAAGAGATGTGCGTAGAACTCGGAAGTATAAAGACATTGAAGTCACAAATTTTAGGCCGAAGCCTTTTCAGATGAAAATCATATGGACAATTCAGAAGTAGTTAGAAGTTCTTCTAACTTCGGTGTTTGCCACTCTTAAAACGTTCGCAATCTTGGAAACCGGTGAAAAAGCACGCAGACAGTCGTCTGAGTAGTTATATTTCACCATGTTCTATTCAAATACACAAAAATCTTAAATAACCAGTCGACGGGAGATCATTTTAGGTTCTCACAAATCAAAGCAAGCAAAACTCCCCAAAGTTTGGTCGAAATTTATAATTATAAATTTAAAAGTAAAATGCACTCCAGACACTCCTTCGGCATCCTACGCCTTCTATTGCAGCCGATTGTTTATCACTACATAAAAACATATGTATTGACTATGAGTGACATGATTCGTAGCGGCACCAGTAGAATGCCGGTGCAGCTAAAGGCTACTGGGGGACTGACATCTGAAAATGCCACCGATTCTTCAACCTTCTATTTATGCGCTAGATGTGTCGAATGGTATGTCATTATCCATTGCGACTCAATAGGCGATCTATTGTCATGTAATTTATTTCTATATAATAGGAAGGAAGTCCTCAAATGTCAATAATTCAAGCACCAAATTCCTGAACAGTGCTTAATTATTATGTACAGGGGCTCGAAATGGTGCTAACTGGCTTATAACATCTAGATTTGCTTAACAAGCTGAAAGACAGAACTTCAGACTGCACTGCGTTTATTCATTCTTGCTCTTCCATACAGCTGATAATTAGATTGCAAAAAGCCATTGTCCAAAACCAACATGTTCATTTGTTTTAAAACATTTCAAAAAACATTGTTTTCTAAGCCTCTGTATCCCACCCGCACTTAATTTGCAAAAATATCACATAACCCGCGGTCTATAGTCGAGAAAATAGCCATTCTGTAGGCTATTTTCTAAAGGACTTCTTCTGGCCCGGCGAACTTGACAATCTTTTGAAATTATCTGCCAAACCGCAAAGCCAAAGATAGATAAATGCAAAGCAGTCTGTTGTGCTACTTGTGCCGTCTTTAAGATTGCCAGCCATTCTAGATGTCATCATAAGCTGGTTTTGGACATTCCGAGCCCTTGTAGAACGAAACGCGGCATCTACAACTGCCAAGGAATTTAGTGCTTAAGTAGTCCAAGTTTGTGAAATCTTTTTATCATATACATTCTAGGCATTCTGTAATTTTTTTCTATGTCTGCGATAGATACTTGCTTTTTGCAAAATGTATTTGCACATTATTCATTTGTATTTAATGCATGTTTTGATCAATCTTTAACTACAGGCATGCTTCAAAACGTGTATGCAGAACCTTACAATTCTTCATTGCAACTGCACCAATCCATATTTTCCTGCGTCTAACAATCCTGCTATTCCTGAATATCGTCCTATTTGCGAGCTCAGTAATACAGAGATTCGTACTTGTATGGAAAAGACGGCACAAGCTGGTGGAGTAGCTTGTGGACCAGGAACAAAAAGTGGTTGTGTAGAGGAATGTGTGTAAGTTAAACGGTTAAGTTTCTTGAATTTGGGTTGGAGTTTGGATTTTGAATCAATTTTCAAATGTTATGCTATGTCAAAAGACCCATTTAGTTTAAATTGTTTTTTTGCCTTGTGCAGTAAAACCAATTTTGAACTCGGAAAATCCCGACTTTCGCCAAGAAAGATCATCCATCATCTGCCCTCCACTCCGATATTCTCTAAATGTGACCACTTCATAAAGACCTGGTTAATCAATATTTCATTAATCAATGCACATACCGTATTTATTCGAATAACAGCCGCCCTCAAACAGTAACATTTTCGAAAAAGTTGTATCTCATTAATTTGTCAATTACAACGTATGATTGAATCCTATTAATTCAATCATAGCGCCTGTCCGACGACGGGTCTCAGATAATGTTATCATTTGTTCCATATGCCCCAGAGCTGTTATAGTACGTTTATGCACTAATTTGATATCTGTAGGGGCTTCCTATTTTGTGATATATGTACTTTCCATATTGTTGGGTGCATTTGCAATTTGCATAGATCCATAGAGTAAGTATATTAGATAGAGTGGTAGCTCCGCATTTATTAAATCCCCAATATCTATACACTTTCGATTTTATTAAATGAACTCGTGGGGGATACAGGTGGTATGTCACCAAATGAGAGATATGAAAATTTTTGAAGTTTGAAGAAATTACAACGGAATTGAGTGATCATGATGGCATATTGCAGAAGGAAATGATATTATTTTAAAGATCGTCCGTGTCATGACAGCCTTGGTGAGGTAATGTTCGTTAAATTAGCAACTCGATGACCTGCTCTTTCATGCTGAGCCTCAAGAGAATCTTCGTAAGCGAGATCATATCACAAGCAACCTGCTGGTAGAGCAAAATAACAGAATCAATGACAATGATTTCGATCAACTTTGAAGGATATGAATGGGTCCACATAACTATTCAGATTCTAGAAATGAAACATGAATTTATTGAATCATAAAATCATGTCGGTGAAAATTGAATTAAAAACTTGAAATTTCAGGCAAGAAAGCACAATAAGATCGCGACTTTTTCATGAAGACTTCCAGTATAATGCGGTTCATGAAATTCCCTTGATGATCAGCTTAATTTCCGCTTTGTTGGGATGCTTATTAGCAAATCTTCATTGTTTTTGACATCCAACTTGTTTCATATTACTTATATAGGAGAGTCATCTCGGTAGTATGTAAATTGGCAAATTTTGACTTTTTTCAAAACTGCTCAAATAATTTATGGACCACGGGAACGTAATCTCCACAAAAAACTTAATCTCTTCATATAAAAATTTTCACTGTATACAGATGCTTTTGTAAGTCGACACTCTACCTATATATACTTACTCTATGCATAGATCCCTGTAAACTGTTTCACATTAGTTGCATAATTCATAATTTGGCACAATTTGCAGATCGACGCATTATAATCTCAAATTATCTCAATCATTGTGGCCATCTTATGGACAAGTGGTAAGTAATGAAATTATTCATTGAAAACATGACATCATGCACGCCTGTGTTCTACAATTTTACAAGTAATTCTTGATTTGCAGAATCCCTTCATCAAGCGAATTTTGGAGAGAAACCAAGATGTTGTTAAAGGATTGGGTAAATTGTCCAGCGAGGCAGAATTTCATGGATACGTTAAGTAAGTAGCTGCGGTGCAATTTTTCTTTTAATAAAATCAATAGTAGATTTGTAATAGATAAATAAAGGAATAATAAATTTTTATGCAAAGTGCTGAGCTTGAGTCATGACAAGCATTGAAACCGAAAATCATGGCATAATAGAACTACTTGTCTTGTGCCTCTCAGATCTCTGCATAACAGTACTATATAACAATGACAGTGACAACACAGAATGTGTCCATATAGAAGTAGCAAACACGAATATATGAGATACAGCTTTAGATGGCCACTGTGTAGGATGCCAAGCAGTCAGCAACACTTGCATATGGCAGTGGGCAGTTGGAGCATATTTCAGTAAATAGCCAATTATTTCCTAAAATTTTACAAATGTACAATGCCGATGAAATAATAGAATTTGTAAATGCATGAAAACATTTTCTATTCAGTCTTTCAAATCATGTGTGTGTGGCCGCAGTAATGACGTTTTCGTAAATGAGCTTGGCCTAAGTCGATAATTACCGATACTTTGATTGAATATCGAATGATCGGTCCCTTTGTAGGCAGGATTGCTGATCGATAGATTGAGGAAATATGATGATAGAAAGAGTACCACTGACCGGGTATACTCGTGGTGTTCGAATAACCTTGCAAATACAGATTACACATAAGTTCTTACACGGCATATTGGCTCAGTTGCTTTAGAAGTGTCTGGAAGTGCAATGTAATGACATTTTTTAGGTACAAATAACAGTAGTCGTGTGTTGGAAGGCATGGACGATATATAGAACCAGCACCTGCATGTAATCATGATATGCAGCTGAGAATGCTGTTCTTACATCCAGATTTGTTAGAATTCTGCCAAAAAGTGAATTCTCTAGCAATCGCAGTGTTGGCGGCTAGGTGGAGAATTTGAATTCTAATTAATATGTCAAGCAACAAATGCAAAATTTCTAAAGCTAAAATTGCTTCACAAGGAAAGATAATAAATAGTTGCACCGAAAGTCCATAGACACAGAATGGGCTTGTCCTATAACGCGTCATTTGTTTAACTGTCATTAAACGTTATTTAATGATATATTTATTATTTATTTAACTGATAAATCTCGTGGGATGGGATGGGGCGGGGAGCAAAAACACTTCCCATGAACATCCCTGCTAATTTATAGCAGAAAATTAAATAAATATCGATACAATTATCTATAGTGTCTTCATGCTTATTATTGTAGTACAGTCTGCGAACTATCTTCACTGGCATACCGCAACCATAAAAAATGAGCAATAAAGAACGGTATGTCTATGGACGGCATCCTTTTAACCCATTAACGCTCAGGCACAACATTTCCTGCGTGAGGTCATTTTCTGAATTTTTGCTTTAGGAACTTTGTCACTATAGTTTTTAGGTGGTTCTACGACAAAGTTGAGGCTTATCTGATACTTTGCAGCGCAATTTTGTATTTCTTCACATTTAGTAATTGTTTTTTAACGGCATAATTACTAGCATTTTATGTAAAAATTCATAAATTTTATTGTCCAACATAATCATTGGTGAAGTTTCTATATTCAAAAGAATTTTTTCAAGTTGCACGTTTTCTATCTGTTTGGGGGATAAGTGAAACACACATGCAAGTAGAAATCGAGCTGCAGCCATAACATGGAATCAAGGGGCTGATTTAGCAGCACGCAGGATATCCTGCGTGTGGATAGATGTGTGTAATTCATGTAGGTTGAGTTGAATCTTTACTATCAAAATGATTTACAATAATTGACTGAAATAAGCGACAACAATTTTTTTTAAATTGTTTAATTTGTAAAATTGGCGACACATACACACCCTTACATGATAGAGATATGAAAATTTTCAAGAAAGTGATCGTAAGATTGATAAAGCAAGCTGCGATAGGCACAAAACGTGAACATCATCTTTGACCATCCTTGGTAGTGAGTGCTAAACATTCAAAATAATTCATTTCGATTAAGATACATAATCTTGAATCCTGCATCTCTTTGGGAAAATGCCAAGCTGCGAAGATTACGTACTACATGGTGTGACTTGGTAAGGAAATTCCAGCAATCGATTGGGATTGAATTTCCTCTTTGATGTAGCATTCTCTTAGATTAATGGATGTAAGAGCAGTCTATTCGAGTTCGGAGAAGTAAACTGTATACTGCCAATGCTCCACTAAAACATTGGCGAAAATAATCTGAAGGTGAATTCATTTTGCTCATGATTCAGATTATCTATTATTTAGATGGAATGATAATGAAAATATAATTGTGACAATTCCAAGCATGTGGGCCAAACAAGTAAAGAAAATTCGGGTTTGATAAAAATGTCACAAGGAAAGGGTATAGCAGTTCAACTTCAATAACAGGAGCGTTCTTAGAAACATCCATAACATATGTTTCTGTAAAATTTTTAGCTGGAAAATCAATTGACTCACAGCTTTAATGTAGGTATATTTAGGCCTACTCCTGCTGACAGTTGTAGGCAGTATATTTTCCAACTAAACTCTTATAGGCTTATAAGTTGTTAATAACATTTCTTTTATACAGAAAATCTGCTTTTCGTGGCTTACATACAAACAATGCATTGGATGTATTCGATCAAACTTTCAATGATTACAAAGCTTGAATTTGGCATACAGTGGTTTTGAACCCTACTTGTGTGTTTTCTGAACGCCTCAATAGTGAATGCGTCGTGTCGCTGTGCTCCATGAAAACTTTTCAACATCCCTACTACGTGTTTGTGATCTCCTGTGCCACACATTTTGCTAGAGAGACTACTCAGAGACTTTCACTTCATTTCAACTGCAGTGGCCTACTTTTATGTTGGTTACTGGCCATTAAATTTGTAGTTAAGAAAGTTATGTGGCTATACCATTTTTTGTCGTAGAAAAATCAAGTACGAATATGAAAAGTGGAATGTGATGTGCACTTCTTGAAATTTTATCATCTCAGACGAAGTCCTGATTTCTTCATTGTGAACAACATGTAATTTAGATGTAGATCGATATTTCCTGCAGTTTTTATGAAGCCGAACATAATATTATACCTTATATTGTCAGTGATCCTGGAGTCGCATACTGTGGTCAGTGCCATGAAGAAGTTAATACATGTTGACGCTATTCATGCGAGTGGCTTTGGCTTTTCCGATAATTAAAAATGGAAGGTCATCACAATCGAAAATCATTCACACACTTAATAGGAAAGTACATGTTTCCGCCCAGACGCAGGAAATTGCCCGATGTGCCCGATGTGGCTAAACTATAAGTCGCTAGCTTTTGAAGCTTTGGGGATGCATTTGATAAGTTATCGGAAGCACTTACCTAAAAATAAAATTTGGGTGTTAATGAGTTAATGACATTTAAATGAGGCGTCAATAAGCTTTCATCTAATTAATGACGCGTTACAGGACAAGCCTATCATCAGCAACCGAAGTGTCCTTCAATTGAATCCTTATCTTAAATTGCGAGTTGTACTTATTAAGCTCGCATTAAATGCGTCTTAATGAGACCTCTGGGGCAAAATTGGTTTTTGCTCATTAATTGGCTCCAGA